>CM046428.1:5340348-5940348 GCA_025506505.1 Flaveria sonorensis | reverse complement strand
TATGAGGGTGAGATTGTCTCAACAGAAAAAGGAAAATGCGTTAGATTCTAGTCCTTCAAGATACAGAATGTAATGATATTATCCTAGAAGAATCTAGGTGCACAATGTTGTTAAAAAATTATAAATTATAAACAGTCACTAGATCGTAGTTTGAATTACTAAAACTATTCAAAAAGCTTGCAACATTTTGGAAGGACGCTAATTACGGAAATAACACCTTTAAATAAATACGAATAAATCAATTTATTTGCTATAGTGATGGGTTTAGTTTGATCTTACAATAACAGGTTCGAATTTGACGGCATCATTGTTGATAGAATAAAGGGGACTGATTCCTGCATTACAAACCAAATGATCCACTGCAAAGGCATTAAGTAGCATGCATGTTAATTCACAAAAAGAGAAGGTGAAAAAAGTAGTTTATTAGGTAGTTATGGGTTACCCACATCGACCAAAATGTTCAACAGTGTGATCCACGAACATTTTACACTCGTCGACCTTTGATACATCAGCAAACATGAAAAGAACATCAGGAGAGCCGAGTTCACGAGCTCTGTCTGCCACTAGCTTGAGACGACTCTCGGGTCTATTTGTGGCTATAATTGCTAAATATGCTCCTAGTTTTGCATATTCATATGTCATAAGCTGACAAATATAAAGCAAATTACAATTATTTTCTATCTTTTCTTCAATAAAATTTGTGAAAGTTAACAAAATTTATGTTTGAGGTTTAGAATTTACGTACCTCTCCAAGTCCTGATGAAGCACCAGTGATCAAAACCACTTTTCCTGACATGTTTTCCTTACATCGGAAACATGAACGGATGGAGTTGACAAGTTCCCAAACTAAAAGAAACGGTGAAACAAGAAGCAAAAGTAGCAAGAAAACATAAAACACAAGGGTGTTTGTAAACCTGTTATTGAAGTAGGTTTCATACATGATCAATGTTTGTTGTTACGATCCGTCTAAATTTAAACCGCAGTTCTCGAGATCCAGAAGTTTTTAGGCTACACTTGAAGATTCAAAGTTGTGTGAAAGTATATGGATTAATGTATACAGATCTGATCCATGAAATTGTAAAAAAATACCATGACATCGCTAATGTTATCTTCAGAATTATATTTTTAGTAGGCTCATAAATTATAAATACTCAACCGTGATGCATACCATCTATCTGCTATCCGATTATATATGTTAATTATGATGTTGGTTGTTATTGTTTATTTTTTATTTCATTGTCATGCAGATAAATTATGCTAAAAATCCATTATCCGTCCAAACAATCTTTTGACTCTTGGAGTCACATTACTATTTGAATATAGGTGGTTGTTTAACAATTAACATTGAGCAAGATAGATTGTATTAATTCGTCCATATTAAACTTCTAAAAAATATGCATTTAGAAATAATTATATAACTTGTTAAAAGAAATTCATAGAATAATGAAGATGAATTCTTTTCTGAGGCCCATTAGCTATGTGCCTATGTACGCACTTTTAAGTGTTAGCATTATAACGTAGTTTGTATAAATTTTAACTAGTAAATATAGTACACGTGCTCCTGCGGATTGTTTTTGAAAATTGAAATGTTGATAAAGAACACTTTACGGAGATATATTCAGAAACACGAAAAATAACATCTTTATAAAAACTTAGTAATACGAAAACGAACTTTAAGAAACAAACAAAATAAAAGGAAAATTTTAAGAAATCAATAAATAAAAAAATAAAAACTTGATATGAAGATTTTAACAAAAAATAACAAGTAAAAAAACATACAAAAAATTTAAAAAACTTAAGGAAAAACATAAAATGTTGTGGAGGAGACGTTGAACACTAGAAAAAAAATGGACTCAAATATTTGCCCCATTTGGTTTTGGATAAAACGTAGATTAAATAATCATATTGCAACAGCGTATTTGAAATTTAAAAATACAATATATTTTGAAAGTTGAAAATCAAAATATACTTAAAAATAATAATATTCAAAATAAAAAAAGTAAAAGACATATGCATGAAGTACTTGCACATTCATAATGCTTTAATGAGTTGTAAGACACTATTGACCCAAACACTATAAGACACCCGCGTTGCGACTAAGTTATAAAACCGTGAAAAACTAACGTCAAAACGTTTCCATGAACCCACACATTGAAGGGGTGTAAAACCGTGAAAATAATAACATCGAAATGTTGCCGTGATTCGACTATTGAAGAGATAGAGAGAGAGATAGAGTGAGAGTGAGTTTTGTGCTGTCAATTTCTGATTTGTTGATGATATAATAATTAAAACAAAAAGTATATTATGTAATTCTTGAAATAAAAAAAAAATAAAATTAGAAGGTTATACTCCATTATTTCTCCTTCTTGATTAGTAAAACATATAAAAAAAATTACAAACATAGAATATATATAGCTAAACAAGTCGTTTTCATTTTTGATATTTATGTTAATTACGTCATCTTTAACCTGTCAAAAAGATATGTTAAATTTAATAGGTTAGGAAATCAACTTTAAAATGAATGTTATATAAAAGGTTAGAAATCAACTTTAAAATGTATGTTATATAAAAGGTTAGAAAATCAACAATTGCTTTTAAATTATATTTATCGTCTCATTTTCACTTTTATAAACGGTATTAGTGAATTTTAGTGGTGACAAACATCAAACACAAAAGGTCATCTAGTCTAAACTTTAAATCTATATTGTTATTGTTATGAGACTCAAACACTTAATTTTACAAAAATGACACCCCTATGTAAACATAAAAAATTATTAGTCAAATAACTTAATGAATCACGAATCTTAAGGGATAGTAAAACTTGAACTTCTTCAGGATTTGAATATAATCATTTGGTGTTTTTGAACGATTATTTGGTGTTTCTGTACACTTACATTAACTATATCGTCACAATACAAGACAATAAATTGGAATACGAAAATCCATAATATATTATGTGTTGTTCTTAAAATTATAGAATTTCAAAATAATCGTTAAATGATAAAACTTTATCCAACACTAATTCATAGAAAAGCTCCAAGTAATTCCCCTTTCATTCAACATGTTCATTCAAAACACTTATCAGAACATAATATTTTGGACAAAATCTAATACAAGAACTTCTCAATAACCATTAAATCATTCGATAATAAACCGTTTTGTTTAATCAAATAGCTAAAAAGTCAAGTCGTAAGTATCAAAATATTAAAACCAGTGAAGTTTGCTAGCCTTTTCAGGTTTGTGTACTTGTATACAAATTAAGTGGCATACGAGCAGAGCTTGATCTTTAAAATAATCTAATGAAACAGATCGAGTCTAAGTTCAATTCAAGTCTAGCCAAACTTGAGATTGACATTGTTTCTAACTCAACTTAACTTGCTTGATTACACTACTACTAACATCGATCCATTGTTTGTTACTAGCATTTCCTCAACCAGTCTTATGATCAGTCGAAGTAGATTTATCCATCCTTTTTCGAATTTCTATTCTTCGAGGGAAAATACATGTTAAAGTAGAATTGATGTAGTTGTGGGAACAAAAACTTGATTAAGAAGAGAACTTTAATGAACCTTGGTTCCGTAATGGATGTTGCTCCTTTGCGTATTCCATCAACGACGAATTTCACACATGGTTTAGCCTCCATTGTTGGGACTACATCTTTCTTATCCTGACCAAAGTAGCTATTAGTAATGGTGATAGATCCATTACAATGTAAAGACAAATGAACTGACGTTACTTACTTTTCTTAAACGAACACCAACACCGCTGCTAGAATATTTGGCTGTTATGAGTTTTGAATGGATGTATCCGAGTGTCAAGATTGTTATTGAATTGTCGGGGAAACTTCAAATCTAAGGGACTCATAAAAGCTGATCAATGCTGCCTTACTTGCCTGAGAGACTTTATGTAGCATAAGTTATCATGGTTAAGAAAAATATCACGTGAAAATAAATGGATTGAATTGAGTACGATCTTTACACTGTAGAAGCCACCTCTAGGCGGGTTCAACACACCAGCAGCTGAGGCATTGACGATGATCTTACCACTGGTTTTCATAAGATGTGGGATCGCAAAATGATTTGGATAAACTGACCCCCAAAAGTTTATGTCCTGTGTGTATTCACATGAAAACCCATTAGAATTTTCACATGAAAACCCATTAGAATTTTCACATGAAAACCCATTAGAATTGTAACATATACGTAATCTTTTATAGGACTTCTTAGAAAAAAATGTTTACATGACTTACGAAGGCATAATATTAGCTTAGACAAATAAATATGTGTGAAAGCGATAATAACATTATACTTATATTTGTAACTCTTTCTTTCTTTTGAAACTGCAATGTCACCCAAAACACTATTCATTCACTTTGTTTTTTAAATATAGAGTAATAATAATTGTTCTTTTAAGTTAAAGTCTTGACAAGATCTTTATAACATTTTTGAAAGGCGCTAATTACGGAAACACCACCTTTTGATACGTATTATCAGTTTGTTTGCTATAGTGTTGTATTTAGTTTGATCTCACTAGAACCCTAAGTATTACCGACACTAATCTATTTAAGGATTAACTCCATCAGAAATCTGTAACAAATAAAATTACCCACACATTAAATTTTTTATGGAGTATCTCCAACAGGTTTCTGTTGGGGACCAGTGATGGATTTCTAGCAAAACTTAACAGTCAGTAATACTCATCTGTTTTGTAATGTCTTACGATAACGGGTTTGAATTTGATGGTGTCGTTGTTTATAGAATAAAGGGGACTGACACCTGCGTTACAAACCAGATGATCCACTGCAAACTCATTGAGTAGCATGCATGTTAATTCACTTTTAAAGTGAAGGTGAAAAAAGCAGTTTATTAGACGGTTGCATGTTACCCACATCGACTGAAATGTTTAACGGTGTCATCCACGAACATTTTACACTCGTTGACCTTTGACACGTCAGCAAACATGAAAAGAACATCTGGAGAGCCGAGTTCACGAGCCCTGTCTGCTACTTGCTTGAGTCGGCTCTTGGGTCTATTTGTGGCTATAATCACTAAATATGCTCCTAGTTTCGCATACTCATACGCCATAAGCTGCCATTTTTATAAAGCAAAATACGAAAAATAAAATAAATTTTCTCTCTTTTCTTAAATAAACGATGCCAAAATTAACTTAATAATGTTCAAGGTTTAGGATTTACATACCTCTCCAAGTCCTGATGAAGCACCAGTGATGAAAACCACTTTTCCCGACATGTTTTCCTTACATCGGAAACATGAACGGATGGAGTTGACAAGTTCCCAAACTAAAAAAAACGGTGAAACAAGAAGCAAAAGTAGCAAGAAAACGTAAAACAAAAGGGTGTTTGTAAACCTGTTATCATGGTTGTATATTGTCACAACCTCTCTAAATTAAATCGTTATTTCGAGATCTTGAATTATAACTAGATCTAGGGTTTTTGCTGTATTTGAATAATTAAGGTTGCGTGAAGATATCTGGATTTTATTCAAACAAATTTTGGTCAAAGAATTGTGAGGAAATATTATGACACGTCATTCTTATATTTTTAATAGGCTCGAAAATACCCAACCGACTATTCATCTGCTAACCAACTGGGCTAGAATAACTATGACGTTGGTCATTTATTATTTTTTTTGTTTATTTATTTTACATTTTCTAGGACCAAATGCTAGATTACATTAGAGTCAGCTAAACGTATAATATCTCATCATACATCTTCTTTTAGTATGAAAAGAGAGAAATATTAATGATTTAATAAGTTAAAGGAGTGTTATAAGTGGGGAGAAAAGATACACATTTAACATAATTCATTATTATTCATCTAGACAGTCACCGAGACACTGATTAAAGAGTCCCATGCTATTTGAATAGTTTGTTTAAGTTGCTTACCATTGATAAATTGCACTAATATTGGCCTTCTAGAAAGCATATGCATATAGAATAATTGTGCAACTTTTTAGAAGAAATGATGGAGATGAATTCTATTTTGAAACACATTAGCTTTGTGCGCACTTAAAGGTGTTACCATTTCGTAATTTGTATAAATTTATAATGTGTGGAGATTATAAACGATCCCCTTACAGTATATGTGTAAAGATTTTGAAGTTATTCATCACATATATCGTATCAGTTCGTATAAAACAGGACTAAACCACCCAAAACTAGTTCAAAACCAGCCAACAAACCTAACTGACCAAAGCGGTTTGAAACTCACACTGGTTTTGACCTCGTGGACAATAAACCGAACTGGTTTTGTAATTGAACTCATTCATTTGCCCAAAATCAATTTTTGCAGTTCTCATACGAACCAAGGGCGGATTGTTCGGATTAGAGGTGCACTTTTTGATCTTTTTGGAGCGGGGGGTAGGAAATGGAACGGTTCCGATAGGGGAGGAAACGTACCCATTTGAAACCAAGTATGGCAGGGTTGAGTCCTTTTAGGGTCCAGGAACCGGTTTCAACCACGTAAGACAAAACTTTTGATTTTTTGTATAAAAAATAAAACTTTAAACAACAATAAATTCTACACATGCACCTACACCTACACACATAAATATACATGCATGCATATACATATACATACACACACAAACATATACGCATACCTAGTTACGTTATATATAGTACATACATATACATACAAGCACACATACATATACATATAAATACATACATATGCATAACCGTACACACACTGACACACATATACATACTTACATACATATATATATATATATATATATATATATATATATATATATATATATATATATATATATATACATACACACACAAACATGTACATATACATATACATAGTTATACACAATACATACACATACACGCACACATACTTACATACATACATACACATAGTTATACACAATACATACATATACATAAACATACATACCTATACATATATACATACATACACACATATACATATGCATAGTTATACATAATACATACATACACATACACAATACACATACACATACACAATACACACGCATACACATACATAGACATAGGCATATGCATAGTTATATATAATACATGCACATACATATACATGCATGCAAATGCACATGCATAGTTAACCAACAACTAATTCTCGAAAATTGGGGAAATTTGGTAATAACCACTTAGGCACGGGGTAGGATCGATTCCAAGTTGAAACCGGCTGAAAGAAGAAAAAATAAAACCAGGTGGGAACCATCAGGTTTTTTTGGGTACTAACTGGTTTTTTTGTTAGTCGGGTTCGGGTAGGAATCAGGTTCGGTTTTTTTGGGCCACCCGTATTAATCTCATATTAATTACGGGGCCCATTATTTTTGCAGTCCAGTACGTTCAATGCTAGGGCCACCCGTTTTGATCTCAAATTAATTACCTTTACCTGTTCAGTAGCTGAATTCAAATTGACAGGCCGGTTTATTCGGTCTATTAAGATTTATGTGACCCAAATCCATGGTTTGACTTGACGTCTTGACCTATTACGATTTATGACAACATGCAAGTAAATTCTTGCTAAATTCTTTTGATTAACAACATAATACAAACAAAATTATGAGTTATGGAAGAATCAGCGTTTTCCTTTTGGTACATTATGATTATTAAATCACTTATTTATACTAATTACAAGACTACTAATTCTAAACTGAGTATAACTTGTATTTTATGATAAAATATAATTCATATAAATCAAACTATATATGGATAGAAAGACAAGTAATTAACAAGGGTATATATGATGATATACAACAAATTTTTTAGCATTATCGGCTTGGTTAGGATATCAGGGGCGCAACTCAAAGTACCCATATCCAAATGAAATAATCAATGAGGGAGACCTATCTCAATTTTAACTAAATTCGTTAAATTAGAAAACTACTTAAATTGATAGGGACACAACCCGATCGGATTTGCCTAAGGTGCCTAAAACACCATTAGAATTATTACTTGTTGATCACCTGTTATTTTTTTAAGTTATGCATTTAAATAGTTATATTTTCACTATAATCATTCGAGATACTAATATATTTCATCTCAATGACCTTTGTGATGTTCTATAACATAAACCTACAGGCTTATGCTTCAATTATATGGAAGAAATTGCCACTTTCACATAAATGATAGACAAAATGCAGAAAAGAAGTTATATAAAACAAAAGGAAAAGAAGGAATATGCATACTATACACACAAATTAGCTACAAATATATTTCATTTCTATGACCTTCATAAGACTAGAAAGTTGCTTCTTTGAACACTTGATATTATCATCATTTTCCTCTTCAACCAAATTCTCTCTTTTAACCTCCTTGCCGAACTCCTCAACTGCTTCTGTGACCTCTTGAACCAAGTCGACGATCACCCCATCAACGCCCATCAAGATTTGCGCATTGACCACCTCGCGGACGTTACTGAAAAGTCAACAATCATTTCATTTGGTGCCAATATGTAACACATTGGGAACAAAACAAAAATCTTGAAATTTCATTGTGTTTTCAAGAAAATGAATGTTCTTACTTTAACTGGCCATAGCTTATGAGAGAGAGCTTAAAGTCTTTGATCCTTTTAATTACTCCTGGATTTCTTAAGATGGATCTCACCTCACAAACGATTCCATTTAAGCCACCCGCTAAACACAATTTCATTGCTTCGTCTAAAGAATTCCTCCTCACGTCGGTATATATTTCCACGCCTCCATTTGTGAGAAAGAAAACCTAATCACGACATTGTAACAAAAAAAACACTATCAGATGAACGGTTTCTCTAGTAATGAATCCAATCTAGTTTCATTAAAGAGTTAATTGCATAAAAAGTAACCAATATTGGTCTTACTTTCCTTCAAATAGCCAACTTTGTTTGTGCATACACAAATAGGTTACCAAATTTCATGGAGAAAACAATTTTGGCTACTGATATCAGTGACGAATTCTGAATTTTTGTTACTGTTATTACTCTTCAATAGCATATGAGAAAACAAGTTTACCAGTGTCACGTGCCCTGCCTGGGATAGATATACCACCAAACTTGGTTACTTTTATACGAAATAACGAATGATGCATGTAAGATCCAACTTACAGGATAAGTGCTTTGGAGTTTTCGGATCAAAAGAGCTGCATCAGGCTGAAAGCTTGAAAAGAAAATGGACCGGTTTTTAGCATACTTGAATACAATCTGCCATTAAAAGAAATTGAACAAATCCATGAAAATGGTAACGCTTCCATTTAAGGAAAACATGTTGATACAAAACCATTAGGACAAGAGCATACGCGAAGAACAACTTGTATGACGCGAACCAAATCTTCCTCTTTGTACACAATATTATCATCAAACTTGAACTCAATGTTGAACCCCTTGGAATGGTTTATTTTTTGAAACACCTCTTCCAATGTGCATAGATGATCATCCTTTTCAACTTTCCACTCAAAAATCCTCCCATCTTTTAGTTTTCTAAACAAAGGCTTACCCACCTGATATTATCAAGATCATAATCATGAAACCGATGAAAGAACAACATACATAATCTGGAAAGAAAAGATACGCGTTTGAAACTAAAAATTTATTACTTTGTTAGGCTCCCTTTGATGTCCATATGAAAGAAACTCATCTAAATTCATATCTGTAACTCTTTTTTCGATTATTACTCCCTGAAATCAGATACCCGTTAATCTCATAAGTATATAGGGCATGAAAACATGAATATTGTTAAAAAAGATGTTTATACCCGCGTAGGTTTATAATGGCGCGCGTGGATCACCTAGAGTAAAACACAATGCATAGTGAAATGAAGTGTAAACTGACCTTATCTTCAGTGTAGATGAAGTTGTCATGAAATATGATCGGACAATCATCTTTAGTCACCTACAAAAAGAGGTTGTTTACGTTTTTTGTCTAAGTTTCTTCCATCACCCAAAACTTAGATCAAGAAATGTTGAAAGAAACACCAAACAAATAAACAAATCAGTATCTTGAATGAAATTAAATAACTTGAAAACACCATAACCAACAAAATTAAACCCAACTTGAACATCACACAAAACACAAAAAACTTTCATCTTTTTACTAAATTTTTTCTATATTTTCTTAGATTAATCAATAGACAAAAGAAATATTTTCCTTAAAAGGTAACCTACACCGGACAATTAAATTACTTTATACATTCATATGTGTGCAAAAAAGTTCATGTTTGTTTAAACGACTCTTTATCTACTCTACCAACTATCACTTACATGATTGAATCCTTGACTTCTAGTATTGACGCAAGACATTATATCACTCAAACGTCCTTTTAGAACGAGAGATTCTTGTTTCTATCTTATTATTTACAAAAGAAATATTTTCTTTAGTGGAAACTTGGCCGCACAAATTGCCTCTTACTGTCATGGGTATAGGAGAATTCAGATCAAATCTTACATTTAAAAAATATTTTTTTAAGATAATCTATCTAACACGAGTTACTTTTTACTGAATCTTATCGACTTGCATGATATTAAAAAATATAAAAACACCTATGCTTTGGTGTATTTGATATGCTGCTGTTGACCACATAAGAACCATGATTAATCGCTATCCAAAAAGAGTTTTGAATGTGTTTTAAACCTATTTTTCCTCCTTAAACAAAATAAATAAAGGGGATAAAGAAAACGACTTAAAGCATAAAAATATGTGGTCACAATACGTGGGCCGTGGGCCCACCAAAACGCTAAAGTAACATGTTTATATATCAGTCTTCCAAACACGTGTTCCCTACACCCAACGACAAATTAAATGTCGTTTTAGCCGCCGATCGCCACCGTGAATCGCCGCGGCCACCGTCAAACTACCACCGTCAATCCTAATTTCCGACAACTCTACCTATGGGAACTTTTAACCAAATAGTAATATCTTCAAAGATACATGGTTTCTTATGTTGTCATAATGTCATGTCCCAAGAGCAATGCAGGATTCAAAACAACTTTCAATTTATGTCTAGAAACCATACATGCATAATAATATTATCACCTCACGAATCTATGAAACGAACAAGAATCATAACTTAAAAACTACCTGAACATCAAACTCGACGTAATCCAGATCGAATCTCCCCGCGGTATTAAACGCGAGAACCGAATTCTCTTTAACTAATCTCACTCTGGGATCAGAAGATTGCAGTAAATTCATCCCGGCTCCTCGGTGTCCGATGACCATAAACTCCTCAACCGGCTTCATAACAAACACCGTATCTCCATCATCGTCATCGTTATCGTCATCGTGGTCGTGGTGATTATTATGATGATAACCGTTGAATGCAACAACATTGTTGGTGTTGTTGAGGTCATTAGAGACCTGATCTAGGTTAGTAACCCGTGTAACACGAGCCGTTTTAAGGGCCATTTTTAGGGGGATTTGGGAGGAATTGGGGGAGATGAATTTAAAGACGGCATCCATGATCACCCAGAAATTACGGGAATGTTCTTGGGATATTATCAGGGGATTTTCAACTTTGATTCATTTTGTTGGTGTAAAATGGTGTTTGAAATGACTTGTGTGAATAATAATATGACCCACCATTGAACTTCTAGAGCACAACAACCTCCACCTGTCTTTTAATGATGCAAGCATTCATTGATGTACTCGATTTTAATATGTTCTGAGGTTATTTAATTTGCAGTTGATAATAGTTATAACAAGTTTAAGTTACATGAAATAATTAAAAATAACGAAAACGTGATTTTGTAAAATTTATTTGTCACGCAATTTTTATAAAAGACAACAAAATACTAGAGGATGGGGTATGGAAGACGGTCGGTGAGGAGACAGTGTTGTGATATGTGAGCGTAATAGGTGTTATAGCATTCACATTAATTTTCTCTTCTTTATCGTCATCCCCATCCTCCCATAATTAATAAAAAACCAACACCCCTTAAAAAGTTTGTTCATTTATTAAAATCCTCCCACATACTCATATCTATTCTTATTTCAATTAAATAATATTTAATTATTTATTTTTTTATTATTGTTTTGTTTCTTTCACTCACAAACACACATAAAAAATATAAAATAATAGATTTGGAGGATGGATAGTGACACCTAGGCAGTAAACGAACTGAAAATTCAACGAACTGTTCGTGAACCATTCGGCTGGAAGTTCGTTTATGTTTGTTCTTTTAATAAATGAACGAACACGTACAAGAAAATTATGTTCGTTTAGCTAAATGAACGAACATGAACAGAGGTTGTGTTCGTTCATTTATGTTCTTGAACCTTCGGTAATGTGTTCGTTTACGTTGGTTTACTTAAAAGTTTTGTTTGTGATAATTATGTTAAGTATTTATTTATATTTGGTGGATTTTGTGTAATGTTTGTGATTTATTGTAAAATTAATATATGATCGTTTGTATTTGTTGTGTTTAGGAACTTTTCGTTTGTGATTGTTTATATTCATAAAAATTTATTTGTGTTCGTTTATGTTCGGTAAGTGTTCGTAAACAGTTCATGAACATGTTTATTTTCTTAATGACAAACACGAATAAAAAATCTCATTCAGTGAGTGTTAATGAACAGTTTATAAACAACTTATTTTCTTAATGAACGAACACGAACAAGGTTTTGTTCGTGTTCGTTCGTTTCGTTTGTAGCCCTAGTACTAGCACCTAAATCTGGGGGGTCATTATGGTTTTCCCTAAAATTATAGGGGATGAAGATGGGGATGAGGAGCCCGATGTAGAAGTAAAATTACATATTTTCTAATGTTCATCTTATAATATAGAGATGGGGTTAAAAATAAGGATGCTGAGGTGAATACTCTTATGATATTACTTGTTTTGTTTTCAATCGGTTGTCCATCTAGAAACTCGCGGTTTTGTTTCACACGACAAATTGTTTGCCCAAACAAAATGCATCCTGGTAAAGAAAATTTCAACCCCGTTATAAAGAATGCTTTATTCTCACCCTTAACCAATGATGCACTTACATCCCAAGTAAACTGTGTGAGAATAATATTTATTTTGCTTCCCATAGATAGTCAATTCGAAAACTTATGGTTTTGTTTACATATAAGAAATTTGTCCACATTGGCAAAACACGTCCGGGTAAATAAGATTTCTACTCTCTGGAACACTTCGTTCTCCCCTCCATCGTTTTGAAACTCAAGTTAATCATTGTTCAGTGTTTAAAATCAATAAAAATAGATGCTTTTCATAAATGCAATGTTTGATGGCACACATACTTAAGGGTTCAACTAGAGATGTTGATTTGAACCCGTATACTAATAAGTTGAATTGGATTTTCTAACAAGTCAAAATAAAACTTAAAAGCATACCTGAAAGTGGAATGAGTCGAATTAATTAGTTTGGAAGTGCCCACAATGTGTTATTATGTTATTTAAATGTTACCACATTTTAATTCTAGTAATATTTGTAAGTTATGTTTACCCTCTTAAGCAAAATAATATTTTTGTAAAAGGGCCTTAATTTTAGAATCCGTTTAGAGTCACTAAAAAGATTGAGCCAGCCTAGTGAAACTTATAATAAGGATAAAAAAATTCTAGAGGAGGGGTTTGGCGTACGATAGTTGGGGTAGATTGGGGATTTGTTATATATATTAGAGCATTCACACTGGGTTACCATCATCATCTTCATTCTTATATTTACATTAAAAATATTATTTTTTTATTCTTTCTTTTAATTAAATAATATTTTTTTATATCTTTATTATTATATTTTCTTTCACCTCCTCTCACAAACATTTTTAAAAATATTAAAAAACTTATGGAGTTTGTATTGTGTTTCCTCAAATATGAGGAATCACGATACAATCCTCATAAATTTTCTCTCTCATTCACTCACAACCACTCACAATCATCCCCAATAATATATGACACACACTCACATAAATATGGGGCACCTACTGTGAACGCTCTTATGGGCATTTTTGTTTGATTTTTAAAAAAGTTTATAGGAATAATGTTTACAGAAATTGTTGTGTATTAAATTCTAAATTTTAAAAGCAAACCTTTCCACGTGAAAAATTCATACATGTTATATTTATGGGTGAGGTTATTCTACAAAGTGTATTTTTGCTTTTATAATGACACAATGACGTTATTTTGTCTTTCATAATGACACAATGACGTCATTGTGTCTTTCACAATGACACAATGGCTTTTATAAATGACACAATAAAAAAACGTTAATTTTTTTATTTTTTTATTTATTTTTCGTTTATTTTTTTCCTAGTGAGGAAGGCTAGGAGAACAAAATCTCGGAATTACTTTTTTGAAATTCGATTTAGATTGTGAGATATAATTTTTTTGTGACTTTTTTTGACTCATTGTGTCTTCTCACACTTTGTAACAAAAATACACTTTGTATTTGAACATATTTCTATATTTATAATCGTTCTTCTAACTAACAATATAACTTGAATAAATAACAAGAGACTAGGAAGAGCACGTTAAAACAAGAGTCGTTAAGGGGGGACATGTGGGGTTGTATGAGCTTGGTGGTTAGGTGGTGGATTTATAACATGTCTTACATATATTTTTAGGTTAAAACATGTTTATTTGATAAGTTTAAAAAAGATGATGATTATACATTTATAACAATTCTTTACTAGTAATGTTTGCTTTCAAAGTAGTACCGGGGGTCTCTTCATATCAAAGAGAAATACTTTTCTACATGGATCATGATGTGATGATGATAATATGCGAGAAAAAAAGTAGGATTTGAAAACGCATGTACTAAACACGTGAATCTATGTAATTTCAATAAATTTATGTTATGCTATTAATAAATTCAGATTGGTTATTCATCGTAATAAAATTTTGTTGGTAAATGTATGTATGATAATAACGTGTCTCTTTTAAGAGTGATAAAATATTAACATATGAATTAAATACAAACTACTAATGCTCGTATGTTTAGAATCTGATCTCCATTCATGACTAACGAACTAAAACTCTCACAAGGACGGTCTACAAAATGAGAGCTTAGGATTGATGACACGGATCATCTGACCATCAATTGTTCCGGATAAAATTCAAAACACCGTAAACAAGGGTTTAAGGTTGAACCGTATATTATTGACAATCTAAAGCGCATAAACCAGCAACATGTAATAATTTTCAAGAGAAGAACCGTGATCAATGTAATGGATGAATTTTGCATTGCAAGTCGACTTATCGGACATGCTTGTCTACAAAAAAGTAATAAACGAAGACCAAAAATTCAAGTCATCCTCAATAACGTCTACATATATGGACACATATAGAAGATTTGGATAATTAAGAGGTTATCAAAAAGAAAATAATTTCACATAAACTAAACTATAAGAAAACATATTATTACCTAAACTTAGTAAAAGCTCAATAATTCGCAAAAATAAGTTTAAGTTAACGAATCTTCTTTATGAATAAGTATTTTAGAAAAACACCTGACAAAACCAGACATATGATGGTTGACGAAGTTTTAAGTCGGTTCATCTTTCCTTCCATCGCTTCAACCGTCACTCTTACACATTAAAAAATCTAGAATAGAAATTCACATTCATGAGTGACTAGCTCATATATACCTTGAAATAAAAATCTCAAGAAAGAAAACAAGAGAATATCAAGAAGAACGAAACAATATTCTCTATTCACTCTACAAAGTGTTAAGTTATTCACTTTAGAAAAAATATAAAAAGCTAGCGATAATCCCCTTTAGCTTACGATTGAAGAGATGTTGTGGAGAACTCTACCCTACTTAAGTGACGGTAGTGAAATGATAAGACATCATCACTACTATATACTAGAGAGACATGTGTACGTTAGTTTTTTTTAAGAGAAAAATGTACGATCATTCACAACTGAAAAAACCCTTTGGTTTAAATCTGAGCATTTAATGAAGATACTACCCTTATTAATTGAGCTAAAGATTGATATGTATACATTAGTTATCTGACTTATCTCTACTTTCTAGAGATACATTTAGTGAAGATACGACCCTTATCTCTTGCTTATATTTTTAATCACCATATATTAATATTTTGATGCTCATAAAAAAAATCACAAAAAAAATTATATCTCACAATCTAAATCGAATTTCGAAAAAATAATTCCGAGCTTTTATTCCCGTAGCCGTCCTCACTAAGAAAAAAAACGAAAAATAAAAAAAAATTAACGTCTTTTTATTATGTCATTTATGAAATACATAATGACGTCATTGTGTCATAAAAGACACAATAAAATTTTTTTATTTTATTTTTATTTTTTTTCTGAATGATGACGACTAGAGGAACAAAGACTCCGAAGTACTTTTTTGAAATTCGATTTAGATTGTGAGATATAATTTTTTTGACTTTTTTAGACTCATTGTGTCTTCTCACACTTTGTAGCAAAAATACACTTTGTAGAATAACCTCACCCGATGCAAATATCAATTAGAACTCTGTTAAATCATTAGTAAGTTTTTATAGAAATTTGAAAGATAACTTATTCACATGCAAGGTTAATAGAAATCTATTTAGTATTACTCTTGGTTGTGAATCTTAGTTCACAAAATTGAATGGTGGACAATCTTAAATGTGAATCAAGTCTACAATTCAAACTTTATAAATTAAAATAAATCAAAGATCACAATCAAAATATGTGAGAATCTTAGTTTGCATCACAAATTTTCATTGATCATAGCACATACCACACATTTGTGAGAATCAAGTTCCCATTGACCATCCTTTTATGACTATCATTGCCTTAAAGATCATTGTCTTTAAGGCCAATTGTCTGCATCAAATCCTTAATGCTATTATATGTGAGAATCTAGTTCTCAATGCAACCACTACACTTGCAAGTGGTCTTTCAATTAACATCATGATATTCAAGTGCATATAATGTTCCACTTATGGTCACAACAACACTTGTTGAACACATTCCAATCAACCACAATGGCATAATTAACTTAAGAATAAAGACTTATAAAGTACAAGTTGTGGTAAATAAAACACTTGACCCAAATCGCGTACAAGACTTGCGATCAAGTACATGCGAGAGAAAGTATTGTGTATCATTGACCAGAAGAAAAGGATGACACCCACAAAACACTAAAACTCCACTGTATAGAAAAGAAAATTACCCATAAACCAACATAAGTTTTCCCATTCTCCTCATCATTTAGTATACATAAACACCTGCCTCATTATCCGAATGTTCAACCTGAATCGGGCATCGGGAAAACAAAAGAAGAAAAAAGAACTCACAATAACTCACCAACGCTCGCCTCTTAACCGTTGGTATTCCCATCAAAGCTGCCTTGTGCGCTTTGTCGTCTTTTCTCTACCCACATTTTAGCCTCAGCAACAGCCCGTTCTCGGTCAAGATCTCGGTTCAACATCCTTGGAGTTTGAGTTTCCCGAGGCGAATCTCCTTTGTCAGAACCTTCTAGATCCCCCCATCTGCTACGACCCGACCCGCCACCCTCTTCATTCTTTGAAACTCTACTGTTTCTATCACCATTGTTGTGCCGGGTGTTTTGACCAGGGGCTGCATTAGGATCATAGTTGTGGTTTGCGAGATAAGATAAGGCGGTGACCACGTCTCCTATGAGAGGTCGAGCTGCAGCCTGTTCTTGGATGCACATGGATGCAACGGCTAGAGCCTGGTAGAGACCCCTCATTGGATAATGCCCTTCGAGCCTGGGATCCGCCAGTGTTGCAAATTTCCTTCTGTCGTTGAATAAGGGTCGCGCCTGTAAATACACAGAACACATTTAGTGTTTCACAATTTGCATGTGCTTCATAAATTATAAGTGATTATCATGCTGTTTTAAGGGGCTAAAATCGATTAGCAAAGCGTGGTAAGGAGAGCTATGAATAAATAATTATTGAGGATAAGTATAAGATGGTGTTAACTATCTGTTAACTTCGATAAACCGATTGTCTAATTACGTGATTCTCATTTTCAACCTATTTATGAATGAGTCAATTTGGGTTGTGTTTTACCTTTTGTCGAACAGGTATAATGAAAAAATTAGTTTGAAAAGAATCGGACTGAGCAGGTTAAACGGATCAAAAGTCCCGCAAATTATACTTTTAAACAAAAAACCTCTTCAATTGTTTTAGTTGAAAAACTAGATTATTACTGAAATAATATAGCTTGCAATCATATTTGACATGGTAATTATCTATAAAAGGATTAATATTTTTAGACAAATACTGTCTCGGCTCAAACCTGTCTCAGTCCATAACAAAATTAAATGTTACTAACTGTTACCCAATCCGCCTTTTAGCACCTACTACTAGTATCTAGTCGAGTTTTGAACCAAGTGGTTGTAGGATCAAGAATAAACGCAATGAGAACCTTAAGACACTCGTGACAGCATGACCAACATTAATATTACTTGAACAAAGACATAAAGGAAACAAAGGAGTTACCCAAGTGACCAGATTCTGCTGTCCTTGTGGTGCAGTGCTATCAATGGCTTTTCGACCTGTAATAAGCTCTAAAAAAACCACCCCGAAGCTATAGACATCAGACTTAACAGTGAGCTGACCAGTCATGGCATATTCAGGAGCACAATACCCGTATGTCCCCATGACCCGTGTGGAAACATGAGACTTATCACCAGTGGGGCCCAACTTTGCTAGCCCAAAATCAGAAAGTTTCGGATGAAATCCCTCGCCAAGTAAAATGTTTGATGACTTGAAATCCCTATAAATAACCGGAGGATTAGCCTTATCATGAAGAAACTCCAAACCTCTGGCTGCACCAGCTGCTATCTTCATTCGTGTATTCCAATCTAATGCTTCTCTATCTGGTGGGAGATCTGCAAAGAGTATATGAATTCTTGAGTTGATTATTATGTATATGGTGCATTTAAACGTGCCGTCTGAAAGTGACTACATGATATTCAATAATTAGAAACTGGTTATTTCAGAAATATATTTCGGTTTATTTGAACACTAGAAAGTTACTATTTGGTTGCAATAATCAGATAATGGGTTCTAAGACACAACCCCAAGACCAGAGTTAAAAATAAAGTACAAAAGATGATTACCATGAAGATGATCTTCTAACGATCCCAATGGCATGAATTCATAAACAAGAAGTCTTTGGTCACCATCAGCACAGTATCCAATTAAATTCACCAAATTGGGATGATGTAAAAGGCTGAGCATAAGAACTTCTACAAGAAATTCACGGTTACCCTGCAGCCCGTTTCTATCCAGCTGTTTGACAGCAACGATCTGTAGAAAAAGAAGTTAATCAGCTTAAAGGTTTAAGCAACATACTTGGACATTAATGATAATTAGTCCACTTAGAAAGTTTAACCAAAATGGTGGGTTATGAGCTATGATATATGCTATAGCCACACTCCATATAGAAGTCAAATAGATTAGGGATGAATGAATGCCATATTATTCTTAATTGCAATTAGCATCACCCTTTTTCAGGATCATGATGTTGTGGCATTAACGACTTGAGATGGATCACAACTGTCAATTCAGGCAATTTACTTATGAGCAAATATATATGCTATAGCCACACTCCACTAGATAATCATCTATCATTTTGATGGTAGACATCTGATTCAATGATGGATCACTACTGTCAATTTAGGCAATCTACTTATGAGCGATTTATGCTATAAAGCCACACTCCACTAGATAATCATCTATCATTTTGATGGTAGACATCTGATTCAATGATGGATCACAACTGTCAATTTAGACAATTTACTTAAGAATAGATTGATTTGGGTTGTGTCAAATGAGCAACGATTAAAATGGATCAAACATGTTGAAATTCATCCAACATCTATTTGAAGCATACTCCTTCTTTAACCATTTTAATTTAAAGATTTCATTAACTACTTCAAAGATATTGTTTTGTAATCATAACTAACACATTCTTAAGATACAAACAATTAGAAACAATAGTGTTTACAGGCCAACCCAACGCGACCCGCACAACTTGCCATTCTAGCCATCCTCATATGCCAACTAAACACACATCAAGATCACCAATTGTTATCTTTACTCAAACCTTTAACTACCCTAAATCTCTAAACCTTAAATCCCCAAAGTGTTCTTACTAGTTATTATAACACTAAAGAATTCATCAGTAAATAGAATCTTCAAACATAAAATTGTGCATATTATACCTGACCACTACCCTGTAGACGTCCTCGATACACATGACCAAACCCTCCTTCCCCTAGAAAACAATCAGGGCTAAAATTGTTGGTTGCAGCTGCAAGCTCGCGGAATGTAAACGTATGAGCAGCAATCTGACCCTGTGAGCCCTCTTTCGAACCCGAAGATTCTTTCCTCAAACTCACATTATTTCTTGATTTCACTCTATCCCCACCTGCAAATCCAACCATTAGACACCAACAAAACCAACACATTACAATTTACATCACCATCAGAAATAAAGATCACATAAAGTCAATAACTACACAATTCCATAGATCTTTGAACACCAAAATGCACATAATTGAACCAACAGTGCCACCCATCATTCTATTCAAATCCACTGATAACAATGTCATAAAACAGCTTGAAAATGATGGTTTTATTATATAATTAGATGGGGTCTACATCAAAGGGGATTCATAATAGGTATAAAGCTAAATCAGATCAAACAAAAAATGTTAAAATTTAACTAATTTAACTTCAAATCATGAAAAAATCATTGCGAAATCACACATACCAGAGGGTAATCTTGAGATATTCGAAGGGGCAGATGGGTGGACTTCAGGTCGATCAGCACCCACCTTCTGTTGATTCGATTTATCATCTTCCTTCGAATCGAAACAAGAAAAACAACCCATTAATTGAACAATCTTTAACTTTCTATCTGCTGATTAAAGGGGAAATTGTTTGAAATCGAATCAATAGGTTTCGAAGTGATCTTGATTGAAGCCCAGATGAAAAGGGAAATCTTGAATCGAAAAGATTGAAGATTGGGGGAGAAAGATAATTGGGAATGTGTTTGTTTGGAATGTGATGATTGTTGGGTGTTAGATCGATTGATGGAAAGTTGAACACAAAGGAATTCAAAGAATAAAGAATTGACTACCGAGTATAGAGCATCTTATTATGATGCAAATGTTGTTCAACAATTCTCTCTCTCTCTCTCACGTTCACACTTCATTGTGACCAAAGTAATGTAGGTGTATAGGCATTTGATATTGGGAGTTGTAGAGTAATATTTGTTTTCTCATGTTTTACAGATTACAACCTAATGTGAAACTAAAAATATATAAATTTAAGCCTGTTAGAATGATTATTTCCATATATCCTTTAATACTATTGTTGAATGTATAGTTCTTTAATTTATGAAACTTGAACGCTAATAAATTGAAGAGGGTGTTTTTTATAAGGTGTTTTGGTATCGTTAGATAACTGGATTTTTGGTTTGTGAACTTAAATGCTAGGATAGAAGATTATTAAGTGCAAACAATCTAACAAATATCTTCTAATAAATGTTGATGGATACACATGATTAAATTTTGTAACTAAAATTGTAGAATGGATATTAATATATGTTTAAAACCTGATATGGGTTCTACCACTTCTATGTTTGATGGGTTGTTATTATATGAATATAAAGTTTTTTGAATAAAACATTTTCTAAAGAAATTAGGTGTGTTTTGTTTATATTTTTTTACACAAATTTATGATACAAGGTACAACAAGTAATATCGCTAGCTTATGTACGGTGAGCATGAAAAACACTTGAAACAAGGTTATCATGTATATCAGTGTGACCAATTTCTTATTTCTGATTCACGCTTTTATTAATATTTTTATTCACTGTAATACGTGAATCTATAAAAAAATATTTATATCAATCCTTATTGTTTTATTTATAGTTTTACAAGTCTAACCATGTATGTTTTATTCATAGTTTTACTATTATGCAAGCTTTTATTGCTCACATTCAAAATTGTTTATATCAATACTTATTGTTTATATTTTGGCTTTAGCATCAAACAAAAACATAATGAGTTTTACATACTACAATTCGAAGACAAGTATCACAATCAAGTGATGTTATATTTTTTACTACTTTCTCACAAACAAAAATACAAAAATATATCCGTAAAGGTAAATAATATATAATCATGTTATATATCATCGATTATGCCAGCAAAGATGTTTAAGAAAGACAATTCAAAACTCAAATCATTCATTGTAATGTTGAATTTAGAAAGAAAAAAAAGAACTCTGATTCATCTTCGTAGAGAGAATGAGTCTTCATCGTTGATTCCATAGTGATGATAAGAAAAATCGACGTCATCGTTGAAAGAATATGTCTATGAAAACTTGAAGGCCGTTGTACATCTATGGAGTGACAAGTGAGAAGTTTGATTGAATGAAAGGTGATCGAAAAGGATAGTATTATTTTGTTATATTAATTGGCTCTGTAGGAAAAAAAAAAAAAAACATTCATCTTATTTGTCCTAAAGTATATGAATGAAGGATGTATATATTGCCCTATAATTTTTTTTCTTTTTTCTTTTTTATTTTCTTTATGAAACCCAATTTTGTTATATTTATCAAGCACAACACATATATATCGAATAATGATGAGTGAAAGAGATTGTCAGCTTAATTATGAGCATATCATCATTAAACCATTTTGGCTCTTTTTCTCTAGTGTAAAGTGACATTAGCTAGTCATATTCTCATCCAATCTAAATCATGAGTGAATGAATCCTCAAAACGTCAATCTCGGCTCACAATATATTGATTTAACTTAATACATAAAAGATAAATCAAGCTTATCCAGTAAACCAATCTAATTCAAAATCACATAAGAAACTGTTATCATGTAAATAAGTTTTTTACCGATTGTGAGTAAACCCAAAATTTCACTGAAGTTAAGGCGAAAACAATGGTGATGAGGACTTGAGGTGGGTGCCGCAGCACACAAAAAGGTGAAGGGCACGACACAGTGAAGCATCGATTCACGCTTGAAACAAAGAAGAAAATGATGAGTGTCAATAAAACAAGGTGGAAACAATGATGTGACGTCACGAGGGACGATTACACCGTCACCCAAATGCACTGATGACAACAAAATGAAAGTAGCACAACTCCTACACTAATGGTCTTAGAATGTCTTATATACAAATATATAATTGTCCCCTTTCCTTTCTTCTTATTTTCTTTTTTTTTTTTGGCTAAACAATTTAACAAAATATAATAGCATTAAACGGTAAATCATTTTTCACTTTCGCTCCTGTAAATACAATAAATATATTTTATTGCATCTTAGAAATGTGAAAATGAAATTGAGGCTTATTGGAAAATTTTGAATGATGTTTGACTTCTTTTTTTAATGTTTATTCTTTAGTGGCATTATTTTGTTTTGGAATTTTTCCATGGACCTAAAGAAAGCCATCATGCAGAATCTTTCACTTCCCATCCCCTGGTCGCTTTCAACATCATAAACTCATTATTCTATGTACTTAAATCTAGATCTCTAACCTATATCAAATAAAAATGCATTAGATATTCTTTTTTGGAAATTCTATAAATATGTCACAAAATATTTATATATCTTTTATGTTAATATATTTCCTAAGAAATGATTTTCTAGTTACATAACCGTCTATTTTATCATAATTAAAAATAATATGACCAACTATTTATGTAATTATTATAGTTTTTTATATAAAATTGGTTGTGTATATAACGTCTTTGTATTAGTGCATACAATAAAAAAATGAGTCTTGTATATTTGTAAGAGGTCAATTTTGAATATGTAAAACTTGTTTACATTTCTCTTATTTACATGCATGTATATTTCTTTAAAATTTTATGTTATGCTGCACAAACCTCTTCCTCTGAATGTTTCAGTCAACTAAACACCCGTCACGACAATACATTAATGTCATCTTAAAATGGTTCCCGTCACAATTGAAGTAAAGATCGAAATCCAACCATTGGTATACACACAACATTTCACCTTCACTTTAACAACACATGTGATATGTCCCACGGATTTAAAATTGCATGTGATATCAATGTTTATGTGCTCATAGTTTACAAGATTGTGTTTTATAGCAAGCTCTTGTAGATGGTATGATATTAATTTAATTGTTTTTGTCCATTTATAGGCGACCATGGACCCATTGTTGTATACCGGATCTATAACTATATAAAACAATATCAATTTGTCTTGTCCATTTTGTTTCCATTATAATCAACTTCAGTTTGTAAAGGTAACTACTTTTGCCTTAAATAAAAAGCATCATTTTCTGTTTTGTATATTTATACACCAACGACCAAATATGTCAAGTTTATACCTTTATAGTCACCACATAGACGAAACTATTTAAGATATCTGTTTTATCTTGTTTATCGTACAATAAAAATGAACAACTTTAAAATAAAATTAAGTAGATACATGAAAATAAATTGAATACTCATAAACACGAAAGATAAAAAATTGGAGTAAATATTGTACTTACAAAGGATTCTTTTTGTGTAAAAAAACATAATAACTACATGAATTTTTTTTCGTATGTTTCATGGCTAGAGCTAGAGATAACTTTTTTTCCCTATATTTACCTTTTTATAAATATATAAAAAGTAATCAATTTCAATGAGTTTTTAATATTCGGAAACATGACATTAATAGAAAGAGCACAAGAGTGGGGATAAGATTGGAACCTTTGAGAAATGTGGACATGATGATTGGATTGCATCAAGTGGGTGTTGATGAAGAAATGATGCCCCATATGCAAAAACACTACCATTCACTTTTGACAAAAAGTTGATCTTGTTTGTATGATTCATCTTTGATCTTTGTGTTTAATTGTGTATTTTATTCATACTTTTGATAAAAGAAAGTGTGTGTGGTATTAACTTACATCTATTTATCATCAAATTAAATTGTTTAACTTAATTATGATTTCGATGAGTATTGTTTTGGAAATTGAGGTGCAATCCTTTGATATGACAGTTTGGGATGTGTATTGTGTGGATGTAAACACCCCAAGATCATTAGGTGTTTACATATAAATATGTTATTAACATGTAAATATTCTTGTCTTACACGGGTAGGTGCTAATTAAATTTTATGAATGAAGTGTACAAGTCAAGTGGTAAATTGTGTGAACGATGCATGTACTAAGACTGTATTATAATAGTTGGTTTATAAAATCATAAAACATTGCATTCATCCAACCTGATGATGATTTTAAACATAAAACTTCTGTATTTTTTTTAATACAGTATGTGTATGAATAATGATGTTTTAATCATGAATAACAATATTAATTAAGATGATTCACATATTATAACATAAATATCTAGTATGTGCAATATTCTATTTAGGCCTGAGTTTGTAGTTCTATTATGATTAGTTAAAAGCAGTGGCGGATCTAGAAACTTATTTCAGGGATAATGTATTTTTTTTTTTTTACCGTACATTAATATAAATAAAAAAAACATGATAATAAAGATAGTTAAAGAAATACCTAATTGATCTCAGAACTCTCCTCTTCGGTTTTTCATGGCTTGAAAACGAAGCGTTACATCCTCATTTGTTACTTCTTCAAACGTTTCCTTTTCAACCGCACATACTAGAGCATTGTTCAAATATTCCTCCCCCATTCGATTCCGTAAATCCGTCTTGATAAGCTTCAGTTTAGAAAAACATCACGGTTGCGGTTGCAACCGGCAAAATCAATGCTAGCTTCAATATCCGATAAAACAAAGGAAAAGATAGATTTTTTCCGGTTTCCACCATTAGCCGAGCAAGATGACACATTCCATTCAAGTTTGTAAATCTATCATCTTCTTTTACCGAGTGATAAAACACCTTAAGCTCACCCAAAATACATCCTCTTTCATTCATATTAAAATCAACCGGATACATCTCAGAAAAAACCACTATCTTAGATATGTCAAACTTTGAAAATCCATTACAAGGATTTAAACCCGACATATTTTCTACCAATGTAGTTGATACCTCATTAAATCGATTTCCCAATTCTTGAATTTGCATATCCAAAACCGTATTAAAAATCTCAACCTCAAAATGATGTCGATTAGTAATGACCTTCTTCCGGTTTTTTGGGTTTCCATAACTTTCCATCATATCCAACACCTTAATATGATTTTTTCATAAAAACAAGTTATTTTTTCCAACATAGCATTAAACCCCTTTTGCCTTAAATCATTCAATGCTTGTTTTGTTCCATTTATCAACTTACTTGCTTCTAATAAGTCTTGACTTTTTTTTTGAAGATGTTTAGATAAAACATTTGTGTGTCCCAAAATATGTTTCATCAAGTGTGCATAAAAAACAAACTCAAGTTTCTTAAAATAGGATAGAATACCTTTTGCACTAGTTCATTGTTGAGTGCTATCTCCTTCTTTTTTAACATAACGAAGCACGTCAACAACTTCCGAAAATAATTTAAGCACATTTATGATTGTTGCATGATGAGAACCCCATCTTGTATCTCCGGCTCGTACTATGAAACTCTCTTGATTTAATCCTTTTCCGGTCTTAATTTCACCTGAAAGAATTCCTTCCTCTACACTCTTTCTTTTTGCCTCCCGTAACATATCTTTTCATTTGCAAGAAGCAGAAACCGTATTAACAACCATGTTAAGATAATCATAAAACTCTTTAACACCTTCATGCTTTTTGCAACCGCCACTAGCACTAATAACAGATCCTAATAATCTGTACCGGTTTGCAACTTTTTCTTGATCACTTATCGTATTTAACTTAACATCAATAGATTGTTTTTGTTTCAAAAGATCATCACATTTTTGCATCGCCTTATTATGATGACTGTTAACTGATCCAACATGGTCTTTTAAGGCACCCGGTTTACTCCAATTACAAAATCCTTCACTTGAACTTGAAAAAGTATCTCTTCCACCTTGATTGCCAACATTTTCTTTAAACAAATAACAATATAAGCAATACACTTTGTCCACTTTAGTACTATACTCTAACCATGGATATGCATCAAACCATTTTACATTAAAACGTCTTTGCCCACTAGAATACTCTTTGAATGAAAATTTATGATTTCATGGTTGAAAAGCCTTTTTAACAAGATAGTGTCTTCTTATGTCATCCATTTGATTAGGATGATAACTAGCAATAGGAGGCCTATCAAAGGGGTCCGAAGGAAGATCATTCAAGTCAAATCCATTTGGGATCGAAGGAATTGAACCCGAAGGAATTGAAACCGAAGGAATTGAAACCGAAGGAGTTGTTGATCCAATATTATCATCATTATTAGAACCAATATATTCCTCTTGAAATTTTCTTTTAAAAAATTGTCTATAAGAACTTGTTTTTTCATCTTCCAAATCCCTAATTCAATTTCAAATAACACAATAAGATTACAATACAAATCTTGCAAATTTCAATACAAATCCAAATAACAAATAATCAATCATTCAATCTTCTATGTGTGAGCATCCCTAATCTCTAATTTCAATACAAATCCCTAATTGTTAATAAAAATTAAAAATTAAACCAAATAACAAATAATCAATCATTCAATCTTCTACTTTAAAAATCTTACAAATAACACTTAAACATAGAATGTAGTAACAATACCTTCAAAGATTCAAGGCTTCAAATCTTACAAATAAGTAAATAACCGCCGAGCAGGGAAGGGCAGATTCAGGAGGATCGCAGCAGATTCGCAGGCCGCAGCAGCGGCGACGGAGCAGCACCGCCGAGCAGCAGCAGCAGATTAGCAGGCTCGCAGAGTCGCAGCAGCAGGGATTCAGCCTTTAGGGCAGCAACCGAACTGGAACTACCGAAGGGGAGCAAGCCAGATTCGCAGGCCGCACTCCGCAGCAGCGGTGGCCGAGCAGCAGCAGCAGATTCACAAGATCGCAGCAGCAGGGATTCAGCCTTCAGGGGAGCAAGTGAGCAACCGAATGAAACTGCCGAGTCAAGGGAATGAGGGATTCAGTGGGTTATTGGGCTTTTAAAAATTAATTGGGTTTTAAAATAAATTGGGCTTTTAAATTAATTGTTTTTTTTTTTAAATTGGGCTTTCAATGTTAATCGGGTAATTGGGTTTTATAATATTTTTATAAAAGGTAAAAAAAATTTATAAAATATTATATTAATTTTTATAAAATTAAAAATTTTCTATAATGTTTTGAGTTTAAAATTTTTTTAGGGGTAACTTAAAACCGTAAAAAAATTTTTTTACATAAAAACGTAATTTTTTTTTTTTAACTCTACGCGTAAAAAGTTTAGGGGTAGCGGAGGCTACCCCTCAACCCTATATAGGTCCGCCCCTGGTTAAAAGTGTATTAAGGATTACATTAAAAAGGAGAAAGAATGTTGGCGATTCTAGTATTATCAAGATCATATTGGTTTAGTTTTATTTATTTAACATCAATTTGGAATTATCAATATAAGTTGAGAGTTGTACAAAACACACATGCACTATTGTGAATTATGGCACCAACAAGACGATTAACCTTAGGGTTTTAAGGGGCGAAGTCCTCTAGGCAAGGGGATTCAAGAGGGCATCGCCCCTTAACGGATGTCTAGTGGTAGCACCTCAGTCTAGTAAGGTTGGATAGTGCTACTCGGTGACATCTAACACGACACTTCTTGCTATATGATTTTCATATGGCTTGTCTTGCCATGATGAACTTAAGCGTGATATGCTACTCGAAACTATCTAGACAAAATAGACTTGAGCTTGTAAGATACGTACATGTCAAGGGCCTTAAAATATTAAAGAAATATTAAAATTATAAATAAAGAATAACGAATGAAACCGAGATTCAAAGATAAAACTGATCAATGCTCAATTATACTTTTACATTTTGTAACAAAAATATAATAGATGTTTGGTGATTGAAAGTGAGTAAATCCCTTACACCTTAGCTCTGACCGTAAACCTAACATTGTTCATCATTAATTTCACATAAAAATTGTATGCTCAAATGTTCCAACTCATGTTAAAAAACGTGTTAATTTTCAAAAATGACAAAAAATGATTTATTATATATTGAAGTCATGCAACTCATTCGGCATTCCATGCGTATGTGAGCCATTGGTTGATGTAATTAGTAGATCAACGTTTGGTTGTTGGCTTGTTGCCAAAAATACCGTACCGACACGTGACCACCCAAGGACCACATCGTCCACCGATGTCAGAACGTAACATTTTTCAACTTGTTTTTGTCATAAAAGTCAAGTTAATATTAAAACATTGAATTCAATTTCCTTCATGATTTTTATATGAACTTATTTGTTAGTCGGCTGTCGGTCAGGGGTGTTATGTACTTATGTAGATGAATCAAGTTGATGTATATGAAGTTTAAGCTCGACTTGACTGTGATACTTGAAGATGAAGCTAGATTCGAGCTCGATCAGGCTTTATTTTTGAACTAGAGCTTGATAATTAGCCGATACTTTGAACTTGAGCCGACTATTAGTATTAACTAATTAATAATGTTATTAAGTAAAGATTGTGCTAATCACTTGATACTTATGACCTTGATTTGACTTAATTCGACTTGGACACATGGTATGATATGATATAGATCAATTGTTAACATTTGTTTATCACGATAATCCATTAAAACAACTAGTGGTCCACTGCAGGTCACGTCTCACTGTAAGTTAAAGTTACAGTGGTAAAACTATTAATTCACAATAAATGTTAAAAAAAATTTAAAAATATAGCAAGACTATACTTAAATTAATGATATTATAACAATCAATTTATTGGTGTAATGTGTATAAAAAATAACTTCATATATAAAAGTTAAGAATGTTTTAAAATAAAGGCGAAGTTTTTTAAAAGAGGAGAAAAATTTTGAAAATGGGGAGAAAATCATTCCATCAGTGGTGTAACGCTGTATAAAAATATGTTACATTGCATAAAAATGATGTAAGTGTTTATTAACGAGTTATCGCAATAAACAATAGTTAACGAATGAACTTTACCTGTTATGGTAATTGTGTAGATGCAAGATTAACATATATGTGAAACAATTAACAACAAAGCTTGTGAGCATTACATGTCGTATACTTTAATACTTGACTTAACTTGAAAGTTTATCCATGTAGTTTAAGCTTGACTCACGAGTGATTTTGAATAATATCCGAGACAGTGTTATAAAGAATTAAACAAAGTCACTCACTAAATATTTTGTATATGTGTAATTTACCTATAGAGAAAACCCTACAACTAGTGTTTTTAAAACTGGACCTGTCGAACTAGAAACATGTCATAGAACTAGTCAAGTTATGCCTATTTGAAACGTTTTCATTCGAGCTAATTGTTAACGATCGAACCAGTTGAACCGCACCTAGTGTTCGAACCGAGACTCAAAACTCTTATACTTTTATTTTTCCCTTTAAAATCTCATTTATGATTAATTTAGTAGTCTAGGATCCATATCATATTTATCTAAGTTTCATATTTTATTAAAATAAATTAAAACTTCACATCAAAACATATATTATTTTCATATTATGTGATAAATTGTAACACCCTACGTAATTCCCATATCGGCGGTAGACATGATAAATTTCTGGTTCATAAGGAATATCCTGCTTTTAACATTACCAGCGCATTTTGGGCGTATTGGCTGCGGATGACAGGAGAACTCTACAGTTAAAAGTGTTTAGGTGGCAGCAATCTAGAGATGGATGAAGTTCCTGAAAAGTTTTCACCTAAGCAATAAAAAACAAATCCGTGAGCTTCTCGTGGATGAATCGGATAATATTTATGATACTAGAGGCCCAGTGTTACATAAATGAAATACATATAAACAGATTTAGTGTTTATATTATTTACAACTTTTTACAGTTCTTAAATCCGATACAATTGTTCTAACATATCTGACACCTGAAAAAAGTAAAATAGTGTTTCACTGTCAGTCCGGTTCCGAAAATAATCAAACATTGCCTAACACCATACAAATATATTTTCATTTGAAGAAGATAGAATTTTACTTGGACCATGAGATGTGGCCCAAACCCCAACAGCAAAGTCCAACTAGAAGCAAGATCTGGTTGTGTTTTGTTCGGACCATATATAACATGATTGGACTTAACTGACCCAGGAGTAGACGTACTGCATATGTACGTAATGGTTGCATTTGCATAAGATAAGGACGTAGGGTGCTGTAGAAAGAGTGGGTCTCCGCCGCCTGTTGGTCGTAAAAAAGTAAAAAAAAAAAAAAAAACACCATGCGCAACACGTTGTTCGATATGCTGTACACATATGTCGTAGCTTTTGGGTACACACCATGCACCTTTTTTATCCCTTCTTTGACCCTGTAGATTATGCACCATTTTTTGTTTGTTTTTTCTTTAAAGTTTTTGGTAAATGGTAACACCTCATTAATTTTGATATTTCAGGCGTGACTGATCACACGGGAACAAAGTAGACTTAAGAGGGGAGGGGGTCGTGTTTTTTCTTTTTGTATGTAATGTGAATCGATGGTTTTCGATTGACCTGGTGTTTTTTCTTTTAATATTGACCCTAAACCCCAAATTTTATTAATGTTTAACCCACTAAAAATTAAGTAATAGCCCATTTTAATTAAGAAAAACATTCTCAGATATAATCACTAATAGGTCAAGTGCACTCTTGCTTCATCTACTTGAACAATTTTAGTTTTAGTTAAAGTATAAATTGTTAGACCGTCTTGTAGTATCCTACAATACGGCATGAAAAGAGAGTCAGATAGAGAAGATGTGTCGAGAGGGAAGAAGTGTAAATCCTTATATGTGGAATGATATCAGGCATCTTTTATGAAAAAGAGAAAGAGAGTCTGTCTATCTGACTAGATGAGACCCCCACTATCACCATCGTTGTCATTTTCCCGTTTGACATGACACCCCCACCTCCACCGTGGCTCCCACCAGACATTGCAACCTTTTTATTCTTCACTACTAATTTTCATAAAAGCAAATATAGAGTATCAAGCCGTTTCGATATATTTTTTGAAATTAATCCATTTCAAGCTGACTGTTTTGGTCAAACCCGTTCCAATCAAATCAAATTGATACTGTTTTAGAACAAAATGTTTTAATTTGAACCTAGTGTGACCCAACCTAACCCGCTCACTTAATAGAGGGCATACGAGATGTTTCTTTTGAGTTAGAGAGAGTGAAAAAGGTCATTCTTAGATTGACTAGAGCAGAAAATGAGCTCCTTTGACAATGCCAATCTGGTGCAACAGCATCCAGGTTTCTCCCTATGGGGGAGATGCAGGTTCAAATCTTGTAGATGATAGATTTTTGGTTCGTTGCAAGTCAAGTGGTTTTACGAGATAATCGGTCTCCTCCTGCAACGGCTAGAATTTGATCTGAGCTATATTTCATACTTAGGTTAGGAAAAAGGATGTCATTGAGGTTGTTTTCACCGCTCTTTAAAAAAATATAAACTAATGTTTACTTTAAAAAATAATAATAACCTCATGATCAGAAAAAAAAGAACAGAAAATGAGGCCCTTCGCATGCAAAACACTACACAATAAAGTTGACCCTCCGACGACAGCAAGGACATACAGAGCGGCCTGCATGCATACCCATGCATATATTTGTATGTATACATGTATATATGTCTATATATGTGTGTCTTTTAAACGCGCGAAAAAGCAAAGTAGCCACCAACCTGGTACAGTATAAAGAATTTTGCCTCCTTGTTATCATAATATCAAACATTTGTGAATATTCATAAACTCTACCCCTATAATTTTGTTCTCTTGTCCCTCTATCTCCTACGTATATTTTAAAACCCTAAAATACCCCTATCAAGTTTTAAATTGTTTAAAAACTAAAAAAACTTTTATTATATGTTTGTTTGTTTTTCGGTAGTATAGTGGTTGTAAAGTAAGAAGAGTATATATGTATTCGTTGGTAAAATAAGACTCGAGGTGAAAGTACGGAGTTGGCTCTACAATTGGAGCTGTCTTTCACTCTCAGCACCTCTTGACACGATGCATTCCATTAAAATGGTAAAAAACCTCTTCAATTCAGGGTCATACAAAAGAAACAAGCTTAAGATTACATTGATTTATTCTATGGATCGGTTGATATGAAAACGTAAGAGTAATGAATCATGCTTCTCTTATCTATTGGATCAATAATAATATATCAAAGCTAGGTTGTCTGCATGTCTCTCTTTTTTGGAGTAGTGTTGTTCTTTGATTTAGTTATGTATCTTGTGGTCATTAACCCAACTGGTTAAGTTGAATTACACATTACATGTAAATATTAGAAAGTTACGAGTTTAAGTCTAACTTTAAGTAAAATGCTCTAAAGAAAGTAAAGGAATCTATGGACCTGTCTTCATTATTAATTAAGAAACAAGGTATAGTTATTTATAGGAAGCAAGAGAAGCATCTACAAACAACTCTTAACAAACTTCCTACTAACTAACTTGTAACAACCTGTAACTACTATAACAACTAGAAAGACATGTGCATAATATTTCTAGCACACGTGCACCATATCTCTCTAATACACTCAGAGTTGAACTGCAAGGTTTTTTCAGTAATGAGTTTCCTCCTGAGGAGGTTATGGGTGCGGTCCCGGATAGAAAATGGATAGATGAGTCTCGATTAAGATAACACATATCCTTTAAAATGGGGTTGTACATTTGCCGTTCCCAAAAAAAGTTATGTATCCTGCGACACTGTAATTTTTGTCTATTCGTGATCACTCGTATTTTTAATGTTATTGTCGTTGTTTCTAAAAAAATATTTCAATTGTTATTTTTTATAAGTTTAACAACAATATCTTATTTTAGTTCTTTTGATTTGTTTTTATCCTGATTTAAACCTATGCTTTTTTTAAAAGTATCTAACTCTTAGATGCCCAAAAAATTTAAATTGTTAATAATTAAAATACCAGTAACCTTAGCCTAAATATTAAGATGAGACACTCAAAACAACTAAAATAGAAAAAGTATTAGATTCAAGTATTACTCGAATCAAATTTACTAGCTATAAATTAAACAATGAGGTTTTCTCACTTGTCTCCTGAGGGGTAGAAGATGCGGAGAACTAAAACAACATGTATCTTTTAAATCTTTTAAAATAGAATCATATGTTTACTATTAAAAAAAATTAAAAAAATTGCCCAAAAAATGTGATTTGTAGTGATGTGATTTGACTACAAGAATAAAAGTTCATTACACATGAAACATCTCTAAGATTAATTAAATAATAATTTCGGATCCTTCTATCGAAGTACGAGATTTGTGTCCCCCACCACCCTCCATCTCTCTGCTGGTCAATCCCTATATAAACACCACCCTCATCATCATCTCACAATCACTCACTCATCATCTCCACCGACTAAAACCAAAACAAAAACACCACCACAATGCAATATCAAGCCGCCCCTGCAACCGACCCATGGCCGACCACCGCCACCGGATACTACCACCACCACCACCACACGCCACCGTACTACCACCCCACGGCCGCCGTCGACCCACTACAGAGGGTGGCGAAGCTGGCGGCACAAAGTCCGGTGGTGATATTCAGTTTGAGCACGTGTTGCATGTGTTATGCTCTTAAGAGTCTGTTTTCCGGCATGGGTGTCAACCCCACGGTGTACGAACTCGATGAAGATCCGATCAGAGGTAGGGAGATTCAGAGGGCGTTGGGCGGCGTTATCGGCGGCGATACGGCGGTGCCGGTGGTGTTTATCGGTGGTGAGCTGGTGGGGTCGATGGATAGAGTCATGGGTGCTCATATTAATGGGACGTTGGTGCCGCTTTTGAAGAAAGCTGGAGCCCTTTGGCTTTAATTAAGTAATTAGTCGATTAGCGACGACGCAGGAAAACTTTTTACGAGAGTAAAAGTAGGGCGATTGTATAATTTTATGGTAGTCATTGGGATTTTCCCTTACAAATAATGCTAAAGAAAATTTACTGGAGCAAGCTTGTATCTAGGACCGCACATGTTACTTCAATAGACATATTTGATTATCATTTATCATTGTTCGATACTTGATTAATGATTATGTAATGTGATGCAAATTTAAGAAAAGATTAGGGGATTTCAAGTTTCTAATGATAGATTAATGATTATATTCATCTTACGTCTATCAAGTGTCGATTATTTTTAGAGATTATGTTTTTGATTTCATGACAAATGATATTAAAATAATGAGTAAAATATTATTTTCGTCCTTGACATTTTATTGAATTTATTATTTCAATCTAATTTTTTTTTTACTATTTTAGTACTGTAGTTTACAAATGTTGTTATTTGCGTCCATTCCACTAACTCCGTTAAGATCTCTGTTGAGGGTTATTTAGTCTTTTTCAACACCTTAATTATCCAATTAAAATAAAATAATCAATTAATATTTAACTAAAACTAAAAACATATGAAGCGACTAATGAGACCGGGCGATTCGAATTAAAAGTTTCGATTAAGTCTAACTCATGTTATTCAATTAAGGTTTGTGAGATTTCAATTGATCTTCATGTTTTGTTTAAAAGTGCATCATTGTTCAATTGAGATCTACTGAGGTTTGCTGTTGTCACTTAACGTGACAATAGATCTTAATCAAACAAAGTGTGACAACAGCAGACCTCAATCCCACAGTAGACCTCAATCGAATAAATATACACCTTAGAACAAAATATGAAGATTAATTGAAATCTCAAAACAGACCTAAATCGAACAACATAAGTTAGATTTAATCGAAGATTTTAAATCGAAGCGTTTGGTATCACTAGTCGCTTCATATGTTTTTTAGTTTTAGTTGAATATTAATTAAATAATTTGTTTTAACCGGATAACTAGAGTGTTGAAAAAACTAAAATATCCTCATATTTAACGGAGATCTTGACGAAGTTAGTGGAGTGGATGAAAATGTCAACATTTGGTAAACTACAATGACTAAAATGACAAAAAAGAAATTTTTTTAATTGAAATGACAAATTCAACAAAACGTTAGGGACGAAAATAACTTTTTACTCTAAAATAATTTACTTAAAGAAAATTAATTTTTAATTTAGAAGAATTGAATGTGTGATAACTCAACCGAATTACCAATTAAGTCAAGATCGAGGCTTGTGTTGCATAGAGTGTGTTTGAGGCTTATGTGCTTTATGCAAGGGTCAAGATGGGCCGGATCGATTCACAATTTAATTAGCTTAAAATGACATTTTAGCATATGTTAATGACGATTTCATCCGTTCTAATGGAGTATTTAAAGTTAAATGTTTGTGTTTAATCCATCTACTTTTGATCCGTAAACGTGTTTTTGTTAACGGCATTCTTTTAATACTAAACTGATTGAGTGATATCATGATTGAACATCTGAGCTTGTCATGTGTATGATTATAAAAATAAAATTGAAAAGTTGAAATAAAAGTTGTTTAATTTATAAGGATGTAACAAGGACAATAAAAATAGTAAAAGGCTTGCGTTTGATATCATGATGCAATCCACACATATAACACAAGAAGTCAACGAGTCAAACTAAGATTACATAAATATGATAATGGTAGGTTAATTTGGTCAAACTCAAATCACCCATTCCTACCCCGACTTTTCCTTTGGAGAAAATATGAAAATGTCTGTTTGATCATAATTTCTTCCAAAAACATTCCTTTGATTTACACGACCACAAAATGTCCTTTTAGCAGTAGTGGTGGCGTATATATCATTACTGTACACTGTCACTTTATAAATTGATACGTATAATGTAACATGTGTCCAACAAGGAGCAACTTTTTATTTTAAACTGATATTATTGGACACAGGTTCCGTCTCCTCTCTTACATCTACTGTCACTGTCGCTCCGCCTCTATATTTTTCATCTAATTTTCTTTTAAAAATAGAGTCGTCCCTAAACGAACAGAGTCATCCCAAACGAATAGAGCTTAATGACTTTTTACTTGGAGTCAAACGCCTTTATAACGGGATCAATTTGATTCTATCCAACCTTTTGAACTTTTTCTTTAAATTAAAAATGTAGAGGTGGGCCCTACCATGAGAGTGTTGTAAAAATATCATCACCGCCCGTGTTGAAGAACAATTTAGGGTAGCCTTTAGTTTTAAATAAGACACTTCGATGAAATTTATATGCATATATGTTATAGAATGTCAACGCACTCTCACAAGAGCACTGTTCACAATGTCAAATTAGATGTAACAAATGGTTTAAGCACGTCATAGAAGCTCCGTAAGCATAAGTTTAAAAGTTGCAAACTCATGAAGTTATAGTATAACTCTTTTCAACTTATTAAACTTACCATCTAACCCTATAATTATTCATTTGATTTTTTTCATAAAGTTTTCTGACTAGATTTTGGCACATCATCACTCAAGCATAGTTTTATTGTCTTTTTATTTTTGTGTTATAACTCATAACTTTTAAAATATGTTTTTTATATAATTCTGGATATACCAAGGCGACATGCTTATCTTTATTCATTATTTTCGATAAATTCAAATATGAGATTCGTGAGATAATATACAAGTTATCAAAGCATTAACATACAATTATTAAAGGCATTCAAAGTTGTTTCAATATTCTATTTGCTACTTTACAATTTTTTTTATTTTTCAACTTTTAAAATATGATGTTTTGTGAAATTTTCTAATTACTGTTGTGACTTATTTAGTTTTATCAATGCTTTAAAGTTAAATTTTCATGAGGTGAATATTAACATACTAGCTACTCACCAAACTTATACATTTTAATATCTCCATCGCATCGCTCCAGTTTCACCCACCGCTTTACTATACAATGGATTGGACAATACTCGGTATATATATGTATTGTTCATCAATAAATGATGCGTGAGAGGAAGCCTTTTATTTACATTCTTTATGAATATGAATTATGATACATTATAAACACTATTTCAAGTATAATCTGAAACAACAAGAAAATAATGAGCTTTAGATTGGTTAAGGTAACCTAAAAATAAGTCACATGTTTATGACTCATTTAATAAAAGAATCAACCTGATGGTATCTGTTTAATAAAAAAATTGACTTGTTAATCCATTTATGTTTAAGGATTTCTAAGAAGTTTTCTATTTAGATTTGAGAGTGGAGTATTTACAAAGTCTCGATACTTAAAGTTTAATACGATATTTTTTTTAAAGTTTTTCTTCTAACCATTCATTACATTGGTGAAACTAATTTCCATTTGGTACTCTTCATCAACTTTTATTTCAAGCACTTTTATTCAAGACCACCGCCAACTACCCATTCTTTCTTCTCAAGTCTTCAATCTCTTTTAATTGCTTCCTCTAATCACATATTATATACACAAAATCAAATTTATTAACTGAGAATAAGAGATAATGAACAAAACCAATTAAAAACCACTTACAAAAATAATTCTTTTGAGATAAACTCATATCTTGTTTGAATTGTTACCAAGTCAACAGGGATTACTCGCAAACAAGCATTAAATGGATCGACCCAAAATAAAACACGAATACTATTTTATGTGAGTTAGGAATAATGTTTTTAACAATGAAAAAATATACGAATTATGTTAAAGTTCACATATTCAACTCTTCATCCCAACTAGCTGAAATCTTTTAATCCGCCTACTTAAACGATTGACACTCATAGTAGTTATATAATAGGTTGCTAAAATTTTGTTAGTACAACGTGGGGTCATTTTTGTAACAAATAACTAATGATAGTCAAACGTTTCAAAAAAAATTCATTTTAAAACAATATGCATTAAAAATCATTTTAAAACAAAATGAATTAAAAAGACAACTTTTTAGATGTTCAAAAGCTATATATCTTTAAGACCATAGAAAAAAGTGTCATATATTGAGAGCTACATCCACAATCCATCTTTAGGAACATCTTTCTCTTTCATCCTTTTTATCAACAATCGTTGGTTGAGTTAATTAGCACACTTCTGTCTCAACTACTCTAGACTTTGTTGAATGTTTCTTTTTCCATTTGAGTCAACGATAAATTCTTGAATTCTTAACTAAATATTCAAGAAAGTTGAAACGAGGAGGAGGAGAAGGACGAGTAACACGACCTTATGGCGAAGATCTTGCAATATTTGGCTTATGACAGAGGTTAACATGTATCTTGTTATCTATTTTATTCTTTTGTATACTTCTTTTCATCTTAGTTTTTAATAGTGACAGAATTGTTTGTATAAGCTTGAGCTTTTTCAAGATAACAAACGATCCATAATGGATGTGATTAAAGAAAAAGAAAAAGAAAAGAAAGGGAAAGGGCTTATTTCTAAAACATGGGAACACTGCAAGTCGTTCAGTGGTGCTGGACCTAAGAGCTCGTTTGGGATCAAACGAGCTCTGGTGAAAAGAAGTAGATCATGGCCTCGAGCAAATGCAAACAAAGAAAAAACCCTTAATATTGCTCCAAAAGGTTGTTTCTCGGTCTATGTCGGGCCTCAAAGGCAAAGGTTTGTGATCAAAGCCGAGCATGCGAATCATCCGTTCTTCAAAGACCTTCTTATAGAAGCCGAATACGAATACGGGTATAGAAACCAGGGCCCACTTGAGCTCCCTTGTGATGTCAATGACTTTGTAAAGGTCTTGTTACAAATGGATGATTGCTATAAGGTTGTTTGTTCTCATTGATGTATGATGCATCTTTGGAAGGTTAATAGGGATCTTATCATATCGTCTTCTAGCTTAAATATTTGTAAAATAATATTATTATTGCAAACGAATAGTCTTTTGTATTTATTTAAAGGAAATTTGGTTTTTGTTTTTATCTTGATTGGCTTGTTCTTGTTGTATCGAATTATGTTTTGGTTATATGTGATCAACAAAACATTAAAAGAATATTATCATCTGTTTCACGTGTATTTTTTTATACAAGTCGAAAACCATTATTGTAAGGGCAATATTTTTGTTATTTACTCATTAGCACACAAATTCAAAACTATGTTGAGCAATATTTATTCATGGTACTTGAATTCATGTTCTACATATGAAAAGTACCAGGTTCCTAAATCAAGAATTTGTTATGGGATTATGAGTTTGATTTATTACGGTGTTCATGATGAATGCAGAAAATAAATAAAAATAATTCAAGTTAAAAAGATCACATTAATGTCAACTCACTCAATATTTTTGTTGTGCAGTTATGGTTCATGTTGTGTTCGAGTTCATGTAAAACTTGTAAACACAAACTATTTAGCACCCTTATAACCCTTATTCATGATTCATACGGTGGTCCACATGAATCTTTCTACTTTAAGTTTGACCTCAACTTAAAAGCTCATACGCCTCAAAAATATTAATTAGGATTACTTTCAATAAAACATGCTTATACAATCTAGACATACGTATATTAGGCATCAACTAAGTACGTACATGTAAATGTCTGCAGATGTTTATAAAGAATTGCAATATTGTTACTCAAACCAAATGTTTACAATCTCAAAACAGGAAGAACAATAATAAAACGATTCTAATCACAAGAACAAATCAGATGCAAAAATACTATGACATAGGTCATCGATATGATGACCTACAAAATAACATCCAAACCTATTAGACTAGTTATATTTGTTGTGTAATTATTAGCATTGTTAGAGGGGTCGTTTTGTAAATTGTATTCTTATATAATCTATTCAATGAGAAGGGGAAAACCTAACACATTACGATATCTTTCATGGATCAAGAGACCGGGATTAACCCTAGCCGATCGCATCTCTCTCTGCGATCTCTCCTCTTCTCCTTTTCTCACTAATCAGCAAGATCATCTGTTCGCTGATTTCCATCCTTCTCCTTTCTCTTGATCCGATCATCATCATCACACCATGACCACTGATAAAAACCCATCGCCACCAGCCCACCCTCTCCATCCCTCCACCACCATCACAAATATTAAACAACACATTCCGCTAACCCTAGGCACGGAGGACGGGCAGCTACAACTCCTGGGTTGCCCTTTTCAAGGTTCAATGCACTACTACTAGAGTGCTTGATCATATCATCCCTCCTGCGAATGATCCTTCGAACCGTGATGAGGAATGGAAGCGCATCGATGCCATTGTGTTACAATGGATATATGCTACCATTACAACTGATTTGCTCACTTCAATCTTGAGTCCTACCAACACTACAGCAGCAGGCCATCAAGGGCTATTTACTTGAAAAACAAGCTATCCAATACCAAACTTGCATCTTTTCCCAATGTATCTGCATATTGTCAAGAGTTGAAGAGTCTTTCGGATCAATTATCTAATGTTGATCACCCTGTTATTGATCAAGGTCTGGTTCTTCAATTGATCGTTGGTTTGAGTATGGACTACGACACGTTGGCTACGACTTTGTCTCAACTACAACCTGATCGATGTCGAAGTATCAATCAAATAAGATGTTAAAATGTGTGTTCCTATTCACCTTAAACTAGTTAGGGTAAGTAGGGTTGTCGATCCTCGTGGAATTAGTGGTCGGTGTATTGTACTTTGATTTAGAAAATACTGATTAATTAAATTAACAAATTATTTAACTATTGCCTCTTGGCTGTGAAAATTGGATTTTTGGAATAATTAACAAATAAACTAAGAAAACAAATTTGAAAGAATCAAACTTGATTAAGAAAACGATTATAAGAGAAAGTAATCCACTTCGGTTCTAGGTTTGGTTTTCAGCAATTGTTTAGTTTAACTTCCAGGAAAATCCTTAATAGGGACTCTATACGTGCGATGATTAAGTGATATCGATAATCAGGACTTAATGGGTCTTGATACTCAATGCCAATTAATTAAAACCAAAACTTGCAATCATATAATTTCCGGAAGATTAAATGATATTCAAATAAAAGTTTACCAACGTCATTGTTTAAGTAATCAAAACACAAGTTAAACTCATAAAAGAACTTAACGGGTTCTAAAGTTTAATCCCAACAAAGTTAAACAAAAACAAAAACCTAATCACACAAAACCTAATACCCGAAGTCGATCACGAGAGGATTAGCCGCTCATCGTTCTTGAATGATCTTCAAAACCGTTGTTGATTTGCATTCTGGATGATTGAATCTTGTTTTTGAGAGTTGGAATGGTGAAAAATTGATCTCAGAACGCCCAAAATTCGTCTCTAAATGTTCTAGGTCGAATGGGAATCAAGTGGTGGCTAAAACCTAAATAAAACGCGTATTTAAGGGTTTTTAAAAAGGGTCCTGGCGTAGGCTACGCCAGCCAGCGTAGCCTACGGTGGGGTGTATTCTGCTGATTTTTTACTTGAGCTGGCGTAGCCTACGGTGGCTACAGTAGGCTACGGTGGAAGCTTTTCTGCTGTACTTTGAAACTTCGTTTCTTGACCCCTCCAATGACTTGTTTTATCATGTAAGCTTCCAAATTCCTTGTTTTTCCTACAAAATCACTTCCAACTCATAGTCAACCTATTCAACTCAATCACATGCATATAAACGAATAATCATACGTAATATTTAACGTTTAACACTTAAAATCTCATTCCAACGCACACACATCACATCCCCACACTTAAGCTTTGCTTGCCCTCAAGCAAATCTAATTCAAAACATTTAACAACATTATAAACCAAAATCCTTTGCTATGTCTTAGCTATAGTTCAAAGTCATATCCATTCCAGAATTTCAATAATCATGTTTGATTAACAAGTAAAGGATGTTACATTTAATTCAAAATAGAATTTGACTAATTAAACCTAACAAGCTTCCGGCTTTTATTGTCATGCGACACACCCCTCACCATTTTTCACTCCTCTCGGTTTATTTCTGGATTGGTGAAAATTGCACCAATATATCACTCGAAAGGTCCACATATGAAACTTTGTTGTCATATACTTGGGTGACAATCAAGCTTCCACGATAATAAATTGACCATGCACACATCAAAAGGACATACAGGTTTTGGGCTTAGGTTAAGGTAGGAATGATTGGCTGTGAGTGTGACTAAAATATAAATTAAGCCAATACCAACTGTTGACATCCTTATTGACATAACTATTATTCAAACAAGCAAACGCATGGGTGCATATTTAACCCATAACCAACAATTTGCATCTTTCTTTTCTTTCTTTTTTTTTTTTTTTTTTTTTTTCTAGTTTTTTTATTATTATTTTTATTTTTTTTTATTTTTTGCTTTATCATAAATCAAATACTGAAGCTAGTCTGAATGTTATCAACAGTGGTAACTTGGTCACATTGGGTAAAATTTGATTTGGGTTTTATTGATATGGGTTTGTCAAAATAAACGGTTTAAGGCTCGAAAGTGGCTACTAGGGGGAATTTTACGTAAAGTGGTGAAACACAAAAATTGGTATTAAAAGAAAAAGGAATCCTAGATTGCCTTGATCATCTATGTGCACTTATCAAATTTACCGTCTCAATATGTATCAACTCACACAAGTTCTAACACAAAGAATCATATGGCCTACACTCAACAATTGAAACAATTTATATATGAACTAACAATCTAGTAAGCTTCAAAATCTCACCAAGTAGGAATTAGGGTTGCCGGCGTGTGCATGCTTTTATTACACCATTAGCCTGTTAACCCTAACTAGGCAGTTCTTATTTTTTTCTAAAAATCTTGCTAACATCATTATTTTTGCTATCTTAGAATTAGACCATGACTAAGGACCCTTACATCAAACATGACAAGAATCAATTGGTATGCTTGTTGTTTTCATGTTTGATTGAATTGCTTAAAAACAATAAAATTTTTCCAAATTTTCCCTCATCATCCCCACACTTGAGATACGTTGTCCCCAATGTGTGGTATTTAAGTTAAGTGTGTAAGTTTTTTTTTTCTTCTTTGAAAATCAATTTATTCAATTAATCAACACAAACGACTTTTCCAACCCGAACCGACCCAGACACAAACGTAACGATTATCAAAATAAACTACTTAAATAGACATATCAAACACAAAACATAAAAATTAAATTCGGGTTGCCTCCCGATTAGCGCTAAGTTTTAGGTCTTCAGCCAGACCATACCTGCGACCACTCATGGTGGTCGAGTAGGATGCTTGACTCCAGTATTCTTCAAATGATCCGGCAGTTCTTCAACTAGATCGCATTGTGGCCCAAACATTAATGCCTCAACTCTGTCTTTTATAGGATCAAGTGGATCGCCAACTTTTTTCTTCATTTTAGGTTTCACATCTTTTGTTTCCAACTTCATAATTGGCTCTTTCTTTTTTTTAAATCCACCAATTCCTTCAAGTCCACATGCTTATCCCTATCATACTCAAAATCATTCTTAAAAGTGGTGTTCATGCTTACATGTGAAGTATAAGTAGGAACACACACGTTAGTCATATCTGCCACAAAAACTTATGATTAACAAAATAATTAATCGACTTGGAAAATACATTAAAACGTAACTTACGAGTTTCGTAAGTCATGTCAATTGTTCCATCCCGACAATTGATTTGAGCATTCGCAGTTGCTAAAAATGGTCGACCCAATATGACATTCGGTTGCTCATTCGTTCTCACTGGTGCAAAATCGAGCACCATAAAGTCCACAGGGTAGTAAAATTCTCCCAACTTGATTATAACATTCTTTACCATCCCCCGAGGACATTTTTGAGTCAAGTCAGCTAACACCACAGTGGTGTCAACTTTCTCTAAAGGACCGAAGTCATACTGATCATATAACATACCTGGCAAGATACTAACAGCTGCTCCATAATCCAAAAGTGCTCTTTTTATCTTCAACTTCCCCACTTTTATTGGAATGATGGGTGCTCCTGGGTCACTCTCTTCCACTGTATCGGCTTTCTCTTCCTTATCTGTAACTTGTTGTGAAAAAGAAGTAAAGTCATTATCAATAATTTTAGAGTCAGGAAGGATACTAACCGAATTGATGTGAACAGTTCTCATGTTTTCTGTGTTGGTTCCTTGATGTTGAGGATTGACCGTGGTATCACTCGGTAGCTTTCCATGGTTCCTTTTAATTTGAGCCACATCCTCTGCAAGTTGACCCACTTGTTTATTTAAGGCTTCATAAGCCTTGTCCCTAATTTCATTTTCTCTCTTGTTCTCTTTCATATTCTCTTTCATCATGTTCATCAAAGCATCCAACTTTGCATTTGTAGACTCTTCACCACCAAGTTGTCCCGATTGAGAATTACTTTGATAGTTGCGTGATGAACTACCTTGTTGATCCCTATGATTGTAGTTTCCTTGATTGTTTCCTTGAGAATATGAAGTTCTTTGATAACCACTTTGATTATAATTCCCTTGTTCTCGGTTCTGATAAGCTTGACCACCTTGATTATTACCTTGAAAATTAGGGTTCATCTGGTTTGAAGCATTTCCATACTGAAAGTGTGGATGATTCCTCAAACTAGGGTGATAAGTATTGGAGTTCATATCAAACTGTTTTCTCTCTCCATATACTTGATTCACCTCTTCATGTTGACCTAAAACAACGGACACTTTGCACTTGCATGCCCCAAGTCACCACATTCATTGCATACATTAAATCCAATTGAAGCCACATCTTTAGTCCCCGCATGTCCTAACTTGGCCAATTGTCTTTCCAAAGATGCAATTCTTTCTTTACTCTCATAATCAATGGTGGTTGACCTTGCCGGAGCGGGCTTTGACCGTCTACTAGCCGAAGCTTGAGCTTTGGAATTCTTGCACATTCGTTCTAGGAATTCCCAATCCATATCTTCATGATTAGATAAGAATGTTCCATTACTTGTAGAATACAAGTATTTCCTTTCTTCCGGTGTTAGTCCATCTGAAAATGCCTTAATCAATTCCCACCTTTCAATACCATGATGAGGACACATGCGGATCAATTCCTTGAATCTTGTAAATGCCTCATGAAATTGCTCACCCACTTGTTGTTGAAAAGATCGAATGGCCTCTCTTGCATCACTTGTCTTTCCCATAGAATAATATTCTTCAAGGAAAACCCTTTGCATCTCTTGCCAAGTATGAATACTGTTGTCAGGCAAAGTGAGGAACCATTGCTTAGCTCTATCTTTCAAAGTAAATTGAAACAATCTCAGTCTTACTTCATCTTGTGTGAAGTGGTTTCCACCGATAGTACTACATATGGCATCAAATTCAGCAAGATGTACATATGGTTCTTCCGTTGCAGTGCCTCTAAATGCAGGAAGAATGGTTAGGTAGTGAGGACGTACATCAAAAGATCTTCCCCTACGGTTTGGAGGTGCGATAGGATTCGGGTTTTCAGAAATAGCCGGTCTAAAATGGCTATCCACACCTTGTACTTGAGCTCTGTGAGGTCTTCTTGGTTGATTGAAATTATTATTGACTCCACCTCGTTGTTGATTGATACGTGGTGCATTCCATCCATATTGGTTGTTCCTCCAATTGTTATTTCCATTTTGTCCATTACCTCCGCCGAAATTCCCATCCCAAGCATCATAATTTGCACCATTATAGGGTTCTTCATTGTTATTCCACTCATCTTCATAATCTTCATCACCCGTGTGAACACTATGCATGCTCACATGATCAAAGTCATCTCCTTGATTGAGGTTATTTTGATTCATATTATTGTTGGGTAGTGGTTGATTCAGGTTGTTGCGGTTGTTATTTGGTGGTGGGGGTGGATTTGGGTTTTGATTTTGGTTATTGGGAAGAGGGTTTGGATTTTGAGGTGGTTGGTTGTTTGGATTATCCATGTGAGTTGAATCAGACAAACTATCAGCTGCTTGATCAATAGCTTGTGAAATTGATGTAGTTGGTAACCCTGATCGATGCAAAACACGATTATACCTTGCTGATCTTTCTATCTCTGGATCGAATACTAGTGGTGATTTCCTACCCGAATATCGAGTATGCATGCAACCTGTCACCTGCACACTGAAAACACCAAGCGTAACACGAAAATAAAAACAAATAAAATAAGACAACTAACAAAAAAGATTTTTTTTTAAAACAAATAAAATAACAAAACACCAAGCGCACCGATTCCCCGGCAACGGCGCCAAAATTTGATCGATGTCGAAGTATCAATCAAATAAGATGTTAAAATGTGTGTTCCTATTCACCTTAAACTAGTTAGGGTAAGTAGGGTTGTCGATCCTCGTGGAATTAGTGGTCGGTGTATTGTACTTTGATTTAGAAAATATGATTAATTAAATTAACAAATTACTTAACTATTGCCTCTTGGCTGTGAAAATTGGATTTTTGGAATAATTAATAAATAAACTAAGAAAACAACTTGGAAAGAATCAAACTTGATTAAGAAAACGATTATAAGAGAAAGTAATCCACTTCGGTTCTAGGTTTGGTTTTCAGCAATTGTTTAGTTTAACTTCAAGGAAAATCCTTAATAGGGACTCTATACGTGCGATGATTAAGTGATATCGATAATCAGGACTTAATGGGTCTTGATACACAATGCCAATTCAATTAGAAACCAAAACTTGCAATCATATAATTTCCGGAAGATTAAATGATATTCAAATAAAAGTTTACCAACGTCGTTGTTTAAATAATCAAAACACAAGTTAAACTCATAAAAGAACTTAACGGGTTCTAAAGTTTAATCCCAACAAAGTTAAACAAAAACAAAAACCTAATCACACAAAACCTAATACCCGAAGTCGATCACGAGAGGATTAGCCGCTCATCGTTCTTGAATGATCTTCAAAACCGTTGTTGATTTGCATTCCGGATGATTGAATCTTGTTTTTGAGAGTTGGAATGGTGAAAAATTGATCTCAGAACCCAAAATTCGTCTCTAAACGTTCTAGGTCGAATGGGAATCAAGTGGTGGCTAAAACCTAAATAAAACGCGTATTTAAGGGTTTTTAAAAAGGGTCCTGGCGTAGGCTACGCCAGCCAGCGTAGCCTACGTGGGGTGTATTCTGCTGATTTTTTACTTGAGCTGGCGTAGCCTACGGTGGCTACAGTAGGCTACGGTGGAAGCCTTTCTGCTGCACTTTGAAACTTCGTTTCTTGACCCCTCCAATGACTTGTTTTATCATGTAAGCTTCCAAATTCCTTGTTTTTCCTACAAAATCACTTCCAACTCATAGTCAACCTATTCAACTCAATCACATGCATATAAACGAATAATCATACGTAATATTTAACGTTTAAACACTTAAAATCTCATTCCAACGCACACACATCACAACCGCTGCCAAGCTTCGAGAACGTTGATCACGGCTGGTTTAGGAGGAAGGAAGAAAGGCAAATCAATCATCCTCCACCGTTACAGCCCTCCATACTGCTGCCCCTTCATAGAATTTGTCGCCGGCCACATCTGAGGCACCAGCAGCTCTCACCATCGACACCACGCGTCAATCTGCAGGCCGTGGTTAGGAGACTTATCAGGGTCGAGGCGGTCGTGGTCAGCAGGGCCGTGGAGGCCGTGGACAGTGGAGTCGAGGACGAGGTGCACACAATTATTCGACTAATTATGGCTCAACCTACCGGTACCCGCAACAACCATGGATGGGCTCCCCCCCACTGTGGAATTATTTTCAGCCACCAACTTGGGCATCTCCTCCTTGCTCCTATTCGACTGCTCCGGTTCCTCGTCCAAATAATCGGGGCATCCTTGGTCACTCACCTTCTGCATCATATGCCGAATCAGAGTATGCTTTCACCCCAACAAACATTGAACAGGCTCTCCATGCTATGTCATTGAATCAGGACCAGAACTGGTACATGGATACACGCGCTACGAACCATATGTCACACACGGCAGGTAATCTCTCATCTTATGTCCATAATAGCAGTTTAAAACCTATTATTGTTGGTAATGGTTCTACAATACCAGCTACAGGCATTGGTAACATAACCCTAAAACCACCATACCCACCTTTATATTCACCCAATATTCTTGTTTCCCTAAATTTAATTAAAAACCTTTTGTCGGTAAGATGCCTAACAACCAAAAATGACATATCAATTGAATTTGACCGGTTTGGTTTTCTTGTGAAGGATTTCCAGACCAAGCTCCCTATCCTTAGAAGTAGTAGCTTCGGGGACCTATATCTGGTCTCAGTTTCAAGTGCTCAAGTTCTTCCTCCTTCTACTCAATTTGAAAGACATATTAAGACTTTTCGATGTGATAACGAAACCGAATACAATAATCATCAATTTCACAACTTTTGCAAACAATTTGGTATGCAATTTCGGTTCTCCTGTCCGCACACGTCATCCCAGAATGGCAAGGCGGAACGGAAAATTTGCTCAATTAACAACATTCTCCGTACACTTTTGACACACGCATCTTTACCTCCATCTTTTTGGCACCATGCCTTAGAGATGGCGACTTATATCCTAAACATTCTTCCATCCAAAACCAAGTCAAAACGCACCCCCACTCAACTCCTCTACCATAAAATTCCTACCTACACTCACCTCCACACCTTCGGTCGTCTTTGCTATCCGCTTCTTCCCTCTCTACAATTCATAAATTACAAAACCGTTCTTCCCGTGTGTCTTTCTTGGTTACCCCTCTAATTATCGAGGATATAAATGTTATGATCTTAAAACCAAGAAAATCCTTGTGTCTCGACATGTGTTATTTGACGAATCAATTTTTCCGTTTCGTTCCACACCCGAGCCTAAGTCCTATGAGTTCCTTCATAAGCAAACCACCTCGGACATACATCCAGCCTTCCTATATCCACAGCCTACTGCACCGAGACCATCCCCACAGCCGTTGGACCCTACTACCGCTGACCCAGCCACCCCTAACCTATCAGACCGTCGGTTCGGGAACACATATTCTCGAACTAGACTGAAACTAACCACTGCTATTCCTACATCCTCGGCTACTGTTGTTCCACCGTCCCAACCTACCAATGCCACTATACCACCCACACCGCAGCCAGCCACTACTGCTAGCCCGGACACCGTCCCCAACCATCCACCATGCCCCCGGCCTCTCCACCACCACCTCCACCTACACGGACCATGCAAACACGTAGCATGACCAGGCACTCCAAGCCTAAAACACCCTTTAACCTACACACCACCACCACCATTGAACCAATACCTAAAACCTTGACCGATGCCCTATCAAACTCTGTTTGGAACCAGGCCATGACGGACGAGTTTTCTGCTCATATTGATAATAATACTTGGGAGCTCGTGCCTCGATAGCCTAAGATGAATATTATCAGGTGTATGTGGATCTATAAGCCAAAGTTAAAATCGAATGGTACTTCAAAAAGGTATAAGGCTCGGTTAGTAGGTGACGGTCGTTCTCATCAGCTTGGCATTGATTGCGATGATACGTTCAGTCCCGTGGTTAAACGCACTACCATTAGGATTGTTATATCCATTGCACTACATAATCGGTGGGATATTTCTCAATTGGATGTGAAGAATGCGTTTTTACATGGTCATCTTTCCGAAACTGTGTTTATGCATTAGCCACCAGGGTTTCGGGACCCCAGATATCCTAATCATGTTTGTCGATTGAAGAAATCACTTTATGGGCTCAAACAGGCACCACGGGCGTGGTATCAACGTTTCACCGACTATGTGACTCGTTTGGGTTTTCGCATGAGTAACAGTGATAACTCACTCTTCGTTTATCATCATGGATCTCAGACATCCTACATCTTATTGTATGTTGATGACATTAGTATGGTTTCCTCGTCAGCTCAAATGAAGTCTCACATTTTGTCACACCTTTCCTCTGAATTTGCAATGAAAGATCTGGGTAAGTTGAATTATTTTTTAGGGATCACCGTTCAACACACTAAGGACGGGTTGTTTCTTTTCCAGTCATGTTATGCGCAAGAGATCTTGGAACGGGCCAAAATGGCAGATTGTAATCCGGTTCTTACTCCGGTTGATACAAACAGTAAATTGGGTGCTAATGACGGAGACTTCATCGATGATCCGACCTCCTATTGGAGCCTTGCTGGAGCCCTACAGTATTTGACATTCACGCGCCCTGATTATCCTATGCTGTTCACAGATTTGCATGTACATGCATGCTCCGCGTACCAGTCATCTTAATGCACTTAAGCGGGTCCTTCGATATGTTATGGGTACGCTACATCTGGGTGTCGTGATGTCTGCCTCCCCGATTTCCACTTTGATCGCTTACACGGATGCTGACTGGGCCGGCTGCCCCGACACCAGATGCTCGACCTCTGGTTATTGTGTATTTTTTGGAGATAACCTGATTTCTTGGTCGCCAAACGACAAACGGTTGTCTCACGATCGAGCGCGGAGGCGGAATATCGGGGCATCGCCAATGTAGTTGCTGAGATCTGTTGGCTTCGTAATCTTCTCCTCGAGCTTCGTTGTCCACCACGGCGTACATCCTTAGTTTACGCCGATAATGTCAGCGCCATGTACTTGTCCGGTAATCCGGTTCAGCATCAGCGAACAAAGCACGTGGAAGTTGATATTCATTTTGTATGGGAGAAGGTTCAACGAGGTCAAATCAGAGTTCTTCACGTCCCCTCGAGACATAACTTTTCGGATATTTTTACTAAAGGACTCCCCCGTGTTTTATTTTTAGATTTTCGTAATAGTCTAACTCTCCGGATTCCTCCACCTTAGACTGAGGGGGTGTATTAGACTAGTTATATTTGTTATGTAATTATTAGCATTGTTAGAGGGGTTGTTCTATAAATTGTATTTTTATATAATCAGATCAATGAGAAGGGGAAAACCTAACACATTACGATATCTTTCAAAACCTAGACTCAAACCTTCACAAATTCACCAACACGATGAACTTTAGAACACAAACAAGAAAATGACTGTAACAAGTGAGTCTGAGAGAGAATAAGAGATTGTAGCCATCAAATGAAGATTGCAATAACCATATGATATGAACAAGATGAAGGCGTGAACGAAAACCACATGTGCACTCTGTTATGTGTGTATCAAATGTGGAAGTTGATACAAAAGCTTTCTACTAGAATGAAGGCTCCATATATTCTAGAATAGGTGGACTTGGAGTTAAAATTGGCTATGTAGTCGGAAACTAAGCCAGATCGAATGTCTTAAGGAAGAGGTGGTCGCTTAGTGCATGGTTGTAATGCTTGTATTTGTATTTGAATTTAGTTGTAATTTGGTCTTATTTGGTTATAACACTTCTCTATTTCTACATGATAGTAAAATTAGGCATATGTTGTTGTAACACTTGTATATGTATTGCACATAATACAAGGAAAATAAGAATAGAAAATGACAGAGATAAGTAAACATTCAGCACTGTTCAATACAAGCGATGTCAAGTAATCAATCAAACAACTGGCCAATCAAACCTTTATTCGAAATGGTGTGTAGAGTAGCTGCTAACATGATAAAGAGAAGCATATTCAACCATATTAGATACACAAACAAATGAAGACCAAAAAAGTATGTGATTCAAGATCCAATTAACCAGTATACTTCAATGTAAATTAACCCGAACTATGCATCTTAATGCTTATATATGAGCTTCAAAAGATAGAAAGCTAATTCGAGCCGTTCTTAATGAATAAAGTGTCCACAGGCTAAAGCCAATACACTCAAATATGGTTTTGGTCGAGTTATATCATCCGTTTAAAGTTTATAAGCCTTCTACGATACCAACTATGAATACCTTGAGTACGCATGTGTCTATACTAACATACTTGAATACATCACATGTAAGTCGGCTATTTTTCGTATTTCGTTTGAAAACTTTATACGTATTGAGTCCAGCCCCCCTTGATATGACGATATGAAGAAAAACAAATTATGGTTTTGCGACTTTCGGCCCCCCTATATATTTATTCAAACTCCCTCACTGTTTGGTCTCAGCTTCCCGAACGTTATCGCCGCTGAAAACAGATCATCCTTCGTGTTTACATTATCAGGATCTTCGAGCGTTTTATCAGGCTCAATGCGGTTGTCATCTTATATGAAGACTACGTTGCAACATAAGTGCCATGGATTCTCCGTTAGGGCTGTTGCTGAGGTATATCGTCCATTTTTATGCTTTTGTACAATTACATTAAGTCAGTAACTAGTCAGTTACGTAATAGATATAATTAGTGTTTCAACAGGAGAAGTTGAAATTGAAAGCTAAATTTAGTTGAATCATATATGTGAAATGCATTGCGTTGTTAGGTATTTTGCTTACCTTTTATGCAATTTGCCTTTATTGTAATTGGTTGAGTTCATTTCAGTTGTCTTGTTCCCGAGCTTATATTAACATTTGACACATGACAATATATGTTATAAGATTACCTAAAATCAAAATTTTGAAAGTTCTTTGATAATCTGAAATAAAAACTATCAGTTACTTGAATAGGAATGTGTCCAAAGTTGCTTTGCTTACCTTTTTTGCAATTTTCCTTTATTGCTATTGGTAGAGTTCATTTCAGCTATCTCGTCCCCGATCTTATATTAATATTTGACGTACGACATTATATATTAAAACATTGCAGTAGCTCATACTGGACCTGGAATTATTAGCATGGCTAATGCAGGACCCAATACTAATGGAATTCAATTCTTTATATGTACAAACAAGGTAACCATAATCTGCTGTAGCTTATATGATATCATGATTAACGTTTTAAAAATGGTATGTAATTAGTATAAAAAAACCTTATTCAGATCTTCTGACATGTTACATAATTGTGTGTTCGTTGAGTAGGCACCATGGTTGGATGGGAAGCATGTTGTGTTTGGGAAAGTTCTTGAGGGCATGGATGTAGTGATGTAGCTCACGGAATGAAATCGAAGCTCGAACACGTTGATTCTGCGAATACCCGTGATGATCTTCACCCAAACCCCAAATTCGACCCCAAAAGTCACGAATTTGAAAAGACAAACTTTTTAATTTCAGAAATGATCAAGTGACCATCCAAATTACATCAAGACAACTTAAATAACAAGCCAAAATTCGAACGGGCCTAAAACAAACAACCATGGGCCAAACAAAAGCCCAAAACAAAACCGAAAAACTAAAAAAAAAAAAACATAAAAGTGACCCAAAAACCCATTTAGAGACCTTATTTTGGAAAAATAACGGGTTAACCCGCCTACGGCAGCACGGTAGTTTCCACGGTCGTTTTGGCTGGTAGCACGTCAGAAACGGAGGCTCGTAGCCCAGGTTATGCCCATTTTCGTACAGCGCGGTCTTGGGCCTCCAAAAACATTAAGGCCCGGTCTTCAACACTTGAGAAAAATAACGGGTTAACCCGCCTAAATAAGGTTACCATGACGTAGCCCTCGTTTCCACTGTCGTTTTGACTGGTAGCACGTCTGAAACGGAGGCTCGTAGCCCAGGTTATGCCTATTTTCGTGCAACATGGTCTTGGGCCTCCAAAAACATTAAGGCCCGGTCTTCAACACTTGGGCCCGCATCATGTAGTCGAGCTGATGATTGAGTCACAAGACACAGACAGAGGTGACCGCCCAACAAAGCTAGTAGTCATCAGTGATTGTGGCGAGCTTCCATTGGTCTAGCCAACAAAGGCGAGTGGTTCTGAGTGTTCGTTTTGTATGAGTTATTTTAGCTCTTAGGGCATAGTATTTAGGACATGAAGAGGAGGTTGGACGATGAGGCTTAATTCGTTAGACAACAATGATGTGATATCGACTAGTTGTTAGCCTTTTGAGTTTTGATTTCTGAGGATTTGGCTTGGAAAGCACCCACTTATTTTCTATTGAATATTGTTTCTTAGACACATTTGTTTTGTTAAATAACGAGTGGCCAATTTTATAGAAAGCTAATCTTTATATACAAAACTCTTATTGAAGAGGAAATTTGTATATTGGATCAAAGATTTGAAAGGTTAAAGCGCTCTTTGATCTTTATTATCTCATGATCATATTACTTCTTACATATATATAAAAGCATAGATGTTAGGCTACAAGCTGGCCATTTCAAAAGGATCCCTTCATTCAAATTGGAAGCAAAGTGGGGTTCTAACGGTATATTTACCAGACACCCAAGTCATATGTCCTTGGCCATATGGACCTTTCACCTTATCCTTAATATCTCGAGTAAATGTTACCTTGTATGTTAACTTTTGGTGCACTGATGTGAAGTTGAGCTCTTGAGGATGACTTTCAACCATAATATTTGCGTCCTTCGGGACTAAAATATCCCTGATGGTGTAAGTTGAATTTGCCATTCCGACATTCGTGACCGTTCTTGAGTATGTTTTGCTGTCACCTCTCTTCAGAGATACTGTAAAAGAAGGATAAATCAGTTGGGCCTCAGGTATGGTTTTTGAACAATTAACAGTCTTTTTAACGATTTGTTCAACTTCTACGGGTGTATAGCCTAATCCACAAAGATATGGAATGTAGTCGTCAGGTTGGATATCAAAAACAAGCCCTGTCTCGTGTGATTTTGGTGGGTTCACGTGACCTGAGCCAACAGCAAACACGTCTGCAGGGAGCTGTTTTTCGTCTATAATGACATGCCCATTTCGGCTCAATTGACTCGCGGTGGTCATTATTGCAGACTTAACAACAGCTGGAGACCATTCTGGGTGGGCGCTTTTGAGCAATGCTGCTATGCCTGCTAGATGAGGACAAGCCATTGATGTACCACTTACGACGTTAAATGTTGCTTTGGTTCCCGTCTGGTTGTCGACCGACACACTCCAAGCTGCAAGAATGTCAACACCGGGTCCAATAATGTCTGGCTTTAGGATTCCAGGACTTGCAAAGTTAGGCCCCCTTGAAGAGAAAGATGACACCTGTGGATCTGTTTTTGTCCCGAGTATGGTTCCACCGAAAAGGATTGTTGCAATTGGGGAAGAAGTCGAATTCAAATACTTTTTAATATCAACTCCTTCCTTGTAACCAACAAATGATGCAGGAAGAACATGAGCCATTGCAGCTATACTCTCACGAGAAATAATATTATTAGCTATAATCATGGCAGCTCCTCCAGCATCCTTCACTAACTGGCCCACATTAATTAGGATATCGTCATCAACTGGGCTAGCATCATTGACATCGCACAATACCACCTTCCCCTTGACATCAATGTGTTCCAGTGAACCTTCCTCGCAGAATGCTGCATGTTTATCGCCATCTTTGCCTGGGTAAACAAGAGGTCGTAGCTTATGATCAAAGTCCTTTGGTTGGTATAACGACGTACCAATAAACACCTTTTTGTTTCCTAGGAGAACATTGGTCCTTATTCTTCTGTCAATGGTGCCAGCTCCAACTGTAAGGATCCATGGGGCCTCGTTTTGTAGTGATGTACTTTTAGGCCCATTGTTACCCGCTGCAAAACTCACGAAGATCCCTTTCTGTATGGCGCTAAATGCAGCTATTGCCAAAGTATCTTTATGTAAGGGCATATGAGATCCACCTAGTGAAAGTGACATCACATCAACAGCGTCTTCAATAGCTGCATCCATGCCTGCTAAGACGAAGCCCGTCGCACAAAAATAAGCACATACTTTATACATGGCTAAGTGTGCTAGTGGCGCCATACCACTCGCAGTGGCATTCACCATCCCAAATACATTCGCATTGTCTACTGAATTCCCTGCTGCAATACTTGAAGTGTGTGTCCTGTGGCCATAGTCATCTACCGGAGAACTTTCATCACGAAAATTTCTCATTCCAATCAGTTTGTTATTACATCCAGCCATCTCACATTTCCCTTTCCATGTTGAAGGTGTAGGGACGCCATTGTCATTAAACGAAGGATGCCCAGGAGTAATTCCAGTGTCTATAAGCCCGATTATGACTCCCTTCCCTCTGTTCGAGTCTTTCCACAAACCTGAACCTTGGCGCAAGCCTAGAAAGTGAGGTGAACGAGTCGTTTGCAACTGATACACGTCTTCAGGCTCTACAGACACAACTCCATTCAAATTCTTCATCAACTTTACTTGATCCACCGTCAATTTAGCAGCAAAACCTATAATTACATGGCGGTACGCGTACACCATCTTTGGTTTCTCATTCGAGCGAGCAGCTATTTGGGACAAAAACGAGTTATACCATTCATCAATGTCCTGCACCTGAGAGAAGTCTCGACCTTCAGGTAAACTTAAGCTAACAATGTAGGTTTCAAGTTCATCGGCTTGGGCTGGAAGCGCCTTGAGAATGGTGGTGTCAATGAGAACCAGCACTAAACCGATTGTTGGCAACATTATGTGTCGATTAATCTGCACTGCTAGCTTATGATATATGGTTGTTGATTTTGAGCTGAGGATATATGTCAAGAGCTACACCTGATGCATATTTATATATCATTTGTGGTGGATTAAGACATCTTCATTGGCTACTGATACACACATAATAATATTGGTAGAATATTTTGCTCACTCAATCGCCTAGAAATAGGAAGTTAGTTTGTATAGTCCTATATTTCTCTATCTCTGCAAGTTTTCTTCTCTAATACATCTCTTTTGCTTTTAGTATTATATATCATCCTTTGGTTCTTTTTTATAAAAATTATTTTAAAGGCGGTGGCTATTCAAGATGGATGTTTACCGATGGAATGTTTGAACCTGAGTGTCTTAGGTGACTTTTTAAGTGTCTTACCACTAGATCATTTTATGATGGTTATCATCCTTTATTAGCTGTCTTATAATTCTCCGTTTTGGTTTAGCAAGGAACATACCCAAGGTCCTCATTCGACCAAAAATGGCATGTACTAACCCTGTGAACACGCGTGAATTGTGGACCGACCTCGAGTGTTTTATGGCAGGATCTTAGCCGGTTAGGTTAGTCAATTGTGCGTGCATGTCGTTGTTGTCTTTACTGATGGTTCATGGTTCCCCCGCCTTATAATGTACGTACGCCATCGGTTGGTCTACAAGTTTGTTTATCAGAAAAGGCAATGGCCTAAAACCATGGTAAGTTAAAATGGATTCTAAATGAATTTTACAATTAGGTGAAGATCATAATTATAATGTTCTATTGAACTCATTAATGATAAATAGTGATGGGTCTATGGTTTTCTAATAAAGCCACTACTAGAGTTCAATCATAGAATATAGTGACAAAAATGGAAGGTCGCTAAGTGCTCATCAAATCTAATGACGGTATAAGGACCTTCATTTGGTTTTTGTGGCGGGTTTTCTTATTTTTGAGTAGATTATATTGTTGTTAAAAAGCTGAGGTATAAGAAATATAAAAAAGTCATCATGGGTAGTAATGAGACCCAGTGTTGTAAAAATCAGTCTAGTCGGTCGATTAAATGGGGATTAATGTCAATTTCATGTAATCAGTACTCGATTTACGGTCCTAGTCGACACTAATCGGAGGTAATTGATTGAATCGGTCAAAGTCAGTAAACCATGTTTTCTTCTGTTACCTGGTCAAAATTGAACCTAGGCGGTCCTAATCGGCCAAAAATCGGTGGTTTTTGCGAGATTCCGGCCAAATTCCAACGACTTTCCTACCAGATTCCGGCTAGATGCAAAAATTCCAGTGAAATCTCAAGAATTCTAGGAAAACATGAAAATTCCAGCCAAATATGACTATATATAAATCTGAATATTTTTATTAAAAATTACATGTAAAATGTTTGTTTTTATATAAAAAACTGAAATTTATATATAAAAACTCCAATCCGGTTAATCTTGATTAATCCCTAGTCGGTAGCGCTTAATGATTTTGATGAGGCCATGCTAGTTAATAATTTGCTCTAACTTAGAAACCAATTTTATATATGCAACTTTGAAAATACCCTTAAAAATTTTTAAACTACAATCTAATCTACTCATAATACTAAATTAATGTTCACTATAATATTTTAACTCTCGACCTCTAAGGGTAAACACAACATTTCATGCATTAGGGTACCGCCAGACAAAATGCGCTTCAGTGTACATGCTCTTAAATGCCAAGTAAGACAATAAACTTATATATAACTAAGGATGAGGTTATTTTATAAAGTATGAGAAGACACAATGAGGCAAAAAAAGTCACAAAAAAAATTATATCTCACAATCTAAATCGAATTTCAAAAAAGCACTTCGAAGTCTCTGTTCCTCTCGTCGTCCTCTTTGAGAAAAAAATAAAAAAAAAATCATTGTGTCTTTTATGACACAATAACGTCATTGTGTCTTTCATAAATGACACAATAGAAAAACGTTAATTTTTTTTATTTTTTTTATTTTTCGTTTATTTTTTTTCTTAGTGAGGACGACTAAGGGAACAAAAGCTCGGAATTACTTTTTGAAATTCGATTTAGATTGTGAGATATAATTTTTTTGTGACTTTTTTTGACTCATTGTGTCTTCTCACGCTTTGTAACAAAAATACACTTTGTATTTAAACATCTTTCTGTAACTAAAGTAAGAGAGCAGAACAAATTACTTTAAATTACTCATTCGGTTGTTATAATTATATTTATTGGTGATTTAATATTTTAAGTGATTAATCCAAAATAAAAGTGAGCGTGTTAATATAATTATTATATGTATTATAATATAGAGTAAATTACTATATGTACCTTGATTTTTTCACAAAGTAACTAGTTTCATTCTTAAAGTTTAAAAGCATTATTATGTCCCCTGAATTTTCTTTTTTTTTTTATCCATTTGAATCCTTTAAGCCTGAAGGCATTAATTATTCTGTTAATTATTTTATTAAAAGACTAGAATATCCCTTTCAATTAAAAAATATATATCCATCCACCCACCCACCTCCTCTTTTTCATATCAAATATCTAAAACATACATACACACTCTCTCTTACACACTCACAGATCTCTCCCTCTTAAGCTTCTCCACCCACCACCACCATCGTAAACATCACCACCGTAAAAACCCTTAACCCAGATTCCAACACACCACCATCCACCACCGTCACAAAACACCTTCCACTACCCAATAACCATCGTTATCAAACTTTGTATCCACAAATCATCAATCATAACCCCTAAATCTTACAAATAGTAGAGAGAGATAAAGAGTAGAAGGTGAGCGTTTGTGTGTGGTGACGATTGGCTATGTTGGCGATAACAAGGCAGGCTACGGTGTTGGTGATAGGGGTTGCGGTGGCGGTGACAGGCAGTTTCCGATGGTGGTGACTAGGTAGGCTTTGGTGGCGGTGACATGGGTTGTTGTGGTGGTGACATGAGCTAGTGGTGACCGGAGCTTGTGTTGGTGGTAACTAGAGCTGGTGGTGGTGACCGGAGCTTGTGATGGTAGTGGTGATGACCGGAGCTTATGGTTGTGGTGGTGGTGACCGAAGCTTGTACTGGTGGTGGTGGTGACCGGAGCTAGTGGTGACCGGAGTGTGTGTTGGTGGTAACTAGAGCTGGTGGTGGTGATCGGAGCTTGTGATGGTAGTGGTGATGACCGGAGCTTATGGTTGTGGTGGTGGTGACCGGAGCTTGTACTGGTGGTGGTGGTGACCGGAGCTTGTACTGGTGGTGGTGACCGGAGCTTGTACTGGTGGTGGTGGTGGTGACCAAAGCTTGTAATGGTGGTGATGGTGGTGGGTACCCATGGTGGTGGTTATGGAGATTAAGGAGGAGAGAGATAGAAAAAAAGAAGTTGTGTGGATGTGGGATGAGAGAGGGAGAGTGTGTGTCTTTCTAGGTATAAAGATGAGGTTGGTAGATGGATAATTTTTTTTTTAACTGATAGGGGTATTTTAGTTTTTTCATGCAAAAAAATAACAGTTGAATTAATACCGTCAGCCTTAAAAAATAAAAAGTTAGGAGACATAATGATGTTTTCAAACTTTAGGAATGCAACTAGTTAGTTTGTGAAAAGATTAGAGATACAAATAGTAATTTACTATATAATTTATGATTATTTATAGTTTTACTACAATATATATTTAATTGTCACGTCTTCACTATTTGGGTGTAACACATTGACGTTTTCAAACATAGACTCATGACTCATCTACTTGAAATGTTGTTTTAAAGTATTCACATCCTTTTTTTTATGTGAGTTAGTGTCTTGTATAATAGTGAATGGTCGTAAGTGATTGTGAGTGAAAAAGAAAGAAAATTTATAGGGATTGTACCATGATTTCTTATAAATTTTGAAAATGGTTGTAAGTGGATAAGAGAAAAAAGATAATGATAAAAGTATGAAAAAATATTATTTAATTAAAAATAAAAGAGAATAAATAGAAGTTTTTAGTATAATTATAAGGATGAGAATAAAAGATGAATTACGAATCCTAGTCATCAATTTAAGTTCTAACTGTAACATGGTAATTGTAAAGGACAAAATATGGTGTTTGATGGTGATGATGAGACTTAAGGGTATCAATAAAAAAATAGTAAGCGGCTTGAGCCTTCAATCGAGACATAACATCTAGAAAATTGAAATGAGAAAAAACAAAAAATAGAAGTGAGACAAGGCCGCTGCGGTGGCAACGTAACACACCACCCTGTGTATGGTTGAACTTGGTGACGATGGTTAGCGTTTGTATATGTGAGAAAGAAAAATATTGAGGTCTAGAACCTTAAAACTCTAATAATATATAAGTTGGTAAAAGACTAAATTGATTATTTATCGAATAATACATCACAATATATTAAAAACATGATGCAAACCTACATATCTAATGGGCCCGTGAACTAGCAACCTCATACAAATACACCTAATATCTAATAGTAACTAATGAATATGCTAGGGTGTTTACTTGTTTTAAAGTAATGAATTTTTTCATATTATCTCATCTAAACTTGCAAAACAACATAATGTTCTTTAAATCATGCTTTAAGAACTTTTATAATTACGCATAAAAAATTTGAGTTTTAAACAAATATGTAACTTGTATGTAATTACGCTTATTGATTGCCAGTAAAACCACTAAACTGAGATACTAAACGTATGTTTTAGCACAAAAACTTGAGTTTGATTATTGTAATTTCTAGTAATTGATCGGTGCATTTTGTGTATACTTCATTGTTACATCCATCATAATAAAGGGTTCATGCATAGTGCAATAGACTAGGAATATTAATTATCTTACAACTAACTGCAATTCTTCTCTAATACATTTCTTATTGCTTTTAAAACTAAACAAAATCCATGTTATAATTTGTTAGTTTAATTCCAATGATCATAGTTTGTAATGTCAATGTTGTTGACTTATAAGGGGCATAGTTGTAAACACTTAAAAGTGTAAGGGTTGAGTGTGTAATTGTTTGAGTATGTTTGTAACGGTTTCTTTGAAAGTTTGTTAAAAGGGTTAGGATGGTGGGATTAGTAGGTACCACCATATTTCCTTGTTAATTCTCTTAATCAAGTGAAGTTTTAGTAGTTCTTGAGTTGTTTTCTTCTTGATTCGTTTTGTTCTGATCGTTAGCTCGATTACATTTGGTATCAGAGCTTGGATCAATTAGAACCGAGTGAAATCAGATTTGAAGGAGTGAGCTGTGGTTTCAAACGATCGATTGTGTCAAAGGAACGGCAGTGTCGATCGCTGATTCGATTCGGAGGAACAAGAGGAAGTTCAATTCGATCCGAAGGACTGGATTCTTGAAGGAAGAAGAGGAGAATGGTGAACACCGAGAGACCGCCAGAGAAGGCAACTTCTTCGAACAGCAACAATCAAATTGTGACCGTCAAGGAAGCGACAATTCCCCTCCAATGCCCGACTTTCACTGCCACGAACTACTCGATTTGGGCGATCAAATTGAAGGCGATCTTTAATGTACATGGGCTCTGGGAAGCAATAGAGCCGCCGACCGAGGCTGAAGTGGACCAAAGGAAGAACAGCCAGGCGATTGCCTACCTGTACCAGGCAATGCCTGAGGAGATGATCCTACAAGTGGCAAATTTAACAACGGCCAAAGAGATCTGGGAATCACTAAAAACCAGATTTGTTGGCATTAACAGGGTAAAGAAGGCTAGAATGGCTTCCCTGATGACAGAATTTGAAAGGTTCACTATGAAGGAAGGGGAAAGCATAGATGAGTTTGCCGGGAAACTCAGTGCAATTGCCACAAAGGCAATTGAGTTGGGCGAGCCATTTTAGGAAGCAATCCTGGTCAAGAAACTAATAAACTCGATGCCAGACAGGTTCATTCAACTTGTTGCCTCAATAGAGCAACTATTGGACCTTGACACCATGTTGTTACCTGAGGCAATAGGCAAGCTTAAGGCCTTTGAAGATAGAACTAGCCTCAGACCAAAAGTCACTCAAGGAAAAAGTGATCAATTGCTCCTGTCCTATTCAGAATGGCAAGCTAGGAACAAAGACCCTGAGTTCAAGGCCAAGATCAGAAACAATAGAGATAGAAATGGAGGAAGACCCAACAAAGGAAGGGGGTGGTCACCCAAGGCATCAAGGAATACAACTTTTGACAATGACAAGTCAAATCAAAAAGGTGAGAGAAAAGGAAAGAATAAGTCAAAGATTAAGTGCTTTAAATGTGAAGAGTTGGGCCACACGCTTTTGAATGCCCACAGAAATCAAAAGACCAAGAAGCTAATCTCACCCAGTCCATTGATGATGAGTCAGCCCTATTAATGAATGCAGTTGATGTCACACACAAAGAGATGGTTTACCTCAATAAATCTAAGGTCTTACCCTCAAGATACTATAAAGAACCAGTCAATAAGAACACATGGTACCTTGATAATGGTGCCTCAAACCATATGACAGGTAATCCACACTTCTTTTCAGTGATAGATAAAAATGTTGGAGGAAAAGTGAGGTTTGGAGATAGATCAACTGTACAGATAGAGGGGAGGGGCTCAGTGATCTTGACATGTAAAAATAGTCAACAAAGACTCTTGTCAGAAGTCTATTACATACCTATGCTTAGGAGTAACATCCCAAGTCTAGGACAGGCCATAGAAGGAGGATGTGAGGTTAGAATGAAAGGGGAATTTCTTTGGATGTATGAGAAGAGTGGAAAACTGCTCCTGAAGGTAGAGAGGTCTCCAAACAGACTTTATAAGGCTGACTTGAAAACTGGGTCCCCAATGTGTTTTCAAGCTCAACTGGATGATGAAGTTTGGAAATGGCATGGGTGGCTTGGACACATTAGTTTTGATACCATGAAAACCAAGGCATCAAAAGGGATTGTGAGGGGCTTACCAAGTTATGACAAGCCAGCCAAACTATATGAAGCCTGCCTAGCAGCCAAGCATACCAGAACTCCTTTTCCCTCCCAAGCTTTGTACAAATCAGATCTGCCATTAGAGTTGATAAGTATGGACCTGTGTGGGCCCATTACACCTGAAACCCAAGCAGGCAACAAGTACTTCATGTTACTTGTTGATGACTGCACTAGGTATATGTGGGTGTATATGCTGAAGACAAAAAGTTATGCATTTAAAACCTTCAAAAGGTATAAGAAATTGGTAGAGAATGAATATGGGCTCAAAATTAAAGGCATAAGGTTTGATCATGAGGGGAGTTTGTCTCTGCTGAGTTTGCTCAATTCTGTAATGAACATGGCATAAAAAGGCAGCTCGCCCACTCCTTACACTCCACAGCAGAATGCTCCACAACAGAATGGAATGATGGAGAGGAGAAATAGAACAATTCTCAACATGACAAGGAGTTTACGAAAGGGGATGAAGTTGCCATAACAGCTTTGGGCAGAGGTTGTAAGGCAGTCAGTCTATCTTCTAAACAGGATGCCAACTAAGCCACTTAAAGGGAAAACCCCTTGTGAAGGACTGAAGGGGAGGAAGCCGAGTGTTAAGCATCTTAGAGTGTTTGGGTGTGTGGCACATGTTAAGATAATGCATCCTCAGCAGGGTAAACTTGAGGATAGAAGCACCCCTATGGTCTATTTGGGTCCAGAAGAAAGAACAAAGGGGGACAGGTTCTACAACCCAAAGACTAATAGGCTTGTGATTGCTAGAGATATTGAATTTGAAGAAACTAAAAAGTGGGATTGGTCATCCAGTGAAACTTGTGACAAGGCTACTAACACTACATTATGGGTTGAGTTCCATGTTCAACCTAGTAAGTTATCAAGTGATGCACAAGGAGTAGAGCAGGAAGAAGATGAGCAGCAACTTAGTGATGGCATAGGCTCACAACATCAGGGGTCTACTAGTCTTGACAGCCAAAGTCAAGAAACCTCTAGTGAATCATCACAGTCCACTGTGAGGAGATCTGGAAGATCAGTTAAGAGGCCATCAAAGTTTAATGATTTTGTGTTGACACAATCAGGTGAGTCAAGTTCAAGTATTCAAGAAGAGGTATCTGAAGACCTCTTAATGGTAAATGAAGCATCCCTATTAAAATTTGAAGAGGCTGTAAAAATTGAGGCCTGGAGAGAGGCTATGAATAAAGAAGTAAATGCAATTGAAAGGAATAACACATGGAGACTGGTTGATCTACCAGCTGGTGTAAAGCCTATTGGGTTGAAATGGTTGTACAAGGTCAAGAAAGATGCAGCTGGTACAAGGCACAAAGCCAGATCGGTTGCAAAAGGTTATGTGCAGCAATATGGCATTGATTTTGAGGAAGTATTTGCTCCACTAGCCAGAATGGAGACAATTAGATTGATATTTGCTAAGTTAGCAAGATTCAACTGGTATGTGCATCGTCTGGATGTCAAGGCAGCCTTCTTGAATGGAGTATTAAAGGAGGATGTGTATGTAGTGCAACCTCAAGGTTATAAAGTAAAGGGTGATAAGAAGAAGGTCTATAAGTTTATAAAGTCTCTATATGGCCTAAAGCAGGCACCCAGAACCTGGAACAAGTGCCTGGATGAAGTCATGAGAGAATTAAAGTTCACCATGTGTCAAAAGGAAGATGCAGTTAATTTGAGGGCATATTCAGGTGCACACATAGTTGTTGGAGTTTATGTAGATGACATGATTGTTGCTGGTAGTGATCTACATGAGATGGATAAGTTTAAACAAGAAATGAAGATGAAATTTGAGATGACTGATTTGGGCTTACTTAGTTACTATTTGGGTATTGAAGTATCACAAAGGAAGGAGGGAATCTTTGTAAAGCAGTCAAAGTATGCTCAAAAGATCATAAACTCTGCAAGGCTGCAAGAATGCAATGAAGTTAAAATACCTATGGAACCAGGATTGAAGTTGGGAGCTTTACGTTAAGATGTTGAAGATGATGCTACTGAGTACAGGAAGTTAATTGGGTCACTTAGGTATCTTACAAATACAAGACCAGATTTGATGTATGCTGTTGGATACTTGAGTAGGTTTATGTAGAATCCGAATGTAGAACATATGAAGGCTGTTAAGCATGTGGTTAGATATGTCAAAGGAACACTACACTTTGGCATTAGATATAGCAGAATATCAGGTGATGACATGATTGGGTACAGTTATAGCAATTATGGTGCAAGTGATGGAGATGGAAAGTGTACCACAGATCAAGGGCCAGTTGTGTTGAAAGTGGACAACAGGTCAGCTTTAGCATTGATGAAAGATCCTGTATTTCATGGGAGGTCTAAGGACACTGAGCCTAAATTCTACTTCATTAGAGACTGTATTGATAAAAACAAGATACAAGTGGAGTTTGTATGTGGTAATCTTCAAAAAGGAGATATGTTTACAAAAGCTCTTTCACGAATGAAATTTGCAGAAATGAGAAACATGGTTGGAGTTGAAGATTTAGATGAGAAGCATTGGAATTAAGAGGGGAGATTGTTGGTTTAATTCCAATGATCATAATTTGTAATGTCAATGTTGTTGACTTATAAGGGGCATAGTTGTAAACACTTAAAAGTGTAAGGGTTGAGTGTGCATTTGTTTGAGTACGTTTGTAATGGTTTCTTTGAAAGTTTGTTAAAAGAGTTAGGATAGTGGGATTAGTAGGTACCACCATATTCCCTTGTTAATTCTCTTAATCAAGTGGAGTTTTAGTAGTTCTTGAGTTGTTTTCTTCTTGATTCGTTTTGTTCTGATCCTTAGCTCGATTGCATAATTCTCCTTTTTAGTTTAGTTAGGAACATACTCAAGTTACGGATATCGACAATACGGTTATTGCCAGTAGTGAGGGTTTTCTTGATCTACAAGTTAGTTTGTTTAGCAAAAAAAATTGGCCTAAAAAGAAATTAAACAGAACTTGTTTAATTAGGAGATTATTAGAATTAGTTTTCCTGAGAAATTCTGAGCCCAAGAATCTTTTGCAGGTGCACTATTGCTATTTATTGGGGGTGGTTCGAAAAACTTCAAATTCGATTCGGTGATACCAATTTAAAATTTGATTCACAATTTTAAATTCGAATTCGATTTGATTCAAGGATTTTTATTGAATTCGAATCGAATTTTGAATTTTTGATTTTCTTCAATTCGATTGGAAATTCAAATTAAAAATATACATATAACTTTGTATAAGAGTAAGTTATATTAAAAAAGATATTTAAGCTAAAAAGATTAAGAAGGACTCTAGGCTTAACGCGTGCACTTCTATTGTTTTAAAAAGCATGACATTTTGATCATTGTATCAAATCAGCTTATTGTGTCATATACGTTCATTGTGTCAAATATTAGTTTATCGTGTCATATATTTTATATCATTTATTATATATATTCATCATTGTGTTTTACTTTGCAGATCATTTTGTTATTTTTGTCATTTTTTCTAAAAATTATATGAACTTGTTATCTATCGTTATGTTTTACAAATAGAAGTACATAATGATATATTTTCACCAATGTATTTTTTAAAATTTATAGTGTTGAAGATAACACAATGAGATATTTTTATCATTTGATTACATAAATTTGTTATCTATCATTGTGTTTTACAACTAAAAGTTTTCACAAATGTATTTTTTAAAACTTATAGTGTTCAAGATAACATAATAACGATCAAAAAACACAATAAGACGTTGTATTATTTTATTATTGTTTTTAATATATTATATTAATTGTTTGATAATTTATTATTGTGTTTTATATATATTACTTCACCAATTATTATTATGTTTTTAATATATTAAATTAATTAGTTGTTTAAAAATTAAATTTAAATAGTTCGATTCCTCAAATTTTGATTTATTGAACACTCTAACTATTTAATGCTTTTAATGCATAGCACTAACTTAATTTCTTGCCTCAATTCTTGGGGAACTATGTACATGATGCCAAACTTATAATAACCGACTTTTCATTAATTGAATTCAGGTGGGTTATATATCCTAGCCATGAACGTAAACCGGTGACATATAACATTATAGCGTGTTGGAAATGTTGTTCTTTTTGAACGATTAAACTTAAGGGTTCAAATCTCATAAACATAAGATGTATTAGAGATAGAGTAGAATTATATGGCGTGTGATTACATGATGTGTGAATTATAATAACATCCTAAAAAATAAAAATAAATAAGAAAAGAATGTAACAGACTAACCGTTATCTACGTGAAAAATATTTCTCATTAACCAAAACTTTGTGAGGATCTGAAGACTTTGTGACGATCTATGTATTATAATGACGTTCTAAGAAAATAAAAATAAATAGAGAGCAAACATAACATAAGGAATGCTACCTACCTAAAAAATATTGCTCATCAACCAAGACTTAGTAAAGATCATGTTAAATATTTTAGTGTAATTGAATTGATTAGGTAACCAATGTAATTATAATATTCATTAAAATAGTTTGGAGGTGCGGGGATGCACTTTACTTTGAGTTTATTATGATTCCCGATATTATAACCTCAATAGTTATTAGGGACGAATCCTCTAAATAATAGGAGTTTCAAGGGGGCACGCCCCTTTGGCGTGGGTCCGGGGCCAACGTCCTTGGGAGCGGGGTCCAAGAGGCGGCAGCCTCTAACAGAGTCCAAGGGACAGAGCCCCGGATTGGGGTCGAATTTTTCAAAGTTTCACATGTGAAACTCAAACAAAAATTGGCTCCAATTTAATGTATTTTAAATTTAAAAAAAAAACCGCCACAAAGGCAATATCTTGAAGGCTGAAACCCCAAAATATGTTGGCTCAATTTTTTTGCAAGAGAAAATCTTAATTTCTGGTCATAATTCTCTAGTTCAAAAATCACACAATCATTCATACTAGTTCTTGATCTCGTATGACTTATATCCAATTGATTTATTTAGATGAACCACCGAATAATTTCGATCTGAATGTGATTTTCACGACTCTCAGGTTATCCAGACTTTGATTTTAAGTTTCCTATCGGTCCATAACACCATTAGTGAATGCCCCACTCGAGTTTAAATACAGAATATAGTGACCAAATTGAAAGACCGTGGTCATTAACTGCTAATAGAAAGTAATGACAAAAAAGTGCCTTCATTCGGTTTTTCTAACTGGTAAACGAATTTTGTTCATGGTCGATGTTTATGCTTAATGGTTTAATTAAGTAAATGAACAAAAAATGTATGCATGTACGTTGATTTATTTAATAGGCCAATATAAAAGAATATTAGAATTGATTTATTGAATATTCAGTTGTTTACATGCAAAAAATTATTCAACCAGCTTTTTGTTAATTTTGAGCCAACACAATAGGCAAAGGAATTACGCAAATTAAGAAGAAACAAAGAAACTCGGTTGCAAACTTTGAAAACCAGAAGTGGTCTAATACTTTCTATTATTCGATGGATAAACAGAAACACTTGCAACAATATATATAATGGAAAATACATGCAACGTCTACTTGACCCACTAACCAAAAATAAAAGAAAATCCCTACTATATAGGCAACTACTACTAACAAATAAAAACTAATTCTTATTGACCAATTAAACTAGCTGCAACAGAAACAAAAGTAGACTCATTCTTCTTGCACGTGCTTGCCACCACATGTGCTGCCACGTAGGAAAACCATTTAGCACTTTTGAGGTTGATAACTTAATACTTCCCCTCGACCTCAACATCCTTCAAACCCAACAGAGAACCCACCCAACTTCTTTAACTTTGGTAATGGAAGGCTCTTAGTAAATACATCAGCTACCTGATTGTTTGTATCAACATATTGAAGGTCGATGTCACCTTGCAAAACCTTTTCACGAATAAAGTGGTAGTGTAACTCGATGTGTTTAGTGCGAGCATGAAATGTCGGATTCTCTGCCATTTGAATTGCCGGTCTATTGTCGCAATATAGCTTCACCGGTTGCTCCACTTCTTGGTTTAAATCCTTTAAGAGCTGCACAAGCCACACAAGTTCTTGGGCTGCCATCGCAGCAGCTCGGTATTCAGCTTCAGCTGTCGATAATGCCACCGTAGGTTGCCTTTTACTACACCACGAAACAGGACTCGAACCAATCATAAAAATATAACCTGTTGTGGATCGTCTCATGTTCGGGTCACCTGCAAAATCGGAATCGCAATAACCCACAAGCCTTGATGAAATCGACTTGGTGAACTTGATTCCAACAGTGGTTGTATCTTTCAAGTATTCTTCGGACAGCAAATAAATGTGGATTACGAGGGGCTTGCATAAACCTGCTTAATAACCAACAGTGAAGGCAATATCGGGTCGGGTCAACGTCAAATAAATTAAACTACCAATAATTTTAATATACTCAGTAGCATCGTTAACTTCCTTGCCTTCATTTGAATACAACTTGATGTTTGGTTCAAATGGTGTTGTGGCAGACTTGGCACATTCAAAACCAAACTTTCTGATGAGATCTTGAATGTACTGCTGATCGATGTCGAAGTATCAATCAAATAAGATGTTAAAATGTGTGTTCCTATTCACCTTAAACTAGTTAGGGTAAGTAGGGTTGTCGATCCTCGTGGAATTAGTGGTCGGTGTATTGTACTTTAATTTATGAAATACTAATTAATTAAATTAACAAATTACTTAACTATTGCCTCTTGGCTGTGAAAATTAGATTTTTGGAATAATTAATAAATAAACTAAGAAAACAACTTGGAAAGAATCAAACTTGATTAAGAAAACGATTATAAGAGAAAGTAATCCACTTCGGTTCTAGGTTTGGTTTTCAGCAATTGTTTAGTTTAACTTTAAGGAAAATCCTTAATAGGGATTCTGTACGTGCTATGATTAAGTTATATCAATAATCAGGACTTAATGGGTCTTGATACACAATACCAATTCAATTAGAAACCAAAACTTGCAATCATATAATTTCCGGAAGATTAAATGATATTCAACTAGAAGTTTACCAACATCGTTGTTTAAATAATCAAAACACAAGTTAAACTCATAAAAGAACTTAACGGGTTCTAAAGTTTAATCCCAACAAAGTTAAACAAAAACAAAAACCTAATCACACAAAACCTAATACCCGAAGTCGATCACGAGAGGATTAGCCGCTCATCGTTCTTGAATGATCTTCAAAACCGTTGTTGATTTGCATTCCGGATGATTGAATCTTGTTTTTGTGGGTTGGAATGGTGAAAAATCGATCCCAGAACTTCCAAATACGTCTTTTTTCGTCTTAGGTCGAATGAGAATCAAGTGGTGGCTGAAAAATAATAAAAACGCGATTTTATAGGTTTTCAAAAATTGTCCTGGCGTAGCCTACGCCAGCCAGCGTAGCCTACGCTGGGACCCTTTCTGCTGATTTTTTTCTTGAGCTGGCGTAGCCTACGGTGGCTACAGTAGGCTACGGTGGAAGCCTTTCTGCTGCACTTTGAAACTTTGTTTCTTGACCCTTCCAATGCCTTGTTTCACCATGTAAGCTTCCAACTTTATTATTTTACCTACAAAATCACTTCCAACTCATAGTTAACTTATTCAACTTAATCACATGCATATAAATGAATAATTAAACGTAATATTTAACGTTTAAACACTTAAAATCTCATTCCAACGCACACACATCACATCCCCACACTTAAGCTTTGCTTGCCCTCAAGCAAATCTAATTCAAAACATTTAACAACATTATAAACCAAAATCCTTTGCTATGTCTTAGCTATGGTCCAAAGTCATGCCCATTCCAGAATTGCAATAATCATATTTGGCTAGCAAGTAAAGGATGTTACATTTAATTCAAAATAGAATCCGACTAATTAAACCTAACAAGCTTCCGACTTTTATTGTCATGCAACACACCCCTCACCATTTGTCACTCCTCTCGGTTTATTTTTGGATTGGTGAAAATTGCACCAATATATCACTCAAAAGGTCCACATATGAAACTTTGTTATCATATGCTTGGGTGACAATCAAACTTCCACGATAATAAATTGACAATGCACACATCAAAAGGACTTAGGTTTTGGGCTTAGGTTAAGGTAGGAATGATTGGCTGTGAGTGTGGCTAAAATATAAATTAAGGCAATACCAACTGTTGACATCCTTATTGACATAACTATTATTCAAACAAAGCAAACGCATGGATGCATATTTAACCCATAACCAACAATTTGCATCTTTCTTTTCTTTCTAGTTTTTTTTTTTTTTTTATTTTTTTTTTATTTTTTTTTTTTTTTTTTTTATCATAAATCAAATACTGAAGCTAGTCTGAATGTTATCAACAGTGGTAACTTGGTCACATTGGGTAAAATTTGATTTGGGTTTTATTGATATGGGTTTGTCAAAATAAACGGTTTAAGGCTCGAAAGTGGCTACTAGGGAGAATTTTAGGTAAAGTGATGCATCACAAGAAATGGTGTTAAAAGAGAAGGGAATCCTAGATTGCCTCTATCATCTATGTGCATTTATCAAATTCACCGTCTTGGTATGTATCAAATCACACAAGTTCTAAAACAAAGAATCATATGACCTACACTCAACAATTGAAACACTTTTTATGTGAACTAACAATCTAGTAAGCTTCAAAATCTCACCAAGTGGGAATTAGGGTTGCCGGCGTGTGCATGCTTTTATTACACCAATAGCCTGTTAACCTTAACTAGACAGTTCTTAATTTATTTATTTTTTTTGTAAAACTTGCTAACATAATTATTATTATTTTTTTTACCGTAGAATTAAGCCATGACTAAGGACCCTTACATCAAACATGACAAGAATCAATTGGTATGCTTGTTGTTTTCATGTTCGATTGGATTGCTTAAAAACAAAAAAAAAAAAAAATTTTCAAAATTTTTTCAACTCTTTCAACTCTTGTCTTGCCTCACCTCATCCCCACACTTGGGTTACATTGTCCCTAATGTATGGTGTTGAGGTTAAGTGTGTGATGTTTTCTTTGCTTTGCACATCAGTTTATCCAAGAAATCAACCCAAATGACTTTTCCAACCCAAACCGACCCGGACAAAAATATAACCATAACCAACATACCTTTTACCCATTAACATAAATTGTCTCACACCTCCCGACCACCCAATTACCATAACAATTAACGCTAGTTTAATATTCAGAAAACATTAACAGATAAGAGGAGTACGTGGACCTGATCATGGATCAGCGAGTACTCAATAGTAAGGATTCTGTGGATCGCCAAAAATGCTCCTCATTGTGTCTGAGAATGTTCCAAAGTTGAAGGCGTCCGATGAGCTTCCTTGACTTTGTTGTTGTTGCTGTTCATCTTGAATAGGGTCGAGCCATGGTGAGTGATGCACTGGTGGGGCTGGGTAGTGCACTGTTCCATCATATGGGGCAAGAGTGGTGTAGTCTACAATCTCTGGATGTTCAATCACTGGTTCACCTGCTTGCCAAGCGTTGTGCATCCGTCTCCTTTGATCATCTTGCCACCTTAAGTTCACTTCACGTTCTTGATTCCATGCGTGGGTGCGGTTCCAGTGTTCCTGACGGTTGTGGTTTAACATGTTGTCCCAATGTAGCTGCTCAAACCCGCGAGTGTTTTGATCGTAGGAGGCCTGTTGGTAACTTGTCCACGAATCAAAGTCTATCGGCCTTTGTTGAACAACAAATTCTTCCATACCTTGGTAACCCCCATAAGTATCATAGTAGTTAGGCATACCACCAAAGTAAGGTGCTCTTGCTCCACCGTCTTCCATCTCCTCATCACTAACTTCCTCTTCCCCACTATTGGTTCATCCGTTTCCCCCTCGTCTAACGGTTCAGCATCCAACTTTAATGCTCTCCATTTTTTTCCAGCGTTTTTCAATTTGTGATAACGGGCTGTTTTTACATATGACCAACCAAACGTGCTCAACCCGGATAGATTAAAAATGGGGATGTCCTCCTCATGGAAATCTGTTTCTGGTGTGATGACTCCTTGACGTTTAAGCAACGCGGTGATTAGTCGGCAATATGGGATTATTTGTTTATCCACTTTGTTGCGTGAATACCAGATGTTCATCATCACTAGATGTTTGAAGGATATCCTTGGTGACCCTGTCATGAGGGAATGCACTATCTGCACATCTGGATGCCTCAAATACCCTCGATCACTTCTACGAGGTAAGATGTTTTGTTGCACAATCAAAAGTAGCAACCTTGCTTGCATTTTCATCTGGTCTCGCCTCATCCTCCCATCATTGTCGGGTAAAAACAACTCAGAAAGCATTTGATTCCATTGAGGATGTAAATGACACTTGTCGAATAATTCCATCGAGGATGGGTATAAGTATTTGCTTCCTCCACGCCTATCCGGTATAGAATCGAAGTTGGCAATCTCTTTCAGTGTGTCATGAGACATTATGACTTCTCTGCCTCCAACATCACCGACCAGCCTCATGGTCTTTGGTGGTGATCGACCACCCTCATACTTCAATGAACCCACCCATTCCATTACGGGGTTCATATACTTTCTGTCAGTCACTCCGTCATAGCAATTCAAAACCGCTTCCCAGCCGATAGCCTCAAATTTTTGCACGATACCAAAGGCTCGGAATTCATCCAAATTAACTACCCTCTCATATAAGAATCCGTTATGAGGGTCTTTCTGATTAAGCATCTTGTCTGCGAATAGTTGCTTATGAAACACCCTATCCTTCTTTTCCAGAGATCCCGTCTTCCACACTGGCTTTGCCCTTGGATAATCTCCGATACGGGTTCCTCCGTCATCATCTTCCTGACCCTCCACTCTCCTTCGTTGTGCTTCGGGTTCGGCTCTAGATGGTCCAGCCGGTTCTTTTCCTTTTCGTCCCATCTACACACATCAAACGTATGCAACCAACAAACCATGTGAAATTAACATTATCAATTGAACTTTTAACATCTAATAAACAACATTCATGACCAACAACCCCCTCCCCACACTTATTTCTAGCATAGTAGCTATTGATTTCTTTTGATTAGTTAACTCAATTAATAGCAATAAGAATTCTATAGGTTTGACTTATAAAAGTCAAACTGTCATATTCAACAATGTTATTCAAAGTTCACTATCCTTAACTTGTATCACCATCAACAATCTATGTCATATTCTAGCATATCAAGACAATATGTAACACAAATTTATCAACAATTCCATACAATCATCCCAATCTAAGTGCAATGTATATTCAAGTATTCAACTTTCTAGCAACATACCCGAGTAATCATATACGAAAGTGAAAAGATCTTACCTTTGTTGTTGATACGTTGTGGAACACTTAGATTGCAAGAAAACTGCTTAAAAATCAAAAACCCCCAATTTTGGAAATTAGGGTTCGTTGTGCTCCGTTTTGATTACACAAAAACGACAAGGATTCGTGTAAAACTAACACTCACAATGCGTTCCTTGCAAAAAACTAAGCGAGAAGCACTACTTATTTGTTAGATTTGGTGGATGGATGATGAAATTGAAGATGAATGTTGGTTATGGGGTTGTGGTGATTGAAGAAGAAGAAGATGGGTTATGGGGGTGAAAGGGTTGATGTGAATAAGTGTGTGGGTACAATTTAGGTCAAATTCCCGTTCACCAGTTTTGACCCTGGCGTAGGCTACGCTACACACCGTAGCCTACGCTAAGGGGTATTCTGAAATTTCAGTTTGAAGGCCACCGTAGCCTACGGTACCTACCGTAGCCTACGGTGGGAGGGTTTCTGCCGCCACCGATTTCAAGTACACCGTAGGCTACGGTGTATACCGTAGGCTACGGTGGAGGATGTTCTTTTTTTTTTTTTTTTTTTTTTTTTTTTATTATGATTTGATTTACATGCTCCTCCCACCCCTTCACGAAACTTAAAGTTGTCCTCAACTTTAACCATAATTTAAACGTACCCGGGCCTTTACCAATCGCAAGCGTCAAGCAACACGAGTTTGGCTGAAAAACATGGTAAACCAAAACATAAATGAAATAAAGAACTTAAAATGAAAAGTAAACACGAACAAAACCGCGGGTTGCCTCCCGTAAGCGCTAACTTTTTCAAGTCGTTAGCTGGACTTTCGAGAGATATTTAGACCTGTAGATCGCAAGTCGGTGAACTTATTACTAAGTTCACCGCTTCCTCTAACTTCGGGTTTAAATCTGTGTCTTCTAAGTATGGTTTTAACCGATGACCATTCACAACTTGTCGTAAGTGATCATCCAGATCCTCAATCTCAATATCGCCATAGTGCCCAATACGCTTGATCACATACGGTCCCGTCCACTTACTTTTAAGCTTACCTGGAAAAAATTTCAAACGTGAGTTAAATAGCCAAACTTTTTGACCTACCTCAAATGTCTTTCTTTGCAATTTAGCATCGTGAACTCTCTTCATCCGTGCCTTATATGAGCTAGCGGTCGCATATGCTTCATTTCGTAACTCCTCCAATTCAACAAGACTTAATTTTCGTTGTTTACCTGCAACATCATAATCCACATTAACCTCTTTAACCGCCCATAGAGCACGATGAACCAATTCAACTGGTAAATGGCATCCCTTGCCATACACCAATCGATAAGGTGTAGTACCAATAGGTGTTTTGTATGCAGTACGATACGCCCATAATGCATTATTAAGTTTTGTGGACCAATCCTTACGGTCGGTACGTACTGTTTTTTGTAAAATCTCTTTAATTTGCCTATTTGATACTTCCACTTGCCCACTAGTTTGTGGATGGTACGGTGTTGCAACCCGATGATCTACCCCATATTGTTTAAGGAGTTTTCGAAAATTAAAGTTTTTAAAATGAGATCCCCCATCACTTATGATCACACGGGGAACACCAAACCGAGAAAATATGTTGCTTTGAACAAACTTACAAACAACACTATGGTCATTGGTTTTGGTGGCAATCGCTTCTATCCATTTAGATACATAATCGACTGCCACAAGAATATATGAATTACCAAACGAATTTGGGAATGGGCCCATGAAGTCAATTCCCCAGACATCAAAGATGTCAACAACTAGAATTGGCTGCATGGGCATCTCATTCCTTTTTGAAATGCTACCAATCTTTTGGCAATTTACACAATTCTTAGCGAATGCATATGCATCCCGAAATATAGTTGGCCAAAATAACCCAGCACATAAAACTTTATATCCTGTTTTCTGGCCACTAAAATGACCCCCGCATGCAGAAGCGTGTACATGTCCCAAGACGTCTTTAATTTCAGAATCTGGAATACACCGCCTGATAACTTGATCAGGTCCAACTTTAAAAAGATCTGGGTCATCCCAGATATATTGTTTAACTTGTGCCAAGAATTTTTGTCGCTTCCATTTTTGCCAATGTTCTGGAATAACACCTGCAGCATAATAATTAACAATATCAGCAAACCAAGGTAACTCAGAAACTGTAAATAAATACTCATCCGGGAATGTCTCATTAATTTCCAAGGTGTTATCTATATCATTGTTGATAATCCTTGATAGATGATCAGCCACCACATTCTCACTACCCTTCTTGTCTCGAATTTCTAAGTTAAACTCTTGCAACAATAAAATCCATCTGATCAATCTTGGTTTAGCATCCTTCTTCTCCATCAAATAGCGTACGGCACTGTGATCCGAATAGATAATGACCTTGCTCCCCCAAATATAAGACCTAAACTTATCAAGAGCATATACAACTGCAAGCAACTCTTTTTCAGTGGTAGTATAATTCAATTGAGTACCATCTAGAGTTTTACTAGCATAATAAATTGCCACGGGTTTCTTGTCTACCCGTTGCCCCAACACGGCCCCAATTGCAAAGTCACTAGCATCACACATTATTTCAAAAGGTATTGACCAATTCGGTGCTTGCAATATTGGGGCTTCAACCAATTTCTGTTTTAACATAGTAAAAGCTTTAAGACATGCGTCATCAAATACAAAAGGCACATCTTTCAAAAGTAAGTTGCATAATGGTTTTGTAATTGTACTGAATCCTTTTATGAATCGTCTGTAGAAACCGGCGTGTCCTAAGAATGACCTAATGCCTTTTACATTCGTGGGAGGGGGTAGGGTCGATATAATCTTAATTTTAGCATGATCAACCTCAATGCCACGTTTTGACACTACATGACCTAAGACAATCCCTTCTTGAACCATAAAATGACTCTTTTCCCAACTCAACACTAAATTTGTTTCAACACATCTTTTTAAAACCTTTGTTAATTGAATTAAACAACTTTCAAAAGATGAACCAAAAATTGAAAAGTCATCCATAAAGATTTCCAAAGACTCCCCAATCATATCCGAAAAGATACTCATCATGCACCTTTGAAAGGTGGCTGGGGCATTACAAAGTCCAAATGGCATTCGCCTAAATGCGAAGGTACCATATGGGCAAGTAAAGGTAGTCTTTTGTTGATCATCAGGGTGAATTGCAATCTGATTATATCCTGAATACCCATCCAAAAAACAATAAAATTTCTGACCTGATAACTTCTCAATGATTTGGTCAATGAACGGAAGTGGAAAATGATCTTTGGATGTAGCTGCGTTTAACTTTCTATAATCAATGCAGACTCGCCACCCAGTGACGGGTCGAGTGGCAATGTGTTCACCATCCTCGCCTCTAACAATCTGAATGCCTGATTTTTTAGGCACAGTTTGGGTAGGGCTTACCCATGTGCTATCAGAAATTGGATACACGATCCCGGCATCCAACCACTTGAGAACTTCTTTCTTCACTACTTCGCGCATGTTGGGATTAAGCCTTCTCTGAGTGTCTCTAACAGGTTTTGCACCTGCATCAGTGATGATTTTATGCATGACAATAGATGGACTGATACCTTTGAGATCCGCAATTGTCCATCCTATTGCTGCTTTATGCTCCTTTAACACATTCAGTAACATTTCTTCTTGATCACTTTCCAAATTGGATGCAATGATAACTGGAAGGGTGTGATTGTCTCCCAAAAATACGTATTTTAAGTGTTTGGGAAGCTCTTTCAATTCTACTTTTGGTGGAATTTCCAGTGATGGCTTTAACTGAGAATCAATGTGCTCAGGTAGAGACTCCACCTGATGGGTCCATGGTGGTCTTCCTTCATGTATGGCAGACACTTCAAGTTTCTTTTCTTCTTCCTCCAACTCATATGCATGATCAATACCTAACCTGTCACAAATAACACACGTCTCCTCGATGTGTCCCTCATTTTTATAAGGTTCACACCCGTCAATAATATCCGCCATACAGCATTCATTATTAACAGAGGAGTTAGTTACTTTGTCATACACATTGACACTTAATTTACGATTACCAAAAGTCATGTCAACTGTTCCATCTCGACAGTTAATTTGTGCATTAGCAGTTGCTAAAAATGGTCTACCAAGTATGACATTAGATTGTTTAGTTTTGTCAAGTGAAGCATAATCAAGAACTAAGAAATCGACCGGATAGTAGAAGTCATCCACCTTGACAATGACATCAGTTACTATGCCACGCGGGAGTTTCATTGTGAGATCGGCCAACACTACCGTGGTATTGGCTTTTTGCAAGGGACCAAAGTCATATTGGTCATATAAACTCCCAGGTAGGATACTAACACTAGCCCCAAGATCGAGTAGCGCCCTAGCAACTTTAAATTCACCAACTTGAATAGAAATAATAGGCGCTCCTGGATCCCTAAGCTTAGGTGGAAGATCACCTGACAAGATGGCACTTACATTTGCTGGGACATCAAGCTTCTTAGGAAACTTGTGAGTTCGTTTTTGAGTGCACATATCTTTCAGGTATTTGGCATAAGCAGGAACTTGTTTTATTGCATCTAAAAGAGGTAAATTCACTTTAACTTGTTTAAAAATTTCCCACATCTCATCTTGTTGTGGACCTCTTTTATTGACTATCTTTTTCGGTTCAATTAAAGCTGAAGGGTAAGGAATGACATTGTTCTCCAATGCCTTATCCTTATTTTTATCTACATTATCTTTTAAAACCGGTTTGGTTACCTCTTGAAATGTTACCTTTTTCGTTGATTTTGTTAAAACAGGTTCCTGTTCATCTTCACTATCACTATTGACATCTTCCACCACCCCCTCTACGAATGGTGGTGGAGAACCAACCTTGTTATCATAAACTTTACCATTACGAAGGGTACTTACCTGATTGATTTGCACATTTCTGACATTCTTTGTGGAAGTTCCCTGATGTTGAGGATTGATTGTGGTGTCACTTGGCAACTTCCCAGGGTTTCTTTTGATTTGAGCCACATCTTCTGCTAGTTGACCTACTTGTTTGTTTAATGCTTCGTAAGCCTTATCTCTGATTTCATTTTCCCTTTTATTCTCTTGCATATTTTCCTTCATCATATTCATCAAAGCATCCAACTTTGCATTTGTAGATTCTTCACCCCCAACTACTCCAGTTTGAGAATTATGTTGATGGTTTCGTGATGAACTTCCTTGTTGGCCCCCGTGGTTGTAACTCCCTTGATTGTTTCCTTGAGCATACGAAGTTCTTTGATAACCACTTGGATTGTAATTCCCATGTGCTCGGTTAGGGTATGTGGGAACACCTTGGTTATTACCTTGAAAGTTAGGATTCATTTGGCTTGAAGCATTCCCATACTTAAAATTAGGATGGTTTCTTAGTCCGGGATGATAAGTATTGGAATTCATATCGAATTGCTTTCTATCTCCGTAAACTTGATTAACTTCCTCTTTTCTTTCTATCACTAACTGACACGCATCAACATTATGACCTAACTCACCACATTCTTCACACACATCGTATCCTACAGTTGCAACCTCCTTTGTACCCGTTCGCCCTAACCTTGCCAATTGTCTTTCCAATGCTGCAATCCGCTCCTTAGTCTCATAGTCAACCGTGGCTGATCGTACCGAATTAGGTTTAGATCGTCTATTGGCAGAGGCTTGCGCCTTGGAGTTTCTACACATTCTTTCTAAAAATTCCCAGTCGGCATCTTCATGATTGGAAAGGAATGTGCCATTGCTTGTAGAATACAAATATTTTCTTTCCTCAGTCGTCAATCCATCCGAGAAAGCCTTTATCAACTCCCAACGTTCAATTCCATGGTGTGGACACATGCGAATAAGTTCCTTAAACCTCGTGAATGCTTCATGAAATTGTTCCCCTGCTTGTTGTTGGAAAGATCGAATAGCCTCTCTTGCGTCACTGGTCTTACCCATAGAGTAATATTCATCTAAAAATATTTGTTGCATTTCTTGCCATGTGTGAATACTATTGTCAGGCAAGGTAAGGAACCATTGCTTAGCTCTGTCTTTCAAAGTGAATTGGAACAATCGCAACCTCACTTCATCTTGTGTGAAGTGATTCCCACCAATAGTGCTACATATTGCATCAAATTCAGCAAGATGCACATATGGTTCTTCTGTTGCAGTACCTCTAAATGCAGGAAGAATAGTGAGATAATGAGGACGTACATCAAAAGCTCTTCCTCTACGATTTGGAGGTGCGATGGGATTTGGATTTTCAGAAATAGCCGGTCTAAAATGGCTATCCACACCTTGTACTTGAGCTCTTTGAGGTCTTCTTGGCTGATTGACGTTATTATTAACCCTACCCCTTTGTTGGTTGATAGGTGGTGCATTCCACCCATGTTGATCATTCCCCAATTGTTATTTCCGTTTTGTCCATCACCTCCACCAAAATTTCCATTCCAAGCATCATAATTTGCACCGTTATAGGGTTCTTCATTGTTATCCCATTCATCTTCATAATCTCATCACCCGTGTGAACACTATGCATGCTTACATGATCAAAGTCGTCTCCTTGATTGAGGTTATTTTGATTCATATTATTGTTGGGGGTGGTTGGTTTGGGTTGTTGTTGTGGTTGTTATTTGGTGGTGGGGGTGGATTTGGGTTTTGGTGTTGGTTATTGGGAGGAGGGTTTGGATTTTGAGGTGGTTGGTTGTTTGGATTATCCATGTGAGTTGAATCAGACAAACTATCAGCTGCTTGTTCGATAGCTTGTGAAATTGATGTAGTTGGTAACCCTGATCGATGCAAAACACGATTATACCTTGCTGATCTTTCTATCTCTGGATCAAACACTAGCGGTGATTTCTGCCCGAATATCGAGTATGCATACAATCTGTCACCTGCACACTTAAACTACCAAGCGTAACACGAAAATAAAAACAATTAAAATAAAACAAGTAACAAAAAAGATTTTTTTTTCTTATAAAACAAATAAAATAACAAAACACCAAGCGCACCGATTCCCCGGCAACGGCGCCAAAATTTGATCGATGTCGAAGTATCAATCAAATAAGATGTTAAAATGTGTGTTCCTATTCACCTTAAACTAGTTAGGGTAAGTAGGGTTGTCGATCCTCGTGGAATTAGTGGTCGGTGTATTGTACTTTAATTTATGAAATACTAATTAATTAAATTAACAAATTACTTAACTATTGCCTCTTGGCTGTGAAAATTGGATTTTTGGAATAATTAATAAATAAACTAAGAAAACAACTTGGAAAGAATCAAACTTGATTAAGAAAACGATTATAAGAGAAAGTAATCCACTTCGGTTCTAGGTTTGGTTTTCAGCAATTGTTTAGTTTAACTTTAAGGAAAATCCTTAATAGGGATTCTGTACGTGCTATGATTAAGTTATATCGATAATCAGGACTTAATGGGTCTTGATACACAATACCAATTCAATTAGAAACCAAAACTTGCAATCATATAATTTCCGGAAGATTAAATGATATTCAACTAGAAGTTTACCAACATCGTTGTTTAAATAATCAAAACACAAGTTAAACTCATAAAAGAACTTAACGGGTTCTAAAGTTTAATCCCAACAAAGTTAAACAAAAACAAAAACCTAATCACACAAAACCTAATACCCGAAGTCGATCACGAGAGGATTAGCCGCTCATCGTTCTTGAATGATCTTCAAAACCGTTGTTGATTTGCATTCCGGATGATTGAATCTTGTTTTTGTGGGTTGGAATGGTGAAAAATCGATCCCAGAACTTCCAAAGTACGTCTTTTTTCGTCTTAGGTCGAATGAGAATCAAGTGGTGGCTGAAAAATAATAAAAACGCGATTTTATAGGTTTTCAAAAATTGTCCTGGCGTAGCCTACGCCAGCCAGCGTAGCCTACGCTGGGACCCTTTCTGCTGATTTTTTTCTTGAGCTGGCGTAGCCTACGGTGGCTACAGTAGGCTACGGTGGAAGCCTTTCTGCTGCACTTTGAAACTTTGTTTCTTGACCCTTCCAATGCCTTGTTTCACCATGTAAGCTTCCAACTTTATTATTTTACCTACAAAATCACTTCCAACTCATAGTTAACTTATTCAACTTAATCACATGCATATAAATGAATAATTAAACGTAATATTTAACGTTTAAACACTTAAAATCTCATTCCAACGCACACACATCACATCCCCACACTTAAGCTTTGCTTGCCCTCAAGCAAATCTAATTCAAAACATTTAACAACATTATAAACCAAAATCCTTTGCTATGTCTTAGCTATGGTCCAAAGTCATGCCCATTCCAGAATTGCAATAATCATATTTGGCTAGCAAGTAAAGGATGTTACATTTAATTCAAAATAGAATCCGACTAATTAAACCTAACAAGCTTCCGACTTTTATTGTCATGCAACACACCCCTCACCATTTGTCACTCCTCTCGGTTTATTTTTGGATTGGTGAAAATTGCACCAATATATCACTCAAAAGGTCCACATATGAAACTTTGTTATCATATGCTTGGGTGACAATCAAACTTCCACGATAATAAATTGACAATGCACACATCAAAAGGACTTACAGGTTTTGGGCTTAGGTTAAGGTAGGAATGATTGGCTGTGAGTGTGGCTAAAATATAAATTAAGGCAATACCAACTGTTGACATCCTTATTGACATAACTATTATTCAAACAAAGCAAACGCATGGATGCATATTTAACCCATAACCAACAATTTGCATCTTTCTTTTCTTTCTAGTTCTTTTTTTTTTATTTTTTTATTTTTTATTTTTATTTTTTTTTTTTTTTTTATCATAAATCAAATACTGAAGCTAGTCTGAATGTTATCAACAGTGGTAACTTGGTCACATTGGGTAAAATTTGATTTGGGTTTTATTGATATGGGTTTGTCAAAATAAACGGTTTAAGACTCGAAAGTGGCTACTAGGGAGAATTTTAGGTAAAGTGATGCATCACAAGAAATGGTGTTAAAAGAGAAGGGAATCCTAGATTGCCTCTATCATCTATGTGCATTTATCAAATTCACCGTCTTGGTATGTATCAAATCACACAAGTTCTAAAACAAAGAATCATATGACCTACACTCAACAATTGAAACACTTTTTATGTGAACTAACAATCTAGTAAGCTTCAAAATCTCACCAAGTGGGAATTAGGGTTGCCGGCGTGTGCATGCTTTTATTACACCAATAGCCTGTTAACCTTAACTAGACAGTTCTTAATTTATTTATTTTTTTTGTAAAACTTGCTAACATAATTATTATTATTTTTTTTACCGTAGAATTAAGCCATGACTAAGGACCCTTACATCAAACATGACAAGAATCAATTGGTATGCTTGTTGTTTTCATGTTCGATTGGATTGCTTAAAAACAAAAAAAAAAAAATTTCAAAATTTTTCAACTCTTTCAACTCTTGTCTTGCCTCACCTCATCCCCACACTTGGGTTACATTGTCCCTAATGTATGGTGTTGAGGTTAAGTGTGTGATGTTTTCTTTGCTTTGCACATCAGTTTATCCAAGAAATCAACCCAAACGACTTTTCCAACCCAAACCGACCCGGACAAAAATATAACCATAACCAACATACCTTTTACCCATTAACATAAATTGTCTCACACCTCCCGACCACCCAATTACCATAACAATTAACGCTAGTTTAATATTCAGAAAACATTAACAGATAAGAGGAGTACGTGGACCTGATCATGGATCAGCGAGTACTCAATAGTAAGGATTCTGTGGATCGCCAAAAATGCTCCTCATTGTGTCTGAGAATGTTCCAAAGTTGAAGGCGTCCGATGAGCTTCCTTGACTTTGTTGTTGTTGCTGTTCATCTTGAATAGGGTCGAGCCATGGTGAGTGATGCACTGGTGGGGCTGGGTAGTGCACTGTTCCATCATATGGGGCAAGAGTGGTGTAGTCTACAATCTCTGGATGTTCAATCACTGGTTCACCTGCTTGCCAAGCGTTGTGCATCCGTCTCCTTTGATCATCTTGCCACCTTAAGTTCACTTCACGTTCTTGATTCCATGCGTGGGTGCGGTTCCAGTGTTCCTGACGGTTGTGGTTTAACATGTTGTCCCAATGTAGCTGCTCAAACCCGCGAGTGTTTTGATCGTAGGAGGCCTGTTGGTAACTTGTCCACGAATCAAAGTCTATCGGCCTTTGTTGAACAACAAATTCTTCCATACCTTGGTAACCCCCATAAGTATCATAGTAGTTAGGCATACCACCAAAGTAAGGTGCTCTTGCTCCACCGTCTTCCATCTCCTCATCACTAACTTCCTCTTCCCCACTATCTGGTTCATCCGTTTCCCCCTCGTCTAACGGTTCAGCATCCAACTTTAATGCTCTCCATTTTTTTCCAGCGTTTTTCAATTTGTGATAACGGGCTGTTTTTACATATGACCAACCAAACGTGCTCAACCCGGATAGATTAAAAATGGGGATGTCCTCCTCATGGAAATCTGTTTCTGGTGTGATGACTCCTTGACGTTTAAGCAACGCGGTGATTAGTCGGCAATATGGGATTATTTGTTTATCCACTTTGTTGCGTGAATACCAGATGTTCATCATCACTAGATGTTTGAAGGATATCCTTGGTGACCCTGTCATGAGGGAATGCACTATCTGCACATCTGGATGCCTCAAATACCCTCGATCACTTCTACGAGGTAAGATGTTTTGTTGCACAATCAAAAGTAGCAACCTTGCTTGCATTTTCATCTGGTCTCGCCTCATCCTCCCATCATTGTCGGGTAAAAACAACTCAGAAAGCATTTGATTCCATTGAGGATGTAAATGACACTTGTCGAATAATTCCATCGAGGATGGGTATAAGTATTTGCTTCCTCCACGCCTATCCGGTATAGAATCGAAGTTGGCAATCTCTTTCAGTGTGTCATGAGACATTATGACTTCTCTGCCTCCAACATCACCGACCAGCCTCATGGTCTTTGGTGGTGATCGACCACCCTCATACTTCAATGAACCCACCCATTCCATTACGGGGTTCATATACTTTCTGTCAGTCACTCCGTCATAGCAATTCAAAACCGCTTCCCAGCCGATAGCCTCAAATTTTTGCACGATACCAAAGGCTCGGAATTCATCCAAATTAACTACCCTCTCATATAAGAATCCGTTATGAGGGTCTTTCTGATTAAGCATCTTGTCTGCGAATAGTTGCTTATGAAACACCCTATCCTTCTTTTCCAGAGATCCCGTCTTCCACACTGGCTTTGCCCTTGGATAATCTCCGATACGGGTTCCTCCGTCATCATCTTCCTGACCCTCCACTCTCCTTCGTTGTGCTTCGGGTTCGGCTCTAGATGGTCCAGCCGGTTCTTTTCCTTTTCGTCCCATCTACACACATCAAACGTATGCAACCAACAAACCATGTGAAATTAACATTATCAATTGAACTTTTAACATCTAATAAACAACATTCATGACCAACAACCCCCTCCCCACACTTATTTCTAGCATAGTAGCTATTGATTTCTTTTGATTAGTTAACTCAATTAATAGCAATAAGAATTCTATAGGTTTGACTTATAAAAGTCAAACTGTCATATTCAACAATGTTATTCAAAGTTCACTATCCTTAACTTGTATCACCATCAACAATCTATGTCATATTCTAGCATATCAAGACAATATGTAACACAAATTTATCAACAATTCCATACAATCATCCCAATCTAAGTGCAATGTATATTCAAGTATTCAACTTTCTAGCAACATACCCGAGTAATCATATACGAAAGTGAAAAGATCTTACCTTTGTTGTTGATACGTTGTGGAACACTTAGATTGCAAGAAAACTGCTTAAAAATCAAAAACCCCCAATTTTGGAAATTAGGGTTCGTTGTGCTCCGTTTTGATTACACAAAAACGACAAGGATTCGTGTAAAACTAACACTCACAATGCGTTCCTTGCAAAAAACTAAGCGAGAAGCACTACTTATTTGTTAGATTTGGTGGATGGATGATGAAATTGAAGATGAATGTTGGTTATGGGGTTGTGGTGATTGAAGAAGAAGAAGATGGGTTATGGGGGTGAAAGGGTTGATGTGAATAAGTGTGTGGGTACAATTTAGGTCAAATTCCCGTTCACCAGTTTTGACCCTGGCGTAGGCTACGCTACACACCGTAGCCTACGCTAAGGGGTATTCTGAAATTTCAGTTTGAAGGCCACCGTAGCCTACGGTACCTACCGTAGCCTACGGTGGGAGGGTTTCTGCCGCCACCGATTTCAAGTACACCGTAGGCTACGGTGTATACCGTAGGCTACGGTGGAGGATGTTCTGCTTCTTTTTTTTTTTTTTTTTTTTTTTTTTTTTATTATGATTTGATTTACATGCTCCTCCCACCCCTTCACGAAACTTAAAGTTGTCCTCAACTTTAACCATAATTTAAACGTACCCGGGCCTTTACCAATCGCAAGCGTCAAGCAACACGAGTTTGGCTGAAAAACATGGTAAACCAAAACATAAATGAAATAAAGAACTTAAAATGAAAAGTAAACACGAACAAAACCGCGGGTTGCCTCCCGTAAGCGCTAACTTTTTCAAGTCGTTAGCTGGACTTTCGAGAGATATTTAGACCTGTAGATCGCAAGTCGGTGAACTTATTACTAAGTTCACCGCTTCCTCTAACTTCGGGTTTAAATCTGTGTCTTCTAAGTATGGTTTTAACCGATGACCATTCACAACTTGTCGTAAGTGATCATCCAGATCCTCAATCTCAATATCGCCATAGTGCCCAATACGCTTGATCACATACGGTCCCGTCCACTTACTTTTAAGCTTACCTGGAAAAAATTTCAAACGTGAGTTAAATAGCCAAACTTTTTGACCTACCTCAAATGTCTTTCTTTGCAATTTAGCATCGTGAACTCTCTTCATCCGTGCCTTATATGAGCTAGCGGTCGCATATGCTTCATTTCGTAACTCCTCCAATTCAACAAGACTTAATTTTCGTTGTTTACCTGCAACATCATAATCCACATTAACCTCTTTAACCGCCCATAGAGCACGATGAACCAATTCAACTGGTAAATGGCATCCCTTGCCATACACCAATCGATAAGGTGTAGTACCAATAGGTGTTTTGTATGCAGTACGATACGCCCATAATGCATTATTAAGTTTTGTGGACCAATCCTTACGGTCGGTACGTACTGTTTTTTGTAAAATCTCTTTAATTTGCCTATTTGATACTTCCACTTGCCCACTAGTTTGTGGATGGTACGGTGTTGCAACCCGATGATCTACCCCATATTGTTTAAGGAGTTTTCGAAAATTAAAGTTTTTAAAATGAGATCCCCCATCACTTATGATCACACGGGGAACACCAAACCGAGAAAATATGTTGCTTTGAACAAACTTACAAACAACACTATGGTCATTGGTTTTGGTGGCAATCGCTTCTATCCATTTAGATACATAATCGACTGCCACAAGAATATATGAATTACCAAACGAATTTGGGAATGGGCCCATGAAGTCAATTCCCCAGACATCAAAGATGTCAACAACTAGAATTGGCTGCATGGGCATCTCATTCCTTTTTGAAATGCTACCAATCTTTTGGCAATTTACACAATTCTTAGCGAATGCATATGCATCCCGAAATATAGTTGGCCAAAATAACCCAGCACATAAAACTTTATATCCTGTTTTCTGGCCACTAAAATGACCCCCGCATGCAGAAGCGTGTACATGTCCCAAGACGTCTTTAATTTCAGAATCTGGAATACACCGCCTGATAACTTGATCAGGTCCAACTTTAAAAAGATCTGGGTCATCCCAGATATATTGTTTAACTTGTGCCAAGAATTTTTGTCGCTTCCATTTTTGCCAATGTTCTGGAATAACACCTGCAGCATAATAATTAACAATATCAGCAAACCAAGGTAACTCAGAAACTGTAAATAAATACTCATCCGGGAATGTCTCATTAATTTCCAAGGTGTTATCTATATCATTGTTGATAATCCTTGATAGATGATCAGCCACCACATTCTCACTACCCTTCTTGTCTCGAATTTCTAAGTTAAACTCTTGCAACAATAAAATCCATCTGATCAATCTTGGTTTAGCATCCTTCTTCTCCATCAAATAGCGTACGGCACTGTGATCCGAATAGATAATGACCTTGCTCCCCCAAATATAAGACCTAAACTTATCAAGAGCATATACAACTGCAAGCAACTCTTTTTCAGTGGTAGTATAATTCAATTGAGTACCATCTAGAGTTTTACTAGCATAATAAATTGCCACGGGTTTCTTGTCTACCCGTTGCCCCAACACGGCCCCAATTGCAAAGTCACTAGCATCACACATTATTTCAAAAGGTATTGACCAATTCGGTGCTTGCAATATTGGGGCTTCAACCAATTTCTGTTTTAACATAGTAAAAGCTTTAAGACATGCGTCATCAAATACAAAAGGCACATCTTTCAAAAGTAAGTTGCATAATGGTTTTGTAATTGTACTGAATCCTTTTATGAATCGTCTGTAGAAACCGGCGTGTCCTAAGAATGACCTAATGCCTTTTACATTCGTGGGAGGGGGTAGGGTCGATATAATCTTAATTTTAGCATGATCAACCTCAATGCCACGTTTTGACACTACATGACCTAAGACAATCCCTTCTTGAACCATAAAATGACTCTTTTCCCAACTCAACACTAAATTTGTTTCAACACATCTTTTTAAAACCTTTGTTAATTGAATTAAACAACTTTCAAAAGATGAACCAAAAATTGAAAAGTCATCCATAAAGATTTCCAAAGACTCCCCAATCATATCCGAAAAGATACTCATCATGCACCTTTGAAAGGTGGCTGGGGCATTACAAAGTCCAAATGGCATTCGCCTAAATGCGAAGGTACCATATGGGCAAGTAAAGGTAGTCTTTTGTTGATCATCAGGGTGAATTGCAATCTGATTATATCCTGAATACCCATCCAAAAAACAATAAAATTTCTGACCTGATAACTTCTCAATGATTTGGTCAATGAACGGAAGTGGAAAATGATCTTTGGATGTAGCTGCGTTTAACTTTCTATAATCAATGCAGACTCGCCACCCAGTGACGGGTCGAGTGGCAATGTGTTCACCATCCTCGCCTCTAACAATCTGAATGCCTGATTTTTTAGGCACAGTTTGGGTAGGGCTTACCCATGTGCTATCAGAAATTGGATACACGATCCCGGCATCCAACCACTTGAGAACTTCTTTCTTCACTACTTCGCGCATGTTGGGATTAAGCCTTCTCTGAGTGTCTCTAACAGGTTTTGCACCTGCATCAGTGATGATTTTATGCATGACAATAGATGGACTGATACCTTTGAGATCCGCAATTGTCCATCCTATTGCTGCTTTATGCTCCTTTAACACATTCAGTAACATTTCTTCTTGATCACTTTCCAAATTGGATGCAATGATAACTGGAAGGGTGTGATTGTCTCCCAAAAATACGTATTTTAAGTGTTTGGGAAGCTCTTTCAATTCTACTTTTGGTGGAATTTCCAGTGATGGCTTTAACTGAGAATCAATGTGCTCAGGTAGAGACTCCACCTGATGGGTCCATGGTGGTCTTCCTTCATGTATGGCAGACACTTCAAGTTTCTTTTCTTCTTCCTCCAACTCATATGCATGATCAATACCTAACCTGTCACAAATAACACACGTCTCCTCGATGTGTCCCTCATTTTTATAAGGTTCACACCCGTCAATAATATCCGCCATACAGCATTCATTATTAACAGAGGAGTTAGTTACTTTGTCATACACATTGACACTTAATTTACGATTACCAAAAGTCATGTCAACTGTTCCATCTCGACAGTTAATTTGTGCATTAGCAGTTGCTAAAAATGGTCTACCAAGTATGACATTAGATTGTTTAGTTTTGTCAAGTGAAGCATAATCAAGAACTAAGAAATCGACCGGATAGTAGAAGTCATCCACCTTGACAATGACATCAGTTACTATGCCACGCGGGAGTTTCATTGTGAGATCGGCCAACACTACCGTGGTATTGGCTTTTTGCAAGGGACCAAAGTCATATTGGTCATATAAACTCCCAGGTAGGATACTAACACTAGCCCCAAGATCGAGTAGCGCCCTAGCAACTTTAAATTCACCAACTTGAATAGAAATAATAGGCGCTCCTGGATCCCTAAGCTTAGGTGGAAGATCACCTGACAAGATGGCACTTACATTTGCTGGGACATCAAGCTTCTTAGGAAACTTGTGAGTTCGTTTTTGAGTGCACATATCTTTCAGGTATTTGGCATAAGCAGGAACTTGTTTTATTGCATCTAAAAGAGGTAAATTCACTTTAACTTGTTTAAAAATTTCCCACATCTCATCTTGTTGTGGACCTCTTTTATTGACTATCTTTTTCGGTTCAATTAAAGCTGAAGGGTAAGGAATGACATTGTTCTCCAATGCCTTATCCTTATTTTTATCTACATTATCTTTTAAAACCGGTTTGGTTACCTCTTGAAATGTTACCTTTTTCGTTGATTTTGTTAAAACAGGTTCCTGTTCATCTTCACTATCACTATTGACATCTTCCACCACCCCCTCTACGAATGGTGGTGGAGAACCAACCTTGTTATCATAAACTTTACCATTACGAAGGGTACTTACCTGATTGATTTGCACATTTCTGACATTCTTTGTGGAAGTTCCCTGATGTTGAGGATTGATTGTGGTGTCACTTGGCAGCTTCCCAGGGTTTCTTTTGATTTGAGCCACATCTTCTGCTAGTTGACCTACTTGTTTGTTTAATGCTTCGTAAGCCTTATCTCTGATTTCATTTTCCCTTTTATTCTCTTGCATATTTTCCTTCATCATATTCATCAAAGCATCCAACTTTGCATTTGTAGATTCTTCACCCCCAACTACTCCAGTTTGAGAATTATGTTGATGGTTTCGTGATGAACTTCCTTGTTGGCCCCCGTGGTTGTAACTCCCTTGATTGTTTCCTTGAGCATACGAAGTTCTTTGATAACCACTTGGATTGTAATTCCCATGTGCTCGGTTAGGGTATGTGGGAACACCTTGGTTATTACCTTGAAAGTTAGGATTCATTTGGCTTGAAGCATTCCCATACTTAAAATTAGGATGGTTTCTTAGTCCGGGATGATAAGTATTGGAATTCATATCGAATTGCTTTCTATCTCCGTAAACTTGATTAACTTCCTCTTTTCTTTCTATCACTAACTGACACGCATCAACATTATGACCTAACTCACCACATTCTTCACACACATCGTATCCTACAGTTGCAACCTCCTTTGTACCCGTTCGCCCTAACCTTGCCAATTGTCTTTCCAATGCTGCAATCCGCTCCTTAGTCTCATAGTCAACCGTGGCTGATCGTACCGAATTAGGTTTAGATCGTCTATTGGCAGAGGCTTGCGCCTTGGAGTTTCTACACATTCTTTCTAAAAATTCCCAGTCGGCATCTTCATGATTGGAAAGGAATGTGCCATTGCTTGTAGAATACAAATATTTTCTTTCCTCAGTCGTCAATCCATCCGAGAAAGCCTTTATCAACTCCCAACGTTCAATTCCATGGTGTGGACACATGCGAATAAGTTCCTTAAACCTCGTGAATGCTTCATGAAATTGTTCCCCTGCTTGTTGTTGGAAAGATCGAATAGCCTCTCTTGCGTCACTGGTCTTACCCATAGAGTAATATTCATCTAAAAATATTTGTTGCATTTCTTGCCATGTGTGAATACTATTGTCAGGCAAGGTAAGGAACCATTGCTTAGCTCTGTCTTTCAAAGTGAATTGGAACAATCGCAACCTCACTTCATCTTGTGTGAAGTGATTCCCACCAATAGTGCTACATATTGCATCAAATTCAGCAAGATGCACATATGGTTCTTCTGTTGCAGTACCTCTAAATGCAGGAAGAATAGTGAGATAATGAGGCGTACATCAAAAGCTCTTCCTCTACGATTTGGAGGTGCGATGGGATTTGGATTTTCAGAAATAGCCGGTCTAAAATGGCTATCCACACCTTGTACTTGAGCTCTTTGAGGTCTTCTTGGCTGATTGACGTTATTATTAACCCTACCCCTTTGTTGGTTGATAGGTGGTGCATTCCACCCATGTTGATCATTCCCCCAATTGTTATTTCCGTTTTGTCCATCACCTCCACCAAAATTTCCATTCCAAGCATCATAATTTGCACCGTTATAGGGTTCTTCATTGTTATCCCATTCATCTTCATAATCTCATCACCCGTGTGAACACTATGCATGCTTACATGATCAAAGTCGTCTCCTTGATTGAGGTTATTTTGATTCATATTATTGTTGGGAGGTGGTTGGTTTAGGTTGTTGTTGGTTGTTATTTGGTGGTGGGGGTGGATTTGGGTTTTGGTGTTGGTTATTGGGAGGAGGGTTTGGATTTTGAGGTGGTTGGTTGTTTGGATTATCCATGTGAGTTGAATCAGACAAACTATCAGCTGCTTGTTCGATAGCTTGTGAAATTGATGTAGTTGGTAACCCTGATCGATGCAAAACACGATTATACCTTGCTGATCTTTCTATCTCTGGATCAAACACTAGCGGTGATTTCTGCCCGAATATCGAGTATGCATACAATCTGTCACCTGCACACTTAAACTACCAAGCGTAACACGAAAATAAAAACAATTAAAATAAAACAAGTAACAAAAAAGATTTTTTTTTTTTTAAAACAAATAAAATAACAAAACACCAAGCGCACCGATTCCCCGGCAACGGCGCCAAAATTTGATCGATGTCGAAGTATCAATCAAATAAGATGTTAAAATGTGTGTTCCTATTCACCTTAAACTAGTTAGGGTAAGTAGGGTTGTCGATCCTCGTGGAATTAGTGGTCGGTGTATTGTACTTTAATTTATGAAATACTAATTAATTAAATTAACAAATTACTTAACTATTGCCTCTTGGCTGTGAAAATTGGATTTTTGGAATAATTAATAAATAAACTAAGAAAACAACTTGGAAAGAATCAAACTTGATTAAGAAAACGATTATAAGAGAAAGTAATCCACTTCGGTTCTAGGTTTGGTTTTCAGCAATTGTTTAGTTTAACTTTAAGGAAAATCCTTAATAGGGATTCTGTACGTGCTATGATTAAGTTATATCGATAATCAGGACTTAATGGGTCTTGATACACAATACCAATTCAATTAGAAACCAAAACTTGCAATCATATAATTTCCGGAAGATTAAATGATATTCAACTAGAAGTTTACCAACATCGTTGTTTAAATAATCAAAACACAAGTTAAACTCATAAAAGAACTTAACGGGTTCTAAAGTTTAATCCCAACAAAGTTAAACAAAAACAAAAACCTAATCACACAAAACCTAATACCCGAAGTCGATCACGAGAGGATTAGCCGCTCATCGTTCTTGAATGATCTTCAAAACCGTTGTTGATTTGCATTCCGGATGATTGAATCTTGTTTTTGTGGGTTGGAATGGTGAAAAATCGATCCCAGAACTTCCAAAGTACGTCTTTTTTCGTCTTAGGTCGAATGAGAATCAAGTGGTGGCTGAAAAATAATAAAAACGCGATTTTATAGGTTTTCAAAAATTGTCCTGGAGTAGCCTACGCCAGCCAGCGTAGCCTACGCTGGGACCCTTTCTGCTGATTTTTTCTTGAGCTGGCGTAGCCTACGGTGGCTACAGTAGGCTACGGTGGAAGCCTTTCTGCTGCACTTTGAAACTTTGTTTCTTGACCCTTCCAATGCCTTGTTTCACCATGTAAGCTTCCAACTTTATTATTTTACCTACAAAATCACTTCCAACTCATAGTTAACTTATTCAACTTAATCACATGCATATAAATGAATAATTAAACGTAATATTTAACGTTTAAACACTTAAAATCTCATTCCAACGCACACACATCAACTGCCTCTGATGTAGTATTAATCCATCTTTTTCATAATGAATTTCTAGCCCAAGAAAATGTTGTAGTAGACCCAAATCTTTCATTTTAAAGCGTGTCTTCAGATTTTCCTTGAGCTGAACTAATTCATCTTCAAGATCATCGGTTAGAATCAAGTCGTCTACATAGACTAAAACAACAGCCACCTTTGATCCAAGCCTCTTCACAAATAAACTAGCATCAGCTGGAGTGCTAGTGAAACCGTTATGTTCGAGAAATTCAGCAATTTTCCCGAACCACGCACGTGATGATTGCTTTAAGCCATAAATTGCTTTCTTTAACTTACACACATACCTTTGTCGAGTAGGGCTTTCAAATCCGATGGGTTGTTCCATGTATATGACCCGATCTATGTCTCCATAAAGGAAGGCATTATGGACATCCATTTGCCAAAGAGACCACCCTTTGTTCACTGCCAAAGCCAAAATCACACGCACCGTTGTTAATTTTGCTACCGGACTAAAAGTTTCTTCAAAATCGATCCCCGGTTTCTGTGTAAATCCACGAGCAACTAGACGTGCTTTTAGTCTTTCAATTGACCCGTCAGTTCGACGTTTAACCTTATACACCCACTTACATGTAATGGGTTTGGTATCAACCGGAAGTGGGACAAGTTCCCAAGTTTAGTTCCCAACCAGTGCTTCCATCTCACTCTTCATGGCTGCCATCCAACCTTCATTTTGGCTTGCTTCTTCGAAGGATTCTGGTTTTGAGATGTCTTCAATAGTAGCCCAATTTCCATACCTCGTGTTTTGTTTGCGAACCCGAGTTGATCTTCGAACTAACTGCTCTTGAACAGGAGGTTCTTCATTGGTTTCTTGAACTTGGTGCTCACTGTTTTCTCCCTCATCTTCACTATCTGATTCTTCAAAGCTCAAATTAATCTGTGTGGCTTGAAGACTTTCTTTCAGTTCTTGTGTATCAGGTAGTGCTTCTTTTTCAGATGACCACCAAGAAGATGCTTCATCAAACACCACATTACGGGATACGTGACACTTGCTGGTTGTTGGATCACAGCACTTCCAACCCTTACGTTGTGAATCATATCCCACAAAGATGCACCTAACAGCCTTTTTATCAAGCTTGTTCCTTAGATGATTAGGGATAAAAACATAACAAACACTACCGAAAACCCGTAAATGACTTACAGTAGGTTTGATCCCAAACAACTTTTCATATGGTGACTTAAAAATCAATCCTTGTTGTGGTAAACGATTGATGACGTAGGCTGCGGTCTTCATGGCTTCCGCCCAAAAACGACCAGGGACATTTTTTCCATGAATCATGCTTCTTGAGACTTCGCCTAGGTGTCAATTTTTCCTCTCCGAGACACCGTTTTGTTGCGGTGTATTAGGACATGTGAGTTGCCTTCGTATTCGAGAATCATTTAGATAATCAGAGAACTCCTTTGATAAATACTCCCCACCGTTATCAGATCGAAGCACCTTAATCTTACTATTCGTTTCACGTTCAGCTATTATCTTGAATTCTTTGAACTTGGACAGTGCTTCCGCCTCTTCTTTCATGAAGAAAACCCAAACATAACGTGAGAAATCGTCAATAAACGTGATCATGTACCACATACCTCCAATTGATTGCTGCTATACGTCTGTGTGAACTATCTCAAGAGGAAGTGTCGACCTTGAAATAGTGGCTGAGTAGGGCAGCTGGTGTGCTTTGCCATACTGGCAGCCTGCACACACTAAGTCAGGCTTCACTTCAAGTTTTGGCAGCCCATTTACGGTCTCCTTAATCATCATTTGACCCAACTTCTCGTAATTTACATGCCCTAGCCGCATATGCCAAAGGTCAACATTCTGATTGTTCCTTGTCTTCTCGATATAGGCTGATTCGGCAGAAAGGACATACACTGCTTCCTTCCTATGCCCTTGCAAAGTTGGAATTGATTTTGTTTCAAACCGCTCAAACACCTTCACGTCATCTGGACCAAAAAGAACATAATTTCCTTTTGATGTTAGTTGTGGAACGGAGAGAAGGTTTTTCCTCATACCTGGAACATGGTAGACATCCTCAAGAGTAAAGTTCTTCTCCTTTGGGCCAGTCGGAAATCTGACATCTCCCATGTGTGCTATGGTGTGCTTCGAATTGTCGGCGATCACCACTACCCGGCTACCTTCGTACTTAACGGGATTAGACAACTTTTCTTTATCACCGGTCATATGATTCGAACACCCCGAGTCGACTATCCACTCATCTAACTTGTTTGACTTTAACTCGGTTGTAGCCGTATAGGCTGTCACTTCTTCTTCACATGCGAAACATGCCTCTACATCCCAATAATCCTCAACTTCAAGTGAAGCAGAGTTTCCTTCTTCTTGTGGCTTAGCCCGACAATTACGGGCTATGTGGCCTTTACGTCCACAGTTGTAACATTTAAACGGGAGACGTTTTCCATGTTGACGTGGCTTCCTGTCACCGCTATGATCTTCCTTCTCCTGTGAACGACCTTTCTTATCATCGGAGGGATTCTTGGTCTTTTCCCATGGCTTACCAGACCTTTGTGACCCACGACTTCTAGATTTGCTTCGTTCAGCATGGAGAGCTGCTTCTTCAGATTTGATGGACACACCACTCATCTGTTTTGCTAGCGATTCTTGGCTAGCAAGCAGGTTCTCAAACTCCACGATGGTTGGCTGCGTTGGCCAGCCCTGAACAGCTGCTACAAAGCTGTGGAATTCTGGTTTCAACCCGTGTATAATGATGCGTTTCATTCTAGCATCACCTATCTTAGCTTGTGGATCGAGATCACCAATCTCTCTACATAAGGTTTTCACCTTGTGGAAGTATTGAGATATGGTGAGCTCTTTTTGGGTGATGGACAGCAGCTCATTTTCAAGAAGCTGCAACTTTGCATCATTCTTCTTCGACAACAGTTCCTTCAAAACATCCCAGGCCTCCTTAGGAGTAGCGAGATCCCTTATGTGTTCAAGTAGTTCCTCTTCTATCGTTGTTTTTATGATGAACAACGCTTTCCCTGCCTTCACTCTCCACTTGTGTATAGCTCCGTTGGTATCGATCATGGGTTCCTTAGTGTTCTCTCCTCCAACTACCTCCCATAAGTCTTGACCGAGAAGGTAAGAACTTATACAAGTCGACCATGTATTGTTGTTGGTGTTACTCAACTTCTTGACACCGCCAATAGCCTGGAACTCGGACATCTTCTTCAACAAAGTGGCTCTGATACCACTTGTTAATTTTGAGCCAACACAATAGGCAAAGGAATTACGCAAATTAAGAAGAAACAAAGAAACTCGGTTGCAAACTTTGAAAACCAGAAGTGGTCTGGTACTTTCTATTATTCGATGGATAAACAGAAACACTTGCAACAATATATATAATGGAAAATACATGCAACGTCTACTTGACCCACTAACCAAAAATAAAGGAAAATCCCTATTATGTAGGCAACTACTACTAACAAATAAAAACTAATTCTTATTGACCAATTAAACTAGCTGCAACAGAAACAAAAGTAGACTCATTCTTCTTGCACGTGCTTGCCACCACATGTATTGCCACGTAGGAAAACCATTTAGCACTTTTGAGGTTGATAACTCAACACTTTTTTCCAAGTTATTTGTTATCAATGATATCACGACTGGATCGGATCAGCCTGTCCGACAGGGATTCGGTTGGGCCACCGGTCCGATCCACCCCAATTCGTTTATTTCTTCAAGAACCACCAATGTAATTAAGTCTTTTGGAAATATACATAAATTATTTAAGAATAATTATTAAATTCTTTCTGTCGACTATAATACAAGAATATGTAACTCCGATTGAACAGGAATTTTGTATATGCAAAAAAACTAAGAATCTATTTGAAACCACACAATTTAACTGTAACTGTTGGCAATCAAACAAACGTGTTTGGATTAAAGATTTGAAAGGTTACAACGTTCTTTGATTTTTATTGTATCTCATGACCATATTACTTCTTACATATATAAAAGCATAGATGTTAGGATACAAACTGACCGTTTCTCATAAGGACCTCTTCATTCAAACATGAAGCAAATTGGGGTTCTAACGGTATATTTACCAGACACCCAAGTCATATGTCCTTGGCCATATGAACCTTTGACCTCATCCTCAATATCTCGAGTAAACGTTACCTCATATGTTAACTTTTGGTGCACTGATGTGAAGCTCAGCTCTTGAGGATGACTTTCAACCACAATCTTTGATCCCTGGGGGACAGAAATATCCCTGATGGTGTATGTCGAGTTTGCCATTCCGACATTTGTGACCGTTCTTGAGAATGTTTTGTTGTCACCTCTCTTCAGAGACACTACAAAAGAAGGATAATTCAGTTGCGCCTCAGGTATCGTTTTTGAGCAACTAACAGTCTTTTTAACAATTTGTTGAACTTCTACGGGCGTATATCCTAATCCACAAAGATATGGAATGTAGTCGTCAGGTTGGATATCAAAAACAAGCCCCGGCTCGTGGGCTTTTGGTGGGTTTACATGACCTGAGCCAACAACAAAAGGATCTGCTGGGAGCTCTCTTTCCTCTATAATGGCGTGGCCATTTCGGCTCAGTTGACTCGCAGTGGTCATTATTGCAGACTTAACAGCAGCAGGAGACCATTCTGGGTGGGCGCTTTTGAGCAGTGCTGCTATGCCTGCTAGATGAGGACAAGCCATTGATGTACCCCTTATGACGTTAAATGTTGCTCCGGTTCCTGTCTGGTGGCCTTCGATCGACTCAGCCCAAGCCGCAAGAATGTCAACACCAGGTCCCAAAATGTCTGGCTTTAGGATTCCAGGACTTGCAGAGTTAGGCCCCCTTGAAGAGAAAAATGACACCTCTGGGTCTGTTTTCGTCCCGAGTACGGTTCCACGAAAAAGGATCGTTCCAGTCGGGGATGAAGTCGAATTCAAATACTTTTTAATCTCAACTCCTTTCTTGTAACCAACATATGATGCAGGAAGAACATGAGGCACTGCAGCTATACTCTCACCAGAAATAATATCATTAGCTATAATCAGGGCGGCTCCTCCAGCATCCTTCACTACCCGGCTCACTACAACTGGGCTGGCACCACCGATATCACATAATACCACCTTCCCCTTGACATCAATGTTCTCCAGTGACCCTTTCATGCATAATGCTGCAAACATATTACCATCTTTGCCGGGGTAAACAAGAGGTCGTAGCTTATGATCGAAATCCTTTGGTTGGTATAACGACTCCCCATCAAGTACCATCTTGTTCCCCAACAGAACACTGGTCCTTATTCTTCTGTCAATGGTACTAGCCCCGACTGTAAGGATCCATGGGGCCTCGTTGCTTATTGATGTATTCTTAGGCCCATCGTTACCTGCAGCGAAACTCACGAATATCCCTTTCTGTATGGCACTAAATGCAGCTATTGCCAAAGGATGTTGATGTAAGGGCATATGACGTCCACCAAGTGAAAGTGACATCACATCAACACCATCTTCAATGGCTGCATCCATCCCTGCTAAGATGGCACCCAACCAACAACCTTCGCTACATGCTTTATAAATGGCCAAGTGTGCTAGTGGCGCCATACCACTCGCAGTGCCATTCGCCATCCCGAGTACATTTGCATTGTCCACTAAATTCCCTGCTGCAGTACTTGAAGTGTGCGTCCCGTGGCCATTGCCATCTATTGGACTACTTCCATCAAGAAAGTTTCTTATTCCAATTAGTTTCTTGTTACATCCTGCTACCTCACATTTCCCTTTCCATGTTGAAGGTGGAGCGGGGACCCCATCATCATTAAATGAAGGATGCTCGGGGCTAATTCCTGTGTCTATAACCCCGATTACGACTCCCTTCCCTTGCTTCGAGTCTTTCCACAAACCTGAACCTTGGCGCAATCCCAGAAAATGAGGTGAACGAGTTGTTAGCAACTGATACACATCTTCGGGCTCTACAGACACAACTCCACTCAAATTCTTCATCAACTTCACTTGATCTACCGACATTTTAGCAGCAAAGCCTGTAATCACATGGCGGTAAGCGTACACCATCTTTGGCTTCTCATTCGAGCGGGAAGCTATTTGAGACAAAAACGAGTTGTACCATTCTTCAATCTCTTGCACCTGAGACAAGTCTCGACCTTCAGGTAAACTTAAGCGAACAATGTAGGTTTCAAGCACGTCGGCTTCGGCTGGAAGTGTATTGAAAATGGTGGTGCAAGTGAGAACCAACACTAAACCGATTGTTCGCAACATTTTGTATCGATAATCGATCGATCTACACCAGTAGCTTATGATATATGGTTGATGATTTTGAAATAAAGATATATCCCAAGAGCTACTCCTAATGCATATTTATACATCATTCTCATTGGCTACTGATGCACACATAATAAGATTGATCGAATATTATTCTCACTCAATCGCCTAGAAATAGGAAGTTAGTTTGCATAGTGCTATAGGTCTCCATTTCTACAAGTTTTATTCATTATAAAACAAGGTTTCATGCATAGTGCTATGGGATATTAATTAACTGCTTGTCTTCTCTAATACACTTCTTATTGCTTTTAGGATTGGTTAATATCCATTGTTAGTTATAATTTCCATTTTAGTTTAGCTAGGAACATACTCAAGTTTTGCATATCGACCCAAAACGAGCATGAAGTCGCTTTCCTAGCCAGCGTTCGAGTGTTTTGTTGCAGGATCTTAGCCGGTAATTAGTCATGAATGTATATGGTTATTTCTATTACTAAGGGTTATCTTAATCTACAAGTTAATTTGTTTAGCAGAATGGATTATTTATGTACCTATCACCGTAAATAAGAGATATGTAACGGAGGGCGCTTGGCTACGTTATAGAAAGGGAAGGCAGAGGCATCGAATGGCGAAGAGAGGCGGCTCGGCAGGGAAGGAATGGGAAATCATCAAAGATGACTTCTTTGTTGTCGAAACGAAGGGCTAAATAGCACCAATGATTCTCTGAGCCGGTCTGGATTTCCAATGCCACGAGAAACTGGTCGCGATAGATGACAGCGCCTTTTTCCCATCTTCCTTATCGGGAGGGCAATCTTCTCTTATGGCCTTCACTTCCCGCCCGGCCCGGAAATAAAAAATCCAGCCCCCTTCTGATCCATTCATTTCTGCAAGCAGGGAGGATCCAGAGTTAAGCCCCTCCTATTCGAGGCCGGGTGGCCTTGCCCCACAAGTACCCAACCTTCTTTTTGCTCTTCCTTCGGGTTGCCTCCACGAACGCGCCACCTAACTGCTCATAGAATGTAATGGCAAAAAGAAAGCCTTCATGCGGTTTTTGTTGCCCGGTTAAACCTTCTTCGATTCGTTCATGTTTGATGTTCATGTTTGAAGGTGTAATTACTAAATGACAAAAAAAATTGTGCATCTTCGTTCATTTATTAAATAGGTAAATATAAACGAATTTTGTGTTAAACGGTTTACTGAATATTCGATTCATTTTATGTCGAATTATTCAACTATTGAAATTGGGTATACAATGAATATGCATAAGCGCCTAAAGGGTTGATCATGGTGCTCACTTAAGTCATTTAACTTAAAAGGTCTAAACTTTTAAAGAAATTCACAACAATTGAACAATATACGAAACTTAAGCGACTTTTATGGTTAAAAAATATGAGTGATTTCATTAGAACAATAGAGAAACTTATTTATAATTTCATGAGTTTATTCCTTTCAATAAGACAATATGAAATCATGAAATTATAAACATGTTTCTCTATTGTAATCATATAAATTTAGAATACGATCATCTATATAGATTTAGAATACGATCATGAGCAACATAATGTTAGAACACAAACAAGAAACGAACACAAAAAGGCCCACATAGAGCTACATAATCACAATAAACATCATCACCGTTGTATTCAACATTCTTTGGCTCAATTAGAGAAGCTCTCTCAAGCTTCACAGGTTTTGATTTCGTTTGACTTAGACATGTTATTACAAATTCTCAAATCACTAACATGTAGAGGTCTATGTCGTATTTCTTGACCGATTCAAGACTACTGTAGTTATGTTTCCAGCAGAATCTACAGGTATGATAAGCATTAACCTGTACTTCAGTTTTTCTAAATGACTAAATCTTTTTGAAATTGTGCTTTTCACAAAAATTTGTGATTCTTATGCACAGATACTCAATTCTTTGTAATGAAAGCTAAATCTTTCATTTGGTTTATTTCTATTTACAGCAGGATATGCAAGACAACATAATGAGCACCAATTTGCAGTGTTGTTTGACCAACAGCATGTCATCTACCTACTTTGACTCGGCCATTGTCAACTTCAGAAGCATACTCATTGAGTGCTACTGTTGTGTCATTACCTGTAATTAGTAAACTCCATAAACTCCACCGGCCGCCTGCAAAATTGGTTTCCAATAAACCTTCAAAGACGAGTCCCCTGCCCCCGGTGACATACATATGTGCGCCAAATATGGGCATGATTTCACCTCTCCATCACCAATCACATTTACACTTACATAACATGTCACCTGGTAGTGAAACCACATTGTACATATAACTATATAAGACTCGGAATACCTTTCACCTAATGTAACCATATGGTCACATTTTTTCCGTTGGGGGAATGTCTAATTTCAATATAAGAATAGATAAACATTTCCAAATATAGGAGATTATAATAAAAATAAGTCAGTTTCAAATAAAAGTTCCAATTCATCCATAGCTCGAGATTATATGTTTCCTATTATGAGATATCAAATCAGGGATAACCGACTGTACAATTAAGAGCTTCTATTTTGGACACAACCTTTCAAGTGCCATGTTTTCATCTCCACCAAAAGCTTCCAATGTCTTCTTTACTAACCCTTCAGGGAAGCCCATTTCAACCAGCCTCTGCACCTGAAACCGAATTGACAACCTACTTATATTGTTAAGATGACATATGCATATTACTCTTTTGATGCAATTTTCCCCTTTTTGTACGTTTTTGTTGTTAAATAAGCATTATACCTTTGCACTGAACCCACTGGATGATGCCTTGGCAAAGTCCTCTGTCCAACGCCGAGCTGTAATAACAAATGTAGCGTAATCACTAAGATACTGCAGGGAAGAAAAAGTAATTACAGTCAGATCAAAAATTAGAAAAAAAAATTGAAGTCAAGTGTGATGATGTAAACGTGAAACCTGTTTGGCAACAACAGCATCTTGGGGGTCGTTTGGTTCCGGGGTTGATAACAGAGCTTGCAGCGAAATCAGAGCGGTTTTTAGGTTTAGAGCTGGACTCCAGTTGTTCTTTAGGATATCAAGACATATAGCTCCAGTTTGGCTACTAATATTTGGATGCCTTGAAATCAAAGAAGGTTTACATCTTAGAAATTATAGGGACTAAAGAATAAGAGTTGTTTTTTCAGTTTTATTGCCAAATAGAGTTAATGATCATATTATGGTTACCAGACTTTCGTAGTAAACTTCATTTTAGGAGGAACAAAGGGATATCCATCTGCAAGACATGAAAAAAATGATCATTTGTGAAGTGATCTTACCTCATGGCCTAAAATGAGCATCGGAATTAACAAATCTTGAAACTCTTAACAAAGTACTATAGATGATAAATTGAAGCAGATTTTCAGTCAAATGATACTTCCCAGCTTTCTAGACATTATTGAACCTACTCTAAGACTCTTAAAAGAATGAGTTAATGGTGATTCAAATGACCAAGCAATCACCTAAAGCCACCTCATAAAATCAGCATCCACTATTTAATTTACATAGATGGGTTCAATTATAGCATTAGGCTGTAAATCACAAAAAAAAAAAAAAAAAAAAAAAAAAAAAAAAAAAGAAAAAAAAAGAAAGAGAAAATCGCGTTATACGAGTAGCAAATGGGTAAAAATACACAGATATAGTAATTGTCCTCATTTGAAGTAGACTACGAAAGATACTGAATTCAAACTTTAAAGCTCCAGTGACGATAGTAAGCTTTGCAACATAGGTGACTAGGTGCTCAATGTTACAAAAAGACAGATTTACATTTTTGACTTCTAGAATTGAGGGTTACAGATCTTTTTCACCAAATATAGGAAGGCAAATGGTGCTCAAAAAGAAACTGTCAAATTCGAACCAATAAAGAATTTAAACTCTAATTAATATGGTAGTGTCCTCCATTCTAACTCGTATAGGTTCTTTTGAGATGTTTTTGTATGCAATGACTCAAAGATTGACAAGGTCAAGTAAGAGAGTGAGTGACAAGTGAGACACCAAAAAATTTACTGGAGGAGCTTGAAAGTTCAATACCAATTAATGAACACTATCATAAGATTTTGACACACTACGCATGATGTAAAGGCCATATCACCATCCCTTTATGCAAAAATTCTCAAATTGTACAGATTGTGCAAGGTTAACCAATTGTAATTCAACATGGTTCAAGCTCTTACACATACCAGTTTTTATCGGTTAAACAGCATCAGAGAATGTGTGCATTACAATGTCTAATTGATATAAATATCAAGAATAAATCCCCTCTGACAGTTATTGATGAGTTTCATGGGACTTTATGGTTCTATGAGTAAGTCATAAAATCTGGCTACCATTAGGTTTTGGGGGAGAAACTAGACATCCCTGAAACAGCATTTCTCTCTGCCACTGGTCACCTTGAACTGAGTAGGTGACGACTAACACCCTAACCAGTAACCACATTTGAATAAATAAAAACAAGGTCTGTCATAATTCATCCCGTAATTTCTCTAATGGTATCGTGGCCAATAGTATAGACCAGAAGACCCATTTGTAGCAAACTGAGTTAACCATGAAGAATAAAATGTACGTCAAAATAAGGAAACGGTGTCTACAGATTTTGATGCATGGTTAGTTTCCCTAAGCCTACCACAATATAGGATTTTTTTAATTGATAGTTTCAATTGAGATGAGCATGCAGAACAAGCCTTTTGTAGCCAGTACGTCAGGAAACACAGAAAAAGAGAAAGGCCTGAAATGAATAAGTCTAGAACTTGAATAAAGTAGCTACTGCTCGTGCCATTAAAAAGGAGATCCTGATAGATTTGGTTTAGCCCGAGAATTTGATCCTTTATATTCTCGTCTATAATAAAGGCATGTTTCACTATGTCTTTGAAACGGGGTCACTTTGGTAATTGAATATTTCCATTCGTATCACAATACTCAAGTAATTAATGAGATTGGTTCCAACAATGTCCCTTTCAGATTGGAATCAGCTGTTTGAACTGGACGCAAGTTTTCTAGGCTTCTAGCATACTTCAGCAAGGCCATAGCTCCAAAGCATTGTAAAGAAAGTAATAGTTTCTGTCTGTGGTTTTAACTGGAGGCATTATCTTTTCTATGCTGTCTTGGTGCACTAGTTTAGTACTTCATCTATGGAAGTTAACTTGTAGAATTTGATTGTTCATTGCCTAATTTCCTGAATTCAGACCATGATCGCTTGGGAACAAGATGTCGTAAGTCGTAACTACTTTTAGTGGAATAATATGGTGACCATTAACCTTTGATTGTAGTATACATAATTTGAGTCCGTTGATTAAGCAAATAATTAAGATGATATATACATTCTATCTTTCTATATAATCCTCACACATGCGTAACTAATAAGCTAATGCATATAACATATCTTCTCAAGCGATCAGATGAAGATCCGATCAAGCTTCAAAAATCAGTCGTTTACACAGCAAATAAGTTCGATCGACAGATCACAAAATCACAATTACGCAATCGCACATCGACATATACACATAATCTATCTAAAATCAAATAAATCTGCACAAATGAAGCTCAAATTTGACGATTAACCTGGCAGATTAATGTCGACACCGAACAATCCGCCTTCGTACGGAGTGGAGACGGGGCCGGGTATGGTGGCCGTGAGGTGACGAATGTCCTTCTCGTCCGGCGTTAAAGTCATGCCTACTATGCTTTGATCTTTGTTGAAATGAGCCAATTCTCTCTGGATCCTCGTTGCATCAGCCATTTGTTGACAGAAGATAGTAGTGTAAGGGAAAAACCCTAGGGATTTGGGTGGTGAGGGTTTTGAAGAGGTGAAAAACCCTAATTGACGATGGAATGATGATGGGACATGTGATCGTTGGTGCGTCTTAAGCACTGTTCATTGAAAGTGGAAACAAACTCATTGTGCCTTTACTAATTATTGTTACTACCTTTGGGTATACAGGGTTTCGTGTGAGTTTGTTTTGCTCGCCCGAAAATGTCTAGCTGTCGAATTATTTTTAGAACGGAAAACGTAAGACTCTGTTTCGAATCGTAGGTGTTATTGTTTTCCGGTTATGATCGCACCCTTAACCTCGTTAGGAGGATAACTATAACTGAAAAAATTTTCTGGGCTTCTGGCTTAACCTTGAGTATTTTTATTTATTATGAGACTTGAACTCAAGATTTTTTTATATTTATATATTATGTGTATCTCGCGTTAACCAATTAGGTTAAGGATTATTTGTATCTAGCTGACAAATCAAACGTATAAATATTTCATTTGATTAATAAAATTTCTTCATTTAAAAAAACATATTTATATGGATTATATTTTTTTATATTAGTTGTTAAGTTGTATCCTCTAAGTTAGGATGGTTACATGAATAGTTATATTATTCATGTCTAATATTAATTTATATGCGATTTCTTTTCTCCCATGAATTTGAGCATTTTCTCTTAACTCTCTCTTCCATAGAAGTAGTTTAGGTCTTGCACCATTGGTCCATGATGACAGGCTTGAATCATTGTATTATTTTTTTTTTTTTTTCACATCAGCCTTTTTTTTTACATTGACATTTATAAGAGTTGACAGACCCTGTTGCAAATCTATTCACAATTCGAACTTGGTTTGTTTTGAATTTTAGTTATTTCAGTTGAATACTAAAACAGAACTACGACCCGCATCTCAAACTATTCAACAATAAAATTCTATAGGGTACGTTTGTTATCTCGACGATTTGGTCTAATCTTCAAAACCATGAGATTAGCCGATTGCAAACCACCCGGGTATGACTAGCGGTGTTTGTAGAACAAGTTTAGGACCCGTCAGGCGGTTCGGTCTATTTTTCGAAACCATGAGATTGGCCAATTGCAAACTGGTTATGTCAAGGAACTAGTAACATACACATATTATTATAGGCATTGCTTAGTTGTATGATACAGAACATCAACTCCACATCCTACAGAAACCAAACTTTTAACAGCAACAATATTATGCAAGTATGTGTAACTAGAAAAGTTTTAATACTAAAATTTCCAAAGATTAGAATTTCTCCACACGCCTGACAGGCGACAATCGACGTGTCGAGATGAAAAAGTAGATGCCCATCAGCGAAACAAGCATAGAATAACAATCCGAGCATTGTAGAATTTGTAAAGCATTCAAGACATGCTATATTTTGAGCACATACTAAGATTCTGTGGTTTCAAATAACTTCTCAACATCAACAACAGTGCTTTCAGCTTCAGTGACTTCAAGTCCTTCCTTTTGGTTTGCTTCTTCCAGCTCAGCCTGACATCAGCATAGCTAATTTCATATTTATCGTGTGTAAAAGTGCAGGTCATGATTTTTCATAAAGACTAACACAAATAAATATGGTCGAAAATTTAACCCGTTCAATTACAAATGGGTTGAGTTGGATTATGTTTTATCATTAATGGATTAAAATCCAGAAAAAAAATAGATAGCTTAAGAAGTGACAGGTTGAAAGCCACCTAAAGTGTATTCTCAACATGTTAAACCTCATAATCACCATGTTCCATAAACATTAGATTATAAATAGCATACAATAGTTTTATTATCGTACTTAACATATGAACTTTTACTTAAGAAATGGACAAAAAGTGTGTAACCCATAACAAATTTACCCTTACACAAACGGTCTAACATGCTATCTTGTCACCTCCAACAAATTAAACACGATTACTCTAAATCATCATTACCTATTAAACATTGCATACAGAGTCATTTTGCATTTTGTAATGTAGGATTTGTACAAATAAACAGTTGTCCCAAAATTAAAAGATGGATCCATTTTTGGATATCAATGGAGTCCTCTCTTGTCTGACTAATGAAAAGTATTAATGCAGGATCCAAACTATATTACATTCTTTGACAGTTAATAATTTCAATAGTGATATTCCTGATTAGCAGAACACAATCTTACATGAGTTCAAAAAAGAAAGGAGACACTTATTGTTTACATGCTATGTTTTTGCTAAGATGTTTCTCCATAATACTATAGCAGATAGTGAGTTTTTGCCAGATATTTATCATATCAATTGTTCCATCATCAGATATATATTTTAAGGAAATTATCATATTAAAATAAAATAAAAACAAATTGCATACCAATATCCCTTTTAGGTCCGCTAGTAAGGACTCCAGACGTTTACGACAATCAGGAATCATCATCCTTGATTCAGCCAACACATTTTCCTAGTAAAATAGAAAAAGAAGTTCTTTAATCATAGAAAAGTTTTTAATCACAACGTCAACTAAGCATCTCTCTAGCAAACTCACTAAGGGGTTGTTTGTTTCAGCCTTTTAATGGTTCAGATGTCTGAATGGTTCAGCACTTAATGGTTCAGACTATTTGTTGACATTTGCCTCTGAATGGTTAAGCATTATACTGAGTTTGAATGGTTAAGACATCTTATCTGAATTGGTCAGACATTTTACTAGCTCTTAATGGTTCAGACCTCTTAATGGTTCAGCACTTAATGATTTAGACCTTTTATTGGTTCAACACTAAATCATTCAGAAATTGCCAAACAACCTCTAAGTGAGCAAACACCGAAAGAGATAGTCGCAAAACAGCAATTATTGTAACCCCAGTGACACTTTACAGTATACACCATCAAAATGCAAAATGCAAAATGCTGCAATTATGAAGTTACCTGTTGCTTAAGATCATAAGGATCAGCACCTTTCTCCTTCATGTCAGCTGTCTTGGCTGCTTCCCTCTCAACCTCTTTCTCATAAGAATGTAGCTCTTTCACGATACGTTTGCATGAGGCCGGCTTGATTTTCAGATTTCTAATAGTAGCCATGTTTCCTTATAGCAACTGTTGCCCACCAAAAAATCAATGTTAAATACAAAAACACTTCACTTTACAACAATATATTCCTTCCACACAAAAGTACTCTACTTCAGTAAAGCAATCCGCCATGAATTATGTTCATTTATATATAAATTCCAAATCTATGTAGTCAAAGGCGCTCACCTAGACGCCCAGGCGAGGCTAGGCACAGCCATACCACCTTGCATCCATCGAGGGCTCTGGCGAGGATTCCAGCCAAAAGTAGTCTGAAACATCTAAAAATGGTGTGGAACGTGTCTAAACTAACCTAAACCAACCTAAAACATATCTAAAACCCCTAAAAATGACATGTTTATACTATGCTTCTTGCTTAAAAACCACTATCATTTTAAGAGCCGTGCGCCTAGGCCCAAGGCTCATCCGTTGTGCCTTGAGTGCGTCTAGCACCTTTGGCTACCTAGGTCAAAGTTAGCTTTAAGATTCAGGTAGTACAAATATCAGTGTGAAAGAAAATTTGTGGCAAGTGTAAGCTATTGTAATCTACATAAAAGCACACAGCATACATCCATGAGGTGTTCTTCAACTATAAGTTCATGAAAAATCCTTTTAACAAATGAAGACATAAGTTGCAAACTTGCAGGTGGATCAAATAGTAAGAATTGTATCGAATTATATTATACATTTGCCAATAAACTAGAAATAACGAAGATTACATCAAGTAGAAGGGTAAACAAGTGTGCTAGAAGACTTCATTACGACATTTGGAGATAATGAAATCAGCACATATCAGAAATCCTAATTTTGACAAATACGAAGCATAATCATTCAATAATTATTACAAATATGCAGCACAATCGTACAGTTTTCGTTATAGACTGTAAAACATATGATCGAAAAACGAGAGGATATGTACCTGCAAAGATGAATCGAGTGATGGTCTTTTTATGCAAAAAGAGGGCCTAAATTACCTAGATCATTCTTTTTTAATTATAAAGACACTGAAATGTTTGTATTATACTATTATAGAAACTAATTTTTATAAGATTTGTTGAGTTTAAGAAATTCTAGAATATTTTTAATTCTTCTATTTAATATAACAACATTATCGATCATAAAAGTTTCAATAAAGTCATATTATTTGCGATAATTCCTTTCAATCGTAATGGTAGTTTTCATATTTCATATTGGAATTTACGATGTATATTTATTTGAAGTTGTTAGCTTATGTGTTATGAGGCGCAGCTCTTGAGAGTGTGACCACCACATCAACACCACCTCCATCTCCACACCGATCACATCATTGTGAGAGGGGTGTGGCCTTATGAGGACGTGACCATCATATTGAGTGTGAATGCACTCACCATAAAAAAATTGGTTCATCAAGTAATGATACTTCGCAATCTTTTTTATTTTGTTTTTATTTCAATTAAGTAAAACTGACTCACACTAACTAAATCATTACACATATATAGAAGAGTGAGTGTGAAAAAACTCACTGCCTGTATGACAAAGTTTTTTGCTCACTCTCATTAACTTATAAAAAGCAACATTAAGGATGTTGTAGCATTGGATTCCTATAAAGTAATATTGTCTTCCATCATCAAATGTTACCGTTTTGTTTTTTGTCTTAGTAAACTGTTTAGTATGTCATACGTTCTCTAATTACTCACTCCAACACAAGTAACTGTGGACGAACAATGTGAGAGCTATGTAAGACGTCTCATATGCACAAACACTTAACATGTCAGTGTTTTATGTTGAGCATTTAATATATCTCTATTGGACAGAACAATTTGAGATTTGTTTAAAATGCCACATAGGTATAATGATGTGTGCAATCTACTATGGTGGTGAGTTAAACATTTTATGTTTGATTTAATAATTGCTATCAATTTTAACACACAATATAAAATAATGTGTGTAAGTTCTTATATTTGATTTAGTGTTGTAATTAGTTGCATATAAAGATGTGTGTAACTCATTACAATGTCGTTATAAGTTTTGATGCACATGTATATATCGATGTAACTAATATGTTTAATACATGAATTCAGCCCACATGTTAAAAGTCATTTAATCTGAACTTACTTCATATTTCTAGTTGTAACATTTGAGAAAAATAAATGATCTAATACACTACAATTCGAATTAAAAGGGCATCAAATGCACTATAGTTCTTGTTGATTTAGTCATGGGCAAAAACACAAACATGTTAGGTGTGAATACACATGATATAATAATATTGTTGCTTTCAATCAATTATTACATAAAACACAAAAAAAAAAAAAAAAAAAAAAAAAAAAAAAAAAAAAAATTACACTGAGAAACATCGTAAATCACAAATCTAAAATAAAAATAAGAAAACCACCATGGATTATCATTTTGAAAAAGAAGATCAGTCGTCATCGTCACCACCAAAATCATAAGAAGAAACTCTCACATCATCCAAGTTAAATATCTATAAGAACTTGAACGTGATGGACATCAAATGTGTTAACCAATTACTCGAAAATCAAATATGGCACGTGCAGTCGTGTATAAATATACAAGTATATAAGCACAAGATAGGTGTATAAGTATACAAGTATATAAGCACAAGATAGCAATACAGTATGCAACTTCTAATAATGCTAAGCATGTCCATTCTTGCAGAATCCACATGCAATAGGTCACAACATTCATCACATCAATGACAGTTACTATCTAGATGCAGAAACACATAATAGCTAGATCCATATGAACAGTTTCCTTATGCTTGAACACTTGACTTTCACCCAAAACTTATAGCAGAATACAAGGCTCAATACCAATGTCACATATAGTCCATAATTAAGCAGGCAATGCAAAACTTGGTTGACACCAACTTGGTGGATCCATCACCAAACACGCGTCATTTTTCTCAAAATCAGCAAGCTGCATCATAAACATTTATTAGAATTCATTCGTCGAATAAAAATGCATTACTTTTTAGCTAAAGAGACTCAAAATGAGTGGATACCTTTTCATTACAATGAGGGCAATAGTGATATTTGTGCCAAAGGCAATCCATTGAAGGACAAAGAAAACATACTCCGAGCATAAATGGTGTCATGCAACCAACAACAGCGGCCAGACTTGGCTTTGATCTATAAAACATAATATAGTAAAGGATCAGCCAGAAATTTTGCATCAATGAAGTATGTTTAGTAACATATGGTTCTCAAGATTTTCCTGATTACAACCCGTTGAACCATAAAAGAAGATATATTCTTTTATCCTGTTTCAGAATGATTAAAACGTTAGAACGCCATACAACAGCAGTTCTTGAGAAAAGAAACAGGGTCAGGATTAGAGAAATCAAGTCCGAATATTCACCGCGCAAGAAAAAGGACATGGAAAAGGCCATCAAATCATAAATAACTGTTACGCACGAATCAAGTTCAAGTATATGCTTCGCGTGCTTGCACATCCCTAAAAAAATGTATTTTCATCTCCCATATTAAATGATGTACAAACTAGATTCACGCATCTAGTTTTTCTACTCATGGTTTATGTACTATTTATGGACTAAAAATGATACACACTAGTACAGATAGATTCATGGCTATAGAAACAACCTGTTCGCATCTCTTACATTACTGTAGAGATACAATACACTCATAAAATTGGCTACTTTCGTGGTTCATTAAACTAAATGTATCAGTTAATTAACCAGCTATCAATCAAAGACCATTTCTTCAGGAAAACAAGAAACCCAAATTAAGTTGCCTACACTAGTGCAACAGTTTTTCCTAAAAATAAATCATGCACATATAATGTAACGTCTGCTTATAGTAGGAATTAATGTTATAGAACTCTTAGCTAAACATAATGTTCTCCCCAAGTGTTTCTGATTCATTTCATCACATATTTGATCTTCTAATCATCAATCATAAACTAAAAGACTAGCTACACATCCACTAATCTTTGCACTAATAAGTCATAACAGTTTGAAACCCTAATTAACGCCCAATTACAAATCAACTAACAATCTGACAATAAGACGATACTTGAACAACAACAGCAGCAATCTTCACAAAACCACCTAATCATCTCATCTAAAGTGCAACGATTTCAACCTCTATCGCTAGTTATCTAAGTAAGAAACAGATCAATTGAATACCTGACGGTGGTGAGCCCTGAGCTCCCACAAAAAGCACAGTTGATCGGCGCCGGTGTATCTCTGTAAATCGTCTGGTGAAGAGGGACCCCTTTGGGGTCGCCGAAGACGGCGTTCGGAGGGATCTGGCCGGACTGATAGGGGTTGTTTCCGACGTGATATTGCGGTTGTGGTGGTGCGTATGTATGAGCATGAGGGTGATTGTTGTTGGGGTTGTATGGGATCCCCATCACTGGTCCATCGTTCTTCTTCTCCATTGTTGAAGTCGCCGGTGATCAGTTGCTTACGATTGAAGTATACTGTGGGATTGTGTAGAGCTTTGAATTTGAAGTTTCAACAATGGAGATGTGGGTGTACGGATTATTATATAGGTGGAATGTTGACGGTGAGATGGTCATTGATGACGGTTTTTACAAGTTTGACTTTGATATGTAGTTTAATTGGACACTTTTGCCCTCCACCTTATTTCCGGGGTCGTGGGTTTGTCTGGTTTTTAATAATATGATTCGGTTGAATCAGATGTTTACTTAGTTATGGGTTTTCTTTGGGGCAAGATGGGTCAGGTCACATGCTCTGTCCTTCAGGCGGTAGGGTGATTCGTTTGGGAGATGATCTCGAGCAACCGAGCTTTTGCTGTTCAGAAAAAAAAACCTAAAATAAAGATGAGTACCAGACTCGTTAATCGACATAACGGCTTATGAAGTGTTTGGGGTAATCAAATGTGAGGTCGAACTGTTCTCTGCATCACAATTTACACTACGTTACCTCTCTAGACCCTCTAACGTTGTTGTCATCGCTCGTGGACGTCGGGGTTTTAGTTTATGGTAACTAAACATACACTACCATCAAAGGGTTTGTAGTTTGTCATGTGTAGAAAGATGTTTTTAATGGTCAGGATTTAATTTTATGATGAACATTGATGTTGGCTTAAAAGTAAGTTTTAAAAAATATGTAAGTTACTCGTTCTATGTGAAATAACATGATTATTGATAGTAAGAAAGACTCAAATCCAACAATAAAGCTTGAAACACTATATATAGGGGATGTGTAATAGAACAAATACTCGGGTATGGGCCGCACAAGATAAAAGTTATAGAAACATTAACAGGTTTGGAATGAGTATGAGATTAGATAGTACCCATCTGAACTTCCTTTCTAAATATGTTAATATAATATATAAAGCTTAAAAGTATAATAAATAGTATGTCGAAGTTGTTAGAAAATTTGAAATTACAAATATTAAGATCAGGTTTAGCATAATGAGCATACCATCGCGTAACTTTTAAACGTGAAAAGATCATAAACAGGTATACTTGATATCTACCCTCGAACTTGATGAGTATCAAGTGATGGGACTTAACATGTATGGACCATTGTTTAATAAACAAATATGAGACTAAAATTACTAAAAACTAACCATCGGTTAGTAAACACGACCATATATACAATATTAGGATTTCGGTCTTTTTGCGATTAGAATCAAAGTTGGAAGAGATAAGGAGCAGGATAAGGGTATAATTGTAATTTGAATAAATTATTTTTAAGAAAAAGGAATTGGTAAGTTTCTTGGATGGACAGGGAAGGGAAAAAAAAGTCATAAGCTTGAAATTTAAAAAACCTTCTTGAATTTATAATTTAACAGGAGTCTTTTCTTTGTACTTTAATTGCATTTTATTCCATCTAGAAATTTCATATGGATGATTAGTAAACACGTATCTTCTCTCATAATATTAGTTTTGGGTCTCTTTAGTACAAAATATATTTTTGATAAACTATATTTTAAAATAAACTTTTAATAGTCATCTCATCTAATAATTCTATACATTTACTACCGGTGAATCATGGAAAAACCAATCTATCAGAAAATGTCAATGAAACCACTACATGTACTTAGAGGTCGTGTGTACCTGGAGAGTACACAAAATATACTAGCCAATCAAAAAACACCAACCTAGTCTTCAAGTCAAAACGAACCAATCAGAAAACATCACGTTGATTAAAAGGTTCAACATAACCTTTTTTTTCAAAGGATTGAACCTAGCCTTCAAGTTAAATTCAATAAATCAAAAAACACAACGTATACTTAGAGACTACAATCTAACCTTTTTCTTTCTCAAACTTGGAATTTGCAATCTAGCCCCTTCTTTTCAAAGAAGCTTAAAAGTCAATGTCTATTTTTATAAGGAAATAGGTTAACATGTTCAAATTGATGATTTTCCTATAGACAATTAAATCTGCTAGTCAAACCAATTGAATTTTATTAATAAAAAGAAATGAAAGAATACAAACAATGATGTCTAGACGACAATTCGTGAGACATTCAATAGCTTTGGGCCTTGGGCCGAACAAATTGTGCTATCCAAACTCGGTACTTAACTATCTAAATCCCAAAAAAGGCCCATCCTACACTTAGAGTTGGAACTTAAAAGTTGAATCCATAAAGGCAAAAACAGCCCAATGAGCCCATATAAGCCCCACCGGTCCACCCAGGCACCCAATACAAATCCAAATACAAACTAAGCATATTACTTTTGATATTTGAATTTTGAACATCACTCTCACTATGAACACACTCAATTTTTAATCATTCAAATTGCAATCCAAGATAAAAATGGAATTCACATTTCAATTTCATATTAAATTTCTGCCAACCAAACACATTAACCAATTAAATGCAGATTCCTATTCTATTAAATTCATTCGAATTGTTACATGCCGAACGCACCGTAAAAGTCGGCCACAATACATATTAACCATTATTTGTGAGATGAAGATCAAATCACTAAAACGTAATGCGAATATTCTCCAGTCGTAAGATTTGGTCGGCGAAGGCATGGTAAAACTTACAAACACAGTTTTGTAGCACCACAAAATTATTTGTGTATCCCACTTAGTTTTGTAGCACTACCATAACAATATAAAACTATTTGCGTATCCAGTTTTATCAATTTGTACATAAGTGATGTCATAAGTTGTATATTATCACGCGCACACAACTTAATTTTGAACAAGACATAAATCAAGCCATAGGCGAAGTTTATTGAGGGCCGGAGAGGCCTCTTCTTTTTTTCGTCAATAGTGTTAATTTTCGATCCAGTAATATAAATTTTCGATCCGGTAGTATAATTTTTTTTAATAATTATAAAGTTCGCCCTCTTAAATAGTTTACTTTCGCTTCCGCCCCCCTATAGTGTGGTTAAAACTCCGTCATTGAATCAAGCGTTGATGAAAGTACGTCCTAATAGTATAAAATCCATATTTGTATGTTTTATTTTTATCAACGTTGTAATTTTTAACCGGATATTTTTTTTTACTGTGACGTGCTTATTTATATCAACTTTTAATTCGATGTGATTTTTTTAACAGTCTTTTAAATAAAGTTTTGAATATCATTAATAGTCTCGCCACAACCACGGTTTTCAATGATTTTATTTTCGTATAAAATTTGAAATATTATCAATGACATCCAGGCTCCGTTTTTCCTACCTTCAACGCACGATTCACACGTTTCTAATTTTCCACGGTTCTACGCTATTTCTACCATTCGGGGTTGTTAATACTAGTATGAAACCATTAGTTGTTGTTCAATAGTTAATACCTAATACTTTAATGATAAATAAAACAAAGCGTGTTTATATCATCGTGATAAATAAAAAGCGTGTTTATGTAAACAAATTTCCTGTGTATAAAAGCGACGGAAGTCGGCAACAGCGATGTGTGTGTCTGTTTCTATTTGTCAACCGAAGTCAATAAGGGGCAACAACTGGCAAACGATGAGAGGAAAGCGAGATTATTATTTGACTTTTATTAACATTGTGTGTGTGTGTGTTTTTTTTTTTAATTATGTCGGTTGTTAGCTCATAATATTGCCCGCAAGTTGTGCTGGGGGCAAATAATTGGTGTTGTCGAGGGTTCATCAACTTGTAGCGTGCAAGTGGTGGATTTGTGACGGTGATCAAGCCAGGTGTGATGAAGCAGTGGCGGAGCTTGAACCACGGTTTACCGGGGGCGGGGGAGGGGGCGAAAGTAAATTATTTTAAGGGAGACGAACACTATATTTATTTAAAAAATTCCACTACCGGACCGAAAATTTACACTGCCGAGCCGAAAATAACACTACTGACGGAAAAAAAAGGGAAGGGGGGGGCCCCCCCCCCTCGGGCCCTATGAAGCTTCGCCAGTGTGATGAAGTGTTTTTTATTTTATATTTTCGCTATTGGTAACGAGATGAAAATGATTAATTTATAGTTATGATACAGGTTAAAAGGTGTAAAGTTATAAATTTATCTTTTTAAATTTTAAACTCTCCGAATGCATCACTAAGAGGTAAGTTTTGATTTGTATTTCGTAGAAAATCATTTGGTGATAAACGAATTAGCAAATTATTAGTCAGCTTAAACGTTGGTTAGTGTGAACTTATTCTAAAGATGATATATGGAATCAACAGCAAATTACATATGTCCTGGGTTATTAGACCTTAGACCATCTCCAATAAATGGTTTTTTTATCCCAAAAACAACCATATGAACATTTATCAAGGTTTTTGTCATTAAAGGGGATGTTTTTAAGACACAAGTTTTTGCATATAAACTAACAAAAATGAGTTGGTGTGAGACCCCATTATACTATATACATAAAATATTATAGATAGAAGTGTTAGATAATCTCGTTAATATCCAATACTTAAAAGAGTTAATTAGTAAAGTTATTATTTTAATTGTTTGAGTCTGATTTAGTTATTTAATTAAGTTTGATTTGGTAGATAGATTAATTGATTCTGTTTTGATTTGGTTTCTTAATTAAAGTCTAGGTAGGGTAACTTAGTCTTCAAGTTTGTTTAATGTATATAGGGGTTAAAGTTTTTGTAATTAAGTGGTGCTTTCATTAATATATCAATAAATATTATTCTTTGTCATTTTATATTCTTGTGTTATTTTTGAGTTTCTGTTGTTGTCAATAGCAACAAGATCGGACCTGTGTCAATAAGAAGAAATGAGTGGTTAAAAATAAAAACTATGGTGGGGATGTGGTAATGTTTTTAAGTTTTGTTATTGTATGGATTTTTTAAAGTTTTAAAGATTGAGTGTTTTTTGTTATATTAGCTGACTAGACACGTTTTTAGTTACTTTTAATACTTTCTATTGGTGATGCTTTTACTATACAAAGAAAATAAAGCAAATAAAGTCAAGCCGGTACTTGTAATGATATAAACATGTTTGTGACTATTAACCATATATATCATTTTCATTTAAGGGCAGCAAGCGTCGACCCTAACATTCATAATATCTTTAAACTTACTTTTCTTTTTATCGTCATATTGTTTTCCTTTGAACCATAACAATGATATTTTTTACATCTCTTTTATCCTGCAATATTTGTTTTAAATAAAAAGATAAAGTAATGTAAAAATAATATAAAATTGCATAATAACTAATATAAAATTATAAAAATAATCTAAAAATATAAAACTTTCAAATATACAATAGCTTGTTTCTAGGTATTCGAGTTGATACAGACCATCCGCCTTGACCCATTAGCCCACGTCTGCCATGAAGTCTCATTTTCGACCATGTTTATTTCATTGCTTGCATTTAGAGAATTAATTCATGTTATTTTTTTAGTAAACTAGACGGATGGTCGGTGTGCCATGTTTAAATTACGGTTTTAGTTCTCAAGTTTGAAAAACTATAAGTTCAGTTCCAAAGTATGTATAAACCGAATAGGTTTGATCTCTGAGTTGAATGGACAGTTAATTTTTTTAATTAAATTGTATGAAATAACTAAAATATCTTTAAAAACAAAAAAAAATAAAAAAACTACATTACTGGAGGGTAAACCGCCCACTTCACACGACCGGTAGCCTCCCACCGTCGGCCACCACTCTGGTCACCACCACCACCCTCAACCTCACCACCACAACCCCCATCATGTTGTCATCTTCACAACCATCGCCCACCACCACCGTCAAGTCGTCTTCTTCACCACCATCTCCCACCACCACCATCAGGTCGTCTTCTTCACTACCATCGCCCACCACCACCATCAGGTCGTCTTCTTCACTACCATCGCCCACCACCACCATCAGGTCGTCTTCTTAACAACCATCGCCCACCACCACCATCAGGTCGTCTTCTTCACAACCATCATCCACCACAACCAGAAACAAGCTATCGCCTACCAGATCTGAAACAACCTTCTTCCGAAAAAACTAGATTTGGCCGAAAAAACACTTACAGTGTGAAGCCTGTGGTTGGGTGGCGATGGTTGCAGAGAGAGAGAGTAAGGGGTGACGGTTGGCTACGATGGTCGATCAGAACAGAGCAAAAGAGATGGGCGGCAATGGCTGCAAGAGATGGTGTTTGAAGGGTTTCTCGTGGTGGTCGATGGTTTATGATCAGGAGAGAGAGAGAGAGAGAGAGAGAGAGATGGTTTCAATGGCGGTGGCCTGCCATCAGTGGTGGTGGTGGTTGATCGGCAGGGAAGGTGGTGGAGGTAGTAGACAAAGGGGTGGGGTGGCTTAATTAATATCAAATTTTTAATTATTTAATACAGGGGTAGTTTTGTTATTTTCAAAAAGTTAACTGTACATCAATGTCAGGAGCCAAACCTGTTACATTATACAGACTTTGAAACTAATCTTGTAATTTTTTAAATCTAGGGATTAAAATCGTAAACTAATCTTGTAATTTTTTAAATCTAGGGATTAAAATCGTAATTTGAACACAACATAGAAACAATCCGTGTAATTTACTCTATATTTTTTTCTCAGGTAACATTAATATTCCCACATAAAGAGTAACCAGTAGGATATTCATAAGACTTTTTATTTACAGTAGTGTACTTCGGTATTTGGAGAATATGAGAAGAAAGTTGGAGCAAGAGTTCTCGTTATTTTCATTACATTTAAGTACACATACTTGTTTTACGACTGCTGACCTCAAATCCGGCTCTATCACAAGTGGTATAAGCATGTTCCAACAAATACAAGCGAATGCTGATCCAAGCATATGCTAAAGCCGCTCACACTTTAAACACAACTTGATTTTCATTTAAAAATACTTTAAATTGTGTATATAGATTATTATTTTTTTCAAAAGTAATAAGCACAAGTTAGTAGAAAAAGAATAAAATTAAATGTTCACTGACATAATATTTAAAAAACATCATTAGATTTGCTCCCCTAGGGTAGGTTGTAACGAAGTATGTCATCTCTGATCGACCATCAAATGTCATACTACTACTTCGATTCGTTCTATCTTGTTGCTTTCTATTACCTTTAACTTCTTGTCATCCCTCTAGGGATTTTTCTAGAGCTCTCCATAGTTGATTGATCTAAATATGTTGATTAAGTTTTTTGAATAGTCTACACTAAAATCCACATATAAACATATACTTAATCATATAGTAATCTAACTAATTAATAGAAAAACTATCAAACCGAAAACAGGTCGATAAATAACTCAAATTCTAACCCGACCCACCTCAAATATAATAACCGAATAAAGATCCTTTTAAAGAAATTAAATAAAAGAACAATGGTTGTTCGTACCTAAACCTTATAATTAGAATATTCTTTAATTTAATTATTATACCACCACGTGCTTATAAATTATTTTGAATTACTTACAAGTCCATTATTAAGACCCAATCAAACACGTGTTCAACTCTTTCTTCCTCTTTTCCTCACTATTAAAAAAATAAATAAAAAAAGACGTGTTTGAAAGTTTGATGGTAGACTATAAACAAACAACGAGCCTTTCACGGCAACATCACATTTATCTCGTGCAAAATAATATTCAATCCCCTACTACTTATTAGCAACAGATCCATTATCCTCTAAAATCCCCATTATTCACTTTCAATTTCTCAATTATCTCTCAATCACTTCAATATCAAAATCAAAACTCAACAGTTTCATCAGATCTGAAGTACAATCATGTCAAGATCATCAGTTGAAATCGATTTCTTCCGTCTCGAAGACGAATCATCGTCCAAAAAGCCTTCAGATCGTCGAGGTAGGGTTTAATTCGCTCGTAAAATGTTAATTAATCAATCGATTTCAATTTCTTTCGTTAATCGCTTCGTTTTTTATATCTGATTGTGTAATTATCAACAAATTTGTAGATATTCAAGGTGTGATATCGAGAATCAATCCGGAGCTTCTGAAAACAGCGATTGCTTCAGCATCGGCCGATATGAACACGTGTTTTGTGGCTGATAGTCAGGATTATGCTGCTGTAACTGTTGCTCCGATGACGATCTTCTTCAACGGAAGCGTTCGTGTGTTTGATGTTACTCCTGATCAAGCGCAAAGTGTTATGAAGCTTGCTGAGAGTGTGAATTCTGTCAATGGTGGTGAATCGACGGTTGTCGTGTGGCCTGAAAGCAAGCAGATGCAATCGATCGGTAGAGTGCTCAGCAACGGTATGTGATCTGTGTGAAAACCTTTTGATTTTTGATTAGTTTTCGTTGTGATTCATGATTGCATAGAGTAGGTTGTTATATAGATTGTTGATGTTTGTTTGATTCATCTTGTTCAGATCTACCATTGTCGAGGAAGAGATCGTTGAGGAGGTTTTTGGAGAAGCGTAAAGAAAGGTTCGTGTTTGCTTATTATCATTTTAATATTTTTTTTTTAATTTTAGGATTAAGAACTCATAACATCTTAAAATTGTAACAAATCCTATTTTCGTGAGAAGTGTAGCTAAGAAACAATTTTTACACGCATGTCAAGGAACCGTAAGAAACGTTTTTATACGCATATGTCTAAAAAATAAGCTTCTACGGAATTAAAATTTATTATTTATTTTAATGAAAATAAGTTTTTATGGAATTAAAAGTTTTTACGAAATTTTATTTGAACTCTTTTACACATGTTTGCACGTGTATAAAAAATGTGTTTTTGCAAACATGTGTAAAAAACTTACAAAATAAAATATTTAAGTCTTCATAAAATTAAAATTACTGTTTATTTTTAGTGAGAACTATAGGAATTTTTTTAACACATGCTTGTACATATTTAAACCTACATAAAATAATTAAACTCCTTTGCAAATGTATAGAAAAAGCTTTTTTAAAATTCACAAAAAAAAAATATGAAATTCTTAAGATAACTCTCTCGAATATATACACAACAAGAGTATTGATTAACTTATGAGACGCATCAATACCCTATTAAAACTTAATATCTTCACATAACAAACCATAAAATTATTAAAGTATGAAGTTTAAGAACTATTTTTATTAGTTTTTTTTAAAACTTAAATCATTTTATTTGAACTAATTCTAAATTGTATAATTTTCAGGTTTGTGTCGTTATCTCCGTACGCGTATTCACAAGAAAGCTCATCGTCACATTGAAGAGAAATTGGTTGTTTCATTTTCATCATGTGAGACACATAAAGTAAACAGAACATCATATGATACAAAGAAGACTTTGGTTTTAATAGTTTATCAACTTTAAGGTTGGATATTTGTCGATTAGGCGTGTTTCAGATATATTTTTTTTTGTTGGACTTTTGGTTGGTCGACATATGACCAAGTTGTTTTGTTTATTGTTCAAAGGGTACACAAATTTGACCGATTTATATTAGTAAACGTGACAATTCATATTTTATTGCACTTTATTTCTTATATTTGCTTATTTTTTAAGGAAGTTTTGTCGTTAATATTTCTCATTAAAGTGAAAGATGATGCAAACTTTAATGATTTATAAACATAAATCCGCTCTCGAAGGGTTTTTCCACGGTGGTGGGTTTCCTCGTTGATGGTATTTGTGGATGAGTCGGGGCTGAAACGTCAAGATTAGTATAGACGGTTTAAATCTCGTCTTAGTAAGACTCACTAAGTATTGAGGTAGTTCCAATCACCGTTCAAAAAAAATGTAACCAAAGTAAACGAAATATAAGATTACATAAATTCATTGTTCGTCAGTGTGCATACTAAAAAATAAATTTATAACCCGTCCGGAATCCGTCGCTAAGTTTCCTATAGTTATCCATCTGTGAATTACCAACGGATCGTTGTTGAAAAAGCTATCACCCAATCACCCATGATCAGAGGTGTACAAACCGATTTTTTTACCCAAACCGGTTCGGGTTCAAAATCGAACCGGTTTTTTTGTCGTGGGGCTAAACTGGTTTTTTTCAAACCGGTTCGGGTTACAAACCGGTTTGGCCCACCGGATACTCAAACTTGTCAAACCGATTTGGACTGAGAAACTGGTTTTTTTTAATAAACCGGTCCTAAAACCGGTTTAACAGGTTTTTAACCTTTTAAAGAGGGTGGGGTTACCAAACCGGCATACAAACCGGTGGTTCGGGTCAGTTTGGGACCGGATTGGGCCAAACCGGTTTTTCTTTGAAGCTGGTTCCGGTTTTTTTGCCCGAATTGGTTCCCGAACCGGTTTTTTTTTCCCATGTCTACCATGATCATATTTCCAACGGATAATCACCAACATATCCTTGTCACTAAAACCTTTTAGCGACGGAACCGTCCTTCGGTGATTCTCACTTGTTTTGTTCTGCGTTATGCTTGTTATCTTTTAGCATACATGGATAATTCAACTAGGTGTAACTATAATCAAATATTTTATTATATCTGAATAATATTACATGTAAGTTATGTTTTCTGGCAAAAATTGACACAAAGCGCACACATCATCAAACGTTATAGACATTTTAAATTTATGTCATCAAACGTATTAGTGGCTAACGAAGATCACGAGACATCCAACCCATCAATGCCCCGGGTCCTCGTGCTAATTATAGATCAATTGCGACATGTTTGTCTCTAATCCGGAATTTATTCCCAAATGACAAGCAAGATAGGGTTATGTTAGGCATTTGATTAGATATAGTGGATAAAAATTGTTGGTTCCGTTGAGCATAACTCAAATAGTATCAATGGATATGAATCAACTTTACATATTCGACATCCCGGACCACTCGCAACTTGTTCATACCCGATTTGTTTGTACATCACCATCATGTTTTATCGACAATGATAAGAGAGTGTAAGTCGTATAATAGTCCATCAAAGAATATATTCTTGTAAGATAATTAGGAAGAAAAAATTAATTATCAGTTGTTTTTTGCCAAGATCCTTACCAAGTGGTGAATACTTGGTCAAATTCATATTGTATAAATAACAGAAGATTAAATTAAAAAAAATGAAGAGAGAAGATTGTAAAGGTGACATAGAGGTCTTCACATGTGAACATTCATATTTAGAAATGTTTAGTGAGATGTTCACATCTAAACTCATCTTCATAGCCTTAATCTTCGCAAAGGACGTGCTTATTATCTTCTTCGATTGTCATAAGCCTAAATTTCTTGAGTTGTATTGTGTTCACATGCATTCATCACCTTCCCTAATTAACTAAATTATTTTCATGTACACACTAATTATGTTTATCCGAGGCGGAACTAGGTTATGGAGTATGGTCACATGACACCATTCTTTTTTTGTGTTTTATGTAGAATGTATAATACAACAATTTCGAACGACCCCAAACTTTTTTATATGATTGACACCATTGTTTTGTGAAAAGAAGCATGACTTCATCATTGATGAAAAATATGAAATTAGAAGAGCATGTTTAAGTAGAGATTAACGTCGATTAAAAAACCATAATTTTTCACAATGATTGATCAGTGGGAATGCAAGGCTTTTTCGTCCAGAATTGGTTAGAGTATAGTGAAAAAATGAGTAAAGCCTATTAATTGATTTGTAATTTATTTAAAAAAACTGTACATTTGTGATCAAAAACTTTTGATTGATTTGTAACAATGATTGATCAGTTGAAATGCAAGGTTTTTTTGTCTAAAATTGTTTAGAGTATAATAAAAAATGAGTAAAGCCTATTGATTGATTAGTAACGTATTTAAGAAAACTGATTAAAAAAAGATACATTTGTGATCAAGAACTTTTGATTGATTAGTAACAATGATTGATCAGTTGAAATGCAAGGTTTTTTCATCTAAAATTGGTTAGAGTATAATAAAAAAATAAGTAAAGCCTGTTGATTGATTTGTAACTTATTCAAGAAAAATGATAAAAAAGATACATTTGTGATCAAGAACTTTTAATAACTGAAACAAAACAGATAGATTTATATATGTGGTTTTTACACTGGAATTTATTTTTATATTTTAATGTCATTGTATTTTTTGTGTTTTCTTAAGATAATTTATTTTACTTTGAGACCCAAACTGAACTTTAACCAACCAGACAATTGTGATGTCTTGATTGTTAAAGTTCAAAAAACTAAAAGATACTGACACCATGTGAAATAATTTTTGGTTCTGACATTAGTTCATGGTGTGTTGCAAGGCTTAGAGCCCAATCACAACAATCATCCCATGCATTCATTGAGTGACTACAACCTCATACCAACCTTAAGGTTTATTCAAATTTTTATACCTACGCTTTTGGTTGACAATGAGAGACCCAAGGTGGATTTTATACATTTGGTTACGTGCATCATAATCGGGGACAAAAGAAAAAAAATGAAAATTAGGAACAACATTGAGAGGTGAGGATATGGAAACACATGAAAAACTTGTGTAACGTGATCACGCGGTTGTAACAATGTGCAACGTGATGAATGGGATAACCATGATCGATCGATGAGAAAGAGATTTATGATTTTAATTGATGTGAACTTTTTTTAACGGCCAACTAAGTAACCGTGGGGTACTCCGTACGCGGCGCTCCAATGGCTAAAGAGACGCACAACGTGGCAACTAGTCCACACGCACGTAGCCCCTAGCCCACCAGTCTCCAATTCAGAGGAAAACCCGGCCACCCACCTGCCCGTAAACACGATAGTGAAATAATCGGTAAAACCCGGTTGCTTCAAGACTCGAACCTGGGTTTCCTAGGTCAAGCTCATCATTAGCCGATAGGATTAACCACTGCGCTGTAATGACAACCCCCTTAATTGATGTGAACTACAGAACCATATTTTAACAAAGAGTAATAAAATATAATGATTATATGAAATTATAAGATACAAGTGCTTTTTACTCCTCATGTTTCACTTATTTACCTTCCATGAAGCAACACTTATTTATTCTTGATTTTTCTACTACAACATTATCCTAATCAGGAAATTTATTAGTGAGTTTCTTTGATTTTATTGTTGTAATCACATATTAACTTGAATTGGGTAGTAGAAGAGAATGACTAAATAGTATATCATACAACTAAAAAGTTAAAAGTTTATACTTTATATTCTATATATGTTATATGTTTATTATAATCAGTGTTTGAGACTTGTTTTTTTCGTTAAAGTTTGCAATTGTATAGAACGATTACTACTGAAAATATTGTAATCAGTGTTTTAGACGTGTTAATTTCGCAAACATTTACACTTAATCATAATCAAGAACAAGCTGGATCTTCTTTCAAAATCATGAATTTGCCGGGAAAATAAACATTTTTATCAAGAAACTCATGATAAGATTTTATTCTCGTTACAGAACCACTTTGCTATCAACCCCTTCTCTGAATCATTACTCACAATGTGGGTTCTCTTTACCCCTATCCACCCGCACCCAATTGGCTCAAGAACAAGTATATTATGCACCACCAACACCCAATTTGGATCCCCATATAGGCGCCGGATTTCTCCAAAATTGCATCATCACCGGCGATATAACTTCAGGAAAGACCCTCCATTGTCAAATCTTGAAACAAGGTGGTGGTTTGGATGTATTTGGGTGGAATATACTCTTGAATTTGTATGTAAAGTCGGAGCTTTTATTAGATGCCCGTAAGGTGTTTGATGAAATGCCTGTGAGAAATACAGTTTCTTTTGTTACTTTGATTCAGGGGTTTTCGGAGTTCCCTGATGTTGAATCGACGGAATTGTTTGTGCGGTTGCATAGAGAAGGTCATGAGCTTAATGGGTTTGTTTTCACTACCATTTTGAAGGTGCTTGTGAACATGGAGTGTGGTGAGTTAGCTAGATATGTTCATGGGCCAATTTATAAATTGGGTCATCATTCCAATGCTTTTGTTGGTACTGCACTTCTTGATGCTTATTCGTCTTGTGGGTGTGTTCATATGGCGAGGGAAGCTTTCGATTGTATTTCTTGTAAGGATATGGTGTCATGGACAGGGATGATTACAAGTTATGCTGAAAATGGTTGTTTTAAAGAAGCTTTTGATTTCTTTTCTCGAATGCGTATGATAGGGTTTAACCCTAACAACTTTACGCTTGCTAGTTTGTTCAAGGCTTGTCTTGGTCTTGAGGCAATTGAAGTGGGTAAGAGTGTTCATGCCTGTGCTGTTAAAACTTGTTATGAGATTGATCCTTATGTCAGTGTTTCATTGCTTGATTTGTACACCAAGTCTGGTGACATTGAAGCCGCACGCAATGTGTTTGAAGAGATACCTAAAAAAGATGTGATCCCTTGGAGTTTCATGATTGCAAGATATTCTCAGAGTGACCAATGTGAAGAGGCTGTGAGACTATTTTGTAGAATGAGACATGAACCAGTTGTTCCTAACCAGTTTACTCTTGCTAGTGTCCTGCAAGCATGTGCAACAATGGAGAACTTAACCTTGGGGAAGCAGCTTCATTGCCATGTACAAAAGGTTGGTCTTTGTTTGTTTGTACACGTATCAAACGCACTTATGGATGTTTATGCTAAATGTGGATTAATAAACGACTCGGTTGAACTGTTTAGAGAATCAGAAAACAGGAATGAGGTCTCTTGGAACACACTAATTGTTGGTTATGTGAATTTTAAAAATGGGGATATGGCACTAATTCAATTCACTGATATGCTAAAAGATCAGGTCCAGTTAACAGAGGTTACATACTCCAGTGTTCTTTGTGCCTGCGCTAACTTAACAGTTTTAGATACAGGAGCACAAATACATTCTTTAACAATCAAAACCCTTCTTGAAAACAATGTTGTAGTCGCTAACGCTTTGATAGACATGTATGCCAAATGTGGCAACATTAAGCATGCTCGGTTAGTGTTCAACTCGATTATCCAGAAAGATGTGGTGTCATGGAATGCAATGATTTCTGGTTACTCCATGCATGGTCTCGGTAATGAGGCTCTAGTTGTGTTTAAAATGATGTGTAAAACAGATGTTAAACCTGATCAGTTAACATTTGTTGGTGTCCTTTCAGCTTGCAGCAACATAGGTTTGTTAAATGAAGGGGAAGCCTATTTTACTTCCATGGTAAATGATTACTCTGTTACACCATGCATGGAGCATTATACTTGTATGGTATCACTCTTCGGGAAGCTAGGTCAATTAGTCAAAGCTGTAAATTTGATCGATCAAATTCCTGGTGAACCCAGTGTAATGGTATGGCGCGCTTTACTTGGAGCATGTGTGATCCACAAAGATCTTGAATTGGGTGAATTATCTGCTAAACGAGTTCTTGAATTGGAACCACAAGATGAGTCAACGTACGTGCTGTTGTCAAACATGTATGCCAGTGCGAAAAGATGGGATAATGTAGCTTCAGTTAGGAAAAATATGAAGAAAAAAAGAGTGAAAAAGGAGCCCGGTCTCAGTTGGATTGAGAATCAAGGTATAGTTCATTATTTTACAGTTGGTGATTCTTCACATGATGACATTAGATTAATCTATGGGATGTTGGAATGGTTAAATTTGAAAATCAAGAAAGCGGGTTATGTCTGCCATCATGATGTCATATTACTTGATGTAGAAGATGATGAAAAAGCGCGGTTATTGTGGGTGCACAGTGAGAGGTTAGCTTTAGCTTTCGGGTTAGTTAGTATGCCATCAGGATGCCCGATTCGTATTATGAAAAATCTTAGAATATGTTTGGACTGTCATGTTGCCTTCAAGTTTATATCAAAAATTGTGAAGCGTGAAATTGTTGTTCGTGATATAAATAGGTTTCATCACTTTGAAGATGGGGTTTGCTCTTGTGGTGATTACTGGTAGACCCAAAAGCATCTACAGGTCACAGGTGAACAATAGTTTTCATTTATATATTCCCTTTTTTGTACAATTATTTTACTTTATGAAATTATTATTGTGGCGTTGATGACTCTTTTGTTGATATTAAGTAGCTAAAGCAGGAGGCAGTGATCAACTTATTCTGTGGTCTGTGTGTATCATTTCACATTTTACTAACATATGATTTCTTTAATTTTGCTTGTTAATATTGCTTTTTAATTAAAAAGTAAAAATTATTACTTCACATCGACTTAACTGAAATGTCTCTGTTGGTATTTGATCAAATGTGTTACAGCCATAAAAAAAATAAAAATAAAACTAAAAATAGATAAGATGAAGTTAAGGAGGTAAACGATTTCTTAGGGTGAGGTAAATGAGTTATCCAACGTCTAAGTAGAGAGTTAAGGGACATTATATTAAAATATAAAGTAAAAAAACATAAATAGAAACTACGTATATTGATTCACAACTATCCCTTCACACACCCTCTCTACCATCTCTTTCTCTACCACAACCTCCGCTCATGTACCAACAAGATTTTTGTCTAAATAATCACAATTAGTCGACTAGAATGTTAAAAAATCAGATCAATCTAAAGAAAAGATGGAATGAATGAAATTCAAGTTTTACTGAAGTTTATCCTATTGGAATCCATTAAATCAAGTCAAAATGGACTCCACCCAATCCGATGTATATTCGTAAGCAACAAACGTTACAGCACCAGCAGGTGCAGCCTTCACAATAGATGGGACAATCCCCTTATAAAGTCCAGCCCAACCCTCCTGTTGTGAGATGCGCTTAAGTGCGTCGTACATGTTTCTATAAGCATGAGTCTCAACCCGCGCCCCATATCTAGGGTGTCTTTGCAATCCTTCAATCTGTAAATGTTAACACAACCAACAATTTCATTTTGTTTGAACAAATTGCAACAAGAAGCGACTATACGGTTGGGTTGGGTACTGAGTCAAAATGGATACGATTTATAAAAATCATAGGGGTCAGGTTGTGACATTCATTTTTTTAAATTGACTTATGGGTTTCAGAACAATTAATATATTAGTTAAAACTTGTAAACATAAATATTTGTGGAGCATGTGTCAATGTGAAAGCCGGCAAACACATTGGATCTGCCATTACCTGATTAATCTGATTTTAGTATGCTTTAAATTAACCCAGTTTGACCAAAAAAAATAGGGGGTGTTTTAAATAAAGTTTTGAAAATGATTGTGTGATGGAGTGATAGAAATTCAGATGACCGGCATAGTGTTTGGACGTGCAATGGTTGTTTAAGGTTATGATAATCATAGGGTATTTCTATAACCATTTGTTTGAGTGATTGGTATACACTGAACTATTCACAAAGATTTCAGGTAATATGGCCCTAAATAATCACATAAATAGAATTTGTTTTGTTGCATACTCCAAAACTGATTATTAACCCTTAAATAATAAGATCATGAGAATCAAGGTCACCATATTTGAACACTAGAAACCGATTACTTATGACATGAAAAGCAATAACCAGATAATCTCTTTCACATCATAATGCCAAATACCGACCCCTTTAAACATGACCCGAACAAAACCAATAAGCACAAGTGCACAACTTTGACCCATTCTTACATTTTAGGCTGCTATCTAAGGATGTTCTATTAAAACTGTAAATTTTTACCTGAAATCGCTTCTTCACCACATCAAGGGGATGACAAACAGCCTTAGCACATGATCCAGCAGCAAGCCCACAAACCAAAAGCTGAAAACTTGACAAAGATTCTTCATTTGGTGTTGAATCTGGAGACCAGCGTGCATTCCAGGCCTAAGAAAAAGCAAACTGCCTCATATATAAAAGAACTGCAATTTATTTCTTTTCAAATGACCAAAATATAAAATAGAATAACTTGTGTGTTATCAATTACTGCTTCAATCTCCACAAGAAATATTACAAAAAAATGACATTCATTAAAAAATGTCATTTTTCAAACAATAGACCCTCCAACAAAAGATAATCTCAAGAAAAAAAAAACAATAGATGAGAAAGGAGCTGGTAGTTAGAATATGAATAGAACATACTAGTGAAAGGTCAAAACTAGAGGTGCTAAATTCATCAATCGACAAGTTCGGTGCAAGTAAACAAGTATATATGACTATCAGTGGATAAATTACATATCACGAATTGAAATTTGTATAGATCCACAGCCATCATAAATCGTGTTACAAACCGAAAAAAAAATAAGAAAAGAAATGTACTACCATTGTCCAACGTTTGAAGGTGTCATAGGTACCAAACTGCAAGCCAGCATAAGGAACAATCTCAACTAGAGTAGGTGATAATCCAGCATACAAACCACGAAAACCACGGGTTTTCATAATGTCAACAAATGCAGACCTCATATTCGGATATATCTACAGGAATAACATATCACTGGTAAGAAAAAATATTATAGAAGAAGTTCACTACATGGACACAGATGTAACTGCAAATGATATGATAAGATTCAATTGAGATAATACATGAAAATATTTGAACACGTGATATTTTTAAAGATGAAGCTGTCAATATCAACATATATATGATGTTCAGGCTTTGACTTTAAACAAGTGTAAGTCAGGCATACCTTTGGTTCCCCTTGTGAAGCTAAAATGGTTCGTACTAGATCAAACGGGTATGACCCAACTGTAGCAGCACACCCGGCTAGAGCCCCACTCATGAAGGACAAATACGGACTTAAACGTATGTGATCTTCTGCAAGACCAACATATCCAAATTTGGTAAGCGTGAAAGAAAAGAAGAGATCAAATAAGTCAAGAAGAAAACATAATATTTACTTTCCAGGTTTTATGAACCATTTGCCAAAAGAACAACTTGGCATGTCTCAATACATGACGTGAAAGAAAAGAAGAAATCAAATAAGTCAAGAAGAAAACATAATATTTACTTTCCAGGTTTTATGATCCATTTGCCAAAAGAATAACTTGGCATGTCTCATTACATGCCAACTTCAGCAATTTAATTTAACAAACTGGATTAATTCTCTCATGATATATAATGTTATCAAATGGAGTCAAAGGCGAACAAAAAGCACATTATTGACACATTAAGTTTAACAATAGGTAATTAAACCTTGTGCCACAACAACTTCATAGCATAATAACTTGTGCTTCATGAACAATTTACTGAGACAACACCCATGTTCCTATATGCAGGCTAAAATCGTTAAATCAGAATGACTTTTTTACCACATTTGAAAATAAGGTCGTAATGCACATATATTAAATAACTAATCTCAAGAACTTAGAATATAACGAACACTTGATCACCCATAAAATCAAGTTTAAAAATGTCAAACCTGTTAATCTGAGGTAACCTAGGGGCCCTACCTCAAGCCAATAGAAATTCTAGAATCACATACCAGTTACGAGATGAAAGGGTATAAACTTAAACAAAACATCTAAAAGATGCTTTTTAGGTGAATACAAAATAATCACTATCATATAGACACAAATACATACCTGACTTTGAAGACCCTGAAGCAAATGTCTTCACTTTATGCAACACCGTGAACTGTATGGCAGTGTATGGCATGACCATGAAAAGTGCTGGGACATTACCACGCCAAAAGCCCTAAAAATGATATATATGTTAACAAAAAAAACATAGATAATAAAACAAAACTCCCTACAAGATAATAAAATGGTAGAATTCATAGACCAGCGGTATGAGTTGTGGCCTTCATCTAGCTAGTGTCTTTGACATTAAAAAACTAAGTCAGAAACATATAAGCGCAGTGGAATAAACAAATGGAAGTTATTATGTGTTATATAATAAACTGAACTACCTACAAATAAAAGAAGAACTACAAAAAATATTATTTTTGGAGTTCCCCACTAGGTGATCAATGCCCTAAAACTGGGGCTTTCTGAAATCCAAAAGAAAGCAGGATTTAGGACATCAGAAGTGCAGCAACCGCTTCAGTGAGCCTCTTTTATAGTTTTATGAGGTATAAAGCTTGTGTTGATTTTGGTGTGTCGAGCACTTGGATTTCTTGTTATGAGCAATGCAAGAAACATGAAGTTTTTGCAGGCAAATATATTTTGTAATGCATATAAGGTCCTGCAAACTGTTCAGGTTTCAATGCACTGCCCCTTGACCATCCATTGGGTCCGGGATTGGTTATAGCTTATACGAATCCACATACGCCTCCTCCTAACCTATATTAGAGCTTAACCTAAAGTCTTTTAGATTTTGGACTCGTGTAAATCTCAACTACACAACCTTTCTCTAGCCTCCACACAATTGTTAGCACCACTCAATGGTTGCTTGCAAAGAATCAAGCAAAATCAAACTATATCATTAGAAATTTAAGCATAATAGTACAAGGAATTCAGATTACTAGTATAAGAACCCATACCAAAAGGCCTTCTTCTCTAAAGATATCTTTTGATGCTTGAATCATTCCAGTATATTTTGATGTGCCATATACATTTTTGCTAAGCAATGCAAACGAAGTAGTTGGTTCCAGTTGAACCTGTAAATACAACCAACCATTTTTTATGTTCTCAGTTCAACTTAATGTCATAAATCAGCCAAAGCTCAAAACACATACACTTTTCATGAAGTGCCGAAAATCAACCATCAAGACTCAAGAGATATAAAATTTAAAAAGCTATTCACTGCTGAGAAACCGGGTCTGTGATACAGTCTAAACCCAAAATCTGTTTCTCCAATGTCTGTTTATCTTACTAACTTAAGCCTCCAATACAAGTGATGGTGCATCAGTAATTCAGAACTTAATGTAACTAAATCAAGGATGCTTGCATTACCAAAATTGTCATTAAAAGGATTCCAAGTTCAATACATAGCTACAAGATCAAGTTCGCATTAAAGCAACATATTGCGAATTTAATATAATTGGCTGTACTCGAGGGAAAAAATGCATCCTTGTTGATTGGTTCTCCACAAAGTAGAAACTTTTATAACAATTTGTCAATTAGACAAAGATATCCATGTTCCTATTACAATAATATTATAAACAGTCATACTTGGTTATTCCTTATTCCCTTAATAATATTCATACTTGTTTACAAACTAACAATCAATGAGCTTTACAAGCAGCCACAAAGGGTTCCAACTTCCAACTTCTACTGAAAACTGTAAAATTCACCTGAAACCGGATTTTAATAACATCTAGAGGCGACGTGACCGTCCGCGATATAGCTCCCGATATCGAACCAGCCGTAGCATCTATAACCGCCCTTTTAAGCTGCCCTGGCTCCTCCATCTCCCCAAACAGCACCACCTTATGCTAAAACCTAACAACACAAAATCCCCAACCATACAATAAGCACAAACTGCAGCATACCCATACAATCACCAAACCAATAGGGGCAATCAATCACTAATCATGTAACGCATGATAACCAAATCAATTCAACAGTAGTATTAACACCCAATAAATGAATTTCGATTGTGATTACAACTTGATTGATGTAAGTTAAAGATCCCAAATGAATGCGAAGGTATATTCGTATGAATTGTTGAAGCTACCTGAGGATGAAGAAGAATGAAGTCGGCGGCGCCGCCATTAAAATTTGAAAAGTCGGTGGGAATCGGAGGCTGGCGGTGGCGGAAGGCGGCGATTAGGGGACAACTTTTGGCTGCCTTCGCGACGCTACCGGAATAATATTATCGTCTTAAAAGATTTGGGGTTGATGGGGTTATTATTTATTAAATAATGGGGAAATTAAAGGACTTTGAGTTGAAAATATAAGGTTAGTGTTCATTTTCACCGAATCTAAAATTGACTTATTTGACTTGGTTTTACTTTGTAGCAGGTTATCAAACCAAATTTTTCGGTATCAAATTTGGTTTATCTAACGTTGTTTCATATTTAAATCTAGTATTTTTTTTTATTATTTGTAATATTTCTTTACTTGTGGGGTTGAAATCTTTCTATTACTTACATAGTTGTTTCTGAGCTTTTTGGTATTACTAAGATGGATAGAGTCTTTGGAACAATAATTGGTATCTTTATTACATTAGCTAAAACTTATTTGTTCGTATTTTGCTTATTGGTAGTCTTTATTTTATTTTATATTTATGATTATATATGATGCTGAACTAGAGGATCTTAGTGTAATGTAATAGTTAAAAGTTTGTGTTATTTAACTTTCTGGGAGGATAATGTGTTTGTCAAAGAGAAAAACCCAAAAAAGTTATTTTTTGTGTGTAATGTATCTATATAGTTATGTTATATGTATGTTAATTATTTCTATAGTCATATATTACAAGAAATCATGGTCGTGTCATGAATGAGAAGCATTTTGTTTATCACCTGTTATTTGTGTCTCATTACCAAAGCATTCGTTTAAAGTGTGTTTAATTGATAGAATCAATAGATATGAAACCACGATTTGTGTGATGTTCGTTTTATGTATTTGACTGTTAGTACTCTTATTTTATGCAAAAAGTTTAGACATATCTAAAAAGATCAATCTATAATTCGCTTAAACACATATAGAACAAGTGATTTTTATGCATGCTTGGTATTTTTATCAACGATGATGTGCCTCCAAACATATAGGAGGTTTGTCAAATTGAAAATTTAACAAAAACACTAAATAATCTTTTAACATACAATATGTGAGACGTTGACTATAAATAACAAAAAACATTATCCAACACTTTCTTATGTATTATAATGACAAAGAAAACATAATCAAAATTAGTACATAATCAAGAAAATTAAGAACCCACAAGCAACCCTAATCATGTAATGTAGTTTATAGTGAAAAAATATGCTATGTAATAATTGTTTACGTACTTCACTTTAGCATAGAACCATTAACCACAAGACCGAAAGTTGGTACACGACAATCCATTCTCCGATTCTCGTATTATATATGAAAATTACACGTAAACAACATGGATATTGATTATAATTGCACAAAGAGGTAATTAAGTATAAAAGTAGAGCTAAAACTTTAGCGAATTTTTAGATTAACGATAAAGATGCAATCGGCTATAATTAGACATTCTTTTTATAATAACAAACTCTTATACCCATTCATCCTACTCTTAAACCAACATTTTTTGCTTATCATGAAACCTAAATTCAATCATGCGAGGATAAGTGATGCATTTTTCGACACACATTTGTACGCCAAAATCACTTTTGGTGGGATGTAATACCGTACAGAAAAATACAGATATCGAAAACAAGTGAAAGCATAAACCCAAATTACCAAGTTCGTCGGAAATACAAAAACCAAACAATACTGATACCTAATATTATTAATAGGTTGGGTTACACAAACACTTATTTTTATTATTAAGGCACCTTATGTTTCATCTCACTCCATGTATTTATTTATATGTATATATAGAAAAAGATATGAAGAATGAAAATAAATAAGATATACCAATAACAAATCTCTCAAATAGGGCTGCAAACGAACTGAAAGTTCAGCGAACAGTTCGTGAACTGTTCGGCGGGAAGTTCGTTTATGTTCGTTCGTTTAGTAAATGAACGAACACGAACAAGAAAATTTCGTTCGTTTAACTAAACGAACAAACATGAACACAAGCCGTGTTTGTTCATTTGTGTTCGTGAACGTTCGATGATGTGTTCGTTTATGTTCGTTAATGTCCGTTCGTGAATGTTCGATAATGAGTTTGTTTATGTTCGTTAATGTGTTCGATTATGTTTTTAATTTTTGTGTTATTTATTTTTATGCCAGTTATGTCAAGTGTTTTTGGATATTTATGTTATGTGTTTATTTATTTTTGGTAAATTTTGTGATGAAAATACTAATTTTATTCTAAAATAAATATATGATCATTTGTATTCGTTTGTGTTCATACACTTCTTGGTGTTTGTCATGTTCATAAACATTTTTTTGTTTTCGTTTATCTTGTTTGTGTTCGTTTGCATTCGATAAGTGTTCATGAACAATTCATAAACATGTTCATTTCCTTAATGAATGAACACGAATAAGAAAATCTGTTCGGTAAGTGTTCGTGAACAGTTCATGAACAAATTTATTTCTTAATAAACGAACACAAACAAATCGATTCGTTTGTAGCGTTACTCTCAAATATAATACCAGTATCGACCATGCAGTTTGGGGGAAAAATCTCATCCCTAATTAGACGTGTTTATGTAATTTGAGGAACTAACTATCACCAACGATGTCTATGGCTATGGTCACTGCATCTTCATCGTCTTCAACTCTTCTCTCATACTCCACCCTTCTCTCCGGCCACCGGAAACCCACCTCCGATCACCACCGCAACCACCGTTTCAGACTCTCTATTCCTTCATCACCCACACAAATCAATCGACACAAATCACCTTCATTTCACCTCAAATGTCAGGCCGCCGGAGACGACGGTTTTCTAGAACCTCCGACGGTCTACCAAGGCGTTTACGGCCCATGGTCCGTCGATTCCTCCGACATCCGTGAGGTATTGTTATTCTGTATCCACCTTCAATTACCACAATTCGATGATTCACATATTATGATACAAACCCTAGATTATTCTGTATCAAGTTAGAAACTATTACATGATTGGAATAAATTCTAACATGTTAAAACCATTAGCTTTTTATTAATGTTTTGTATGTTTGTTTTTACGTGTTATTAACCATTGGTGAAACCATCAATTATTTGGTTGACCGGTAGCCTTATGATTTACTCGGGATGTTGTGAGTTCGAGTTCTACCGACAGCAAAATGTTGCTGGTGGGCCGGGTTTTACCGCAGTAGGCCTTCGGGCGGCGGGTTTTCACCGGAATTGATGGTTGGTAAGCTTGGGTATCTAGCGCTGTCTGCCTGGGGTGGCTAGCCTTTATTATAAATTAAACTTATACAAATTAGAAATTATAAAATTATATTATAAGATAATAATAGAAATCATATAGTTTAGTATGTTTTAATAAATTATTAAAATAAAAAGATTTATAATTTAAATATTTGGTTGTTTAGTTTACATATTTAAAATTATTATCATTGAATAGGAGAGAGATGTTGGAAACACAAATTTAGAGTTAACCAGAAGTCGCTACATGTCCCCTCTAATCTTTCATTTATCGTATACTGTATATAGATATATTCGATTGGTGTTGCAGGTGATTCTATACAGGTCTGGATTGGTGACAGCTGCAGCGTCGTTTGTTCTTGCTTCTTCGATTGTGTTCTTGCCTGATGATTTCGTGTTGACTGATGTATTGAAGCGAAATGTTGATGTATTGTATGCAATTGGGGCTACTGGATTAGGGTTTTCGTTGGTGTTGATTCATATTTATGTTACTGAGATTAAGAGGACTCTTCAAGCGTTGTGGGTTCTTGGGGTTTGTGGATCAATTGCGGCAGAAGTTTGTTTGGCTCGACCTGCTGGTGAGAGTTTAGTTCAGTATGTTGTGGATAATCCTGCAGCTGTTTGGTTCATTGGTCCTCTGTTTGCAGCATTAACTGGGCTTGTGTTTAAAGAAGGTAATGTGTTTTTGATGAATGTAGTTTGATGATTACATCAGTTTGTTTGAATTTTTGTTGGTGAATGTTGAATACAGGTCTTTGTTATGGCAAGTTAGAAGCTGGTGTTCTGACATTTATCATTCCTTCAGTTCTTCTTGGGCACCTGGTATGAGTTTTGGTCCTTTTAGTTAATCAAGATGATTGATGAAATCCTGTTAGGGACACAGCGTATCCTGACACGACCCAAAACACGATAATGACATGAAATAGTCAGGTTTTGGGTTGACTGTTATATAATCTGTTTATTAAACAAGTTAACATGACATGTTTGAGTTTATGAGTTTTTTAATCAGTTCATATTTAGATTTTTAGAGGATGTTATCTGATAAGTATTAACATTTAAAATATAATTCTTTGGTTCTTAATGTTTGCTCTAACTAGTCATTTCAAGAAGTGAAATTAATTTTCGACTCTTCACCAACTCTTGATTGCCAACAATTTTTGTCATTACTCAAAGCTACACATCCTTCAATTAGATTCCTTTAATCTCGAGCTAAATATATAATTCTAAGTTTGTTAACTGGAAATGAGAGATAAGGTTACAAAACCAATTAAAAAGACATGAATTACAAAAAGATTCACTTTAGCTGGAGTATTTGTTGTTACTAAGGTCGCCAAGTATTACTCATATTCGCAAATGAACATCAAACGGGTTGACATGGAACACAACATCTATTTAAGTGTGTACAGGTTAGGGTCGATGGCTTTGACATGAATAAATGTTTGGGTCGTTTTTGGTTTACGTGTTCAATCCATCAAACTGAAATCATTCAAACATACAACGATTGACACCTATATTAATCATGTTAACTAGTACTTGGGAATCAAGCCAGTGATTAAGAAGTATTGATTTTTTACCGAATAAATATGATAATGATCTATAAGGAAAACCTTCTTGGTCATCTGTTATGTTCTAAACGATATGAAGTTGTTTCTTTTCTTCTGGACCAGAGTGGTTTAATGGACGATGGAGTAAAAGTCGGTCTGCTTGGTGTGTGGATGGCACTCTTTGTAATATTTGCAGCCAGAAAGTTCACTCAGCCTATTAAGGTAAATTTGCATGAAATTTATAATCAAAGTGAAGCATATTTGTGACTAAACTGGTATGTCTGTGCAGGATGATATTGGTGACAAATCTGTTTTTACATTCAATGCTCTGCCTGATGAAGAAAAGAAAGCTTTGATACAGAAACTAGAGCAGCAAAAGTTATCAGAATCATGAATTAGTTAATGCAAGTAGCAAGAGATTGTAAAATGTGTATGATTGTACAATACTGTATAGATATTTTTTAGCTATAAAATGCAGTAAAACTTGTTGCATATGGTGTTGAGATTTGTGCATTTTCTACATTGATTATGTTTTGAACCGAACCACAATCCTCATGCTCCCATTTTGTTTCTTGTATAGTTTAACATTCATGTTACCTTTAGTTCATGTGCGTGACTTGTATCGTTACTAGCTTGTGTGTTTTCTAGCATGCAATGAAAGCATATTAAGGACTCTTGAAAAAAAATCACAACCCCTAGAACATTGACATCAATGTATGATCCCACCATGGGATTATGCATTTAATTAACTCAAGTTGTTTCCAAGGAACCATTAATCATAAATAAAATCAAGCATTAGCTTTTTTCATAATGTTTATCAGCTGATTGATTTTCAGGTAATCAGGTTTAAGTGTTACAATTATAGTACTAGAGCAAAGGCATTTTCTTGTGAAAACATAACCACAAAAGCTAAGACCTATGAGAAATTGGGTTTATAAGAAAGCTAGATAGTTAATGACCTCTTGCTATTTTGAAGAAATAACCCACAAACATATCAAATGAAGTTCATACATTTGGTCTACATTTCAAAGCTACAGGATAATTATGATACCAAAATAATATATAATATAACCATCATATGGTCATGAGTCATGACAACCATGATTGTTACCAAAATAACAATGCAATGTATATGACATGGTATCAAAGGCATCCAAAACACATCACAAAATCACCAGTAAACCAAAATATAGCACAGATTTCCAAAATTACCACCATTAATCTACAACCAATCAGTCATGCAAATGTCATCACACTGCCTCCAGCTAGACCTTCTTGCTTCTAGTCCTGCCTCCTGCACCACCTACAACTTTCAAATCTTCACTTTCAGTCAATACTGGGTTTACCTTTGAGCCCTTGGTGGTTTGATTGTTAGAATCATTAACAGCATCACCCATCATCACATTTGTCTCTTCATGCAGCTTCTTATTAGGGGTGTTATCAGTATTATCCACAGCTTTCCTCTTCTTGTTAGCTTTAGGTGAAGGTTTTGCAATGACTTCATTTTCATCACTCCCCTTAACATCTTCATTAGGTTCAGAACACACGTCTTTTGTCTCATTCTCAGACTTCTCATCTTCGTCTTCCTCTGTAACATCATTTTTCTTATCTTTATTCAACATTTCTTCTTCTTCCAAAATTGCATTTTCTTCCATTGCTTTGGTCTGTCTTTGAAGTGATTCTATCACACTCATCAATTCTCTGTTCACCTATCAAGAAGACAAATTGTGATTGTTACATTATTTTATTAGCCTTCTGATACGCAAACAAGTTGCGGGAGAGATATAATATAGTTGTGCAATTACTTGTGGATTCTGCAAGTACTCAGAGATGTCATTTGAGCATGATGGACACTTCATAATGTTCTTTTGTGCCCTCAACGTACGTCTACCTTCACAATTTCTCTCCTTTATAAAAGTTTGACCAGCAAAAGTATCTTGCAAACATGACTTGCAGAAATTGTGCGCGCATGGAGTAGTAAGGGGAAGATTCATCACTTTGTGGCAGATAAGACAACAGAACTCTGCAACACAAATACTTTATCAGATTAACATTTCAACTAAACATTTATGCTATTGGTTTTCTAAACCAGAAAGACTTCAAAAACTTCTGAAAAATTACACTCAAATGCTAAAATATCTGACCTTTAAGAAGTCGCTCACTCACAGACATCATTTGTGTCTTACGGCGGACAATCCTTGGTTTTGTGCCATCCCCAACATCTCTGTGATCTACTTGTTTTCTACTTTCAGGTGGAGGAATTTTCCATAACCAACAAGCTTTTTCCTCCTGCAAAGAATTGAATAATAGTTCAAAAATGCAATGAACATTTCTAAAAAGCAGATATTATAACACAAAAAAGGAACAAAAAAGTTAATTCTGATAAGAAATTGCATAATCATACATCATAGTCCCAAGATGGAGGTCCCTTCCTCTCTGTTACATCAGTTGCATCCTTCAGCTCCTTAATGGTAGGCAAAGGCCTTGGACGGTCTCCATTTTCATCACTGCAAAGTTATTATCAAATGTGGATGATTAAAATCTATTTTTTGGATTTCATATGCTACAAAATATAATACTCATAAGAGCAATGGCAGACCTTGTCCAAGGAGCAGGATCATTATCACAACGTACAAAAAGATACCGGCATACCTTATATCCCTATTAGCATTTAAAAGCCAGCACACATTTTTTGATAAAGTTAAACCAGGTATCATGTTAAAAATATTATGATCAACAGCCAATGGTGAGATATCCTACTTGAACTCCAGGTTTCCTCCAGCATTTCTCAATCCTGTATACACCATCATATCTAACTCCTTGCTCGGGTGCATAGGCTGAACGCTTTTCCTTATGGGACCTGCCAGTTTTGTTAAAGATTTGTTATGAAACATCCACTTGTATGCCGTGGAAGCAAATAAATAAACCTTTACTAACCAGAGAAAGATGAATGGCACAGACAGAACCACTTATCTTAACTAAAAATGTCATTTTTAGTCTTTCATAAGATATTCTTGTTTATTTGCAACATAAATGAATAAATATCCAAAACCACAGAGAACTAAAGACAGTAAAACTAGATGGTCATCATTTTCTGTAATTTCTGAATTACAACTAAAAACTGTCTGACAATTTCACAAAAATCATGTTACAATTTGTGAAATTTCATATCTAGAAAAAAAAAATCATAAATAGACTCAAATGAGATTATCATGTATAAACATCATAAGAACATACCTCACAACACGACGGGGTATCCCATTTTACAGCTAACTCGTAAGCTTCATTAGATTATCAAACTTCTGATCAAATGATTGTGTCTTGTTGGTCAGACCTACATGCTTATCTGACACAATAGAATCATGGCCGCAAAATTCGGATCTTATGAAAATTTGAATACAAGTAATGGCCCCTTACATACGATGAAACCCCAGGTTTTAACAAATTTTGAAACCTCTTGAAAATAAAACAAACTTCTTTACTTTTGATAAAATATGTGCTTATCATACCTTCCGGTGTAGAGAAACCACTCTCCATGATCCTCATCATCTTCATATCCTCCAGATAACGCCACAGATTGTGCACCATAATCAGACTGGCCACATATCCCAGCTACATGAGGAAGATGGGCCCCCCATTGTCTACATTCTAAACGATCCTCCCAAGTTTCCCCTACCAAAACTCCCATCCCTCTTTCTGGATCATTCTCTGCAAGAATGGGCCCAAAATGATCAGGTGGGACCGTCACAAATATCTTTCCACTGCATGCATTAGCCTTCCCCGTCTTCTTTGCCCTCTCAGTGGTGTATGCTTTGTCTGGTTTGTTTTGGTTTAGAATGGAATAGTATGGTTTTGGTGGCCCAGATGCAGCATTTGATCTGGTCATCTTTGCCATTCTAATTGCAATTACAAGCGATGAATTGATTCGAGGCTGACTCGCCATTTTAAGGGGAATTGAAGTTCGACATACAGCGCAAGTACGCTTCCCCTGACCAACCCATTTCTCAAAGCACTTCAAGCAAAAGTTGTGACCACATGGTGTCTGTAACATAGAGAGAGGATCTTTACACCGAGTGACTGAGCTAATTGGATTTAACTTTTTTCATAAATGCGAAAGATTTTCAGTAGAACTTCTTTTCTAATCACTAGGGTGAACATAAAATGAACTAATCAGCAGTCAGCTCAACTGCTTATTAGAAATGATTTGCTGTTCATTACTTCTAAAATAAGCAGTTTGGAATATTAAACAAAACTCCAGGCTGTTTATCAAACACTGCTTAATAGACCCATATATATATGATTAAAAAATTATAGATATACAATTCATTACCTCTAAAGCCTGTTATTGTTCATATGCTTTTTTCAAAAAAGCGGAAGCAGTTAATCAACTGTAACAGCATAAAAATGCAAGAGATGGTATCTAGGCTTGTTATGCTACAAAAATGCAATAATAAGACAGACACGTATTTGAGCGTTTAGCAATTCTATTTTTTTTGAAATTTTAAGACAGAACATAAACCATAATAGATAGACAGTTAGAACAAGCAACTCTCAAAGTACAAACAGATAATGATAAGTTGCTTCAATCCAGACACTCTAAACTGACTATCTGCTGTGTCAAAACAACAGTAAGCAGATAGCTACTTTTAATAAGCAGTCACATACACCCCCAAAAGCTATAACGATACATCTAAACACATTTCAAGCATTACCCATATTAATATACAAAAAGGTAATCTGTATACATTATGATAAAACTGCTAAGAACCATCATAACAATTGTCCAGATGCACAATTCAAGCATTTAGGATCATGTTTGTTCATTACAATTCATCAGAAACACTGACAAATACAGACAAACTACAAAAATGAACATGAATGTGAATTGATTACCGTGACTGGCCTCTCAGGGAGTTGCATGCAGAATGAGCAGTTAAAGCTCCCACTAAGAAGCTTCAAAACATCACTACCACCACCATCAATCTCCTTCTCATCACTACATTTACCACCATCATCGCCTCCTCCTCCACTCAACAGCTCCTGACGCCTCCTAGCCTTCTCCTGATCAGAAAGCGACGCATCAGACTCAATCGCACGAATTGCCGCAACAAGCGCGGCGGAGGGCTCAGATCCCGATGCGACCGTGCACGGCGGCGCGTCAGAACACACGAGACTCGAACAGTCGGGACACTCCCATTGTGTCGCTTCCGCTAGGGTTTGGGGACGAACAGAAAGACATTCAATGTGCCATGGAGTAACACATGTTTTGCATGTGATTTTCTCTTCTTCCGGTGGTTTGATTTTGCAGATCATGCATTGGTCGTCTCCGTCGCAGGGGAGATCGGGATTTGACGCCATTGGAGGACGGAGATGAAGATGAAGGAAGTTCAGAGAGTGTAGATGATGATGATGAATTTATGTACCGAATTTAGCGAATTTGGGGGCGATGAACAGTGGATTTGAAATTTTTGAAGAATTTGGGGGAAATTGAAAAGGGTTTTGATTTGAAATTTCAGGGTTTTGATTTGAAATTTCCCTCGTCTTCTTCTTGATTCCACAAATTTAAGCTAATAAACATTTACATAACAGGACATATGTCCTCTCCACATACACTCTGAGAAGCAATTTCCGCCCATAGAGTATTACCCAGATTCCAGATTCCAATTGTTTGTGGGTCACAATAACCGACCCCCACTCACCCGAATTTATTCGATTTCAGTTTCAATAAATCCTCAAAACCCTACATCTTTTCGAAATTTCAATTTCATCCTAGTGATTCTCTAAGTTTGTTATTTACGAACTCAAACGGGATTAAAGATCTTTAAAACCAATTAAAGAGCTATCATTTGAGAAAAAAGATTGATTCTAAAAAGCTGCAGATTACGAATCTTGAGTTAGAGGCACACAGAGAGAGTCGAAGTGCATTCATCTCCAACTCTCATTCGATTAAGGTAATTTTGTTCGGTTACACGTTATATTTTTATAATTTCTTTCATAATGAAATGGATGATTTTAGGTTTTTTGTTATAAGAAGTTTTGTGTTTTTGACTCACAGGGAAAAGAAATTGATGCGAGTATTTGTAATTATGAAGTTCCCTTGCACAAGTATGTGCCTATGAAGGAACTCCAGGTATCACTATGAATGTTATTGGCTTCTAAATGAGAGCTGTTTTACAAGCTTCTTAAGTTCTTATTAATAATTAAAGAATAATTTCTTCCTATTGTGTACACTCCTACGGTTAGTGAGGCTTGCCATAAATATGTGAGTATTTTGAAGAGTCCTTAGGATTGCTACATTAGTTTGAAAGAGAAGTACAGCTGTCAATTTGAATTTTGAAATGTTTTTTACTTGAAATTCTTTATTCAAAATTAGTCTGACTTGCAATAAAGTCATTGTGATGACAGATGGAAGAGCGTATCTTGGGTATTATGTAAAATAAGTTAATTTCTTTTACTTTATGAATTGGTTTCATTAATTTCATGCAATTTCTATTAGATGTATTACTATTCTTGAAATGATCTACATGTTAAGTTCATTTATAAAGGAGGAGGGCAAAAGGCAGACTCCTGTTGCGTTTGATAGTTTCTTCAAACAATATAGCAATAAAAGGAACAATTATTTTCAACCATAAATTCACCTTATGATTCTAGATGGGTGATTGCATGATAACTTGCTTTTGTATTCAATTTAGTAGGTAGATCTCTATCTCTATTAATTATGTTTTTCCGTTGATTAGATGAATGCTTTGACATCTATTACTATTTGCAGGAATATTATGACTTATTAAAATGCATTGGTATAGGTTTGGTACAACAAATGAAGTTGGAGAGAGATGAAGATCACCGCAAAACATAAAACTGAAGAGTTTCAAGTATTTCCTAATTGGCAAAAAGAGGCATAGTTTTCTAATATTTTGTTGGAAATTTTTTTTTGTTGGTTTCTAGCCATTTTTATTTTCAGATATTCACGCTGAATGCATAGCTTGATATGCATGGGAGCATGACCCACAAGCGTTAAATATGCTTTGGAATTTTAAGGTTAATGCATATTGTAGATTTGTGTTTGATGACAGTCATTAGTAAACAACCACCAAATTTAGGAAATAAATGAAACGGCTTGGATTCATAATGTTGACTTACACTTCAAGGTATTATTAGCTCTTACATAATATTGACATATTTATTTGTGAAGAATTATGTAGATTTGTGTTTGATGACAGTCATTAGTAAACAACACCAAATTTAGGAAATAAATGAAACGGCTTGGATTCATAATGTTGACTTACACTTCAAGGTATTATTAGCTCTTACATAATATTTGACATATTTATTTTGTGAAGAATTAAGGACACGATCCTTAAAAAATGGTATATCTGAGTTGCTAGGGATATGTATTTGTAGAACATAGTATTTGTGGTATATCAGAGTTAATTGTTTTAGTTACCTTATTCAGCATATCCTTGTATATAATCAGTTTCTATAATGAGTGACATTTCTTTAGTCTTGCAGGAAGAGGAGGATATTAAGCTGAAGAAGCAAATGAATGAGTTAATCTTCAAATAAAATGGGAAAAAAAACTTACGAGTTAGTTAAGCGTTGATCTAAGGATGTTAGCATTTTTATTACGTGGTTCTGGTTAGAGTGTCAAAACAATCACGTTTGGTGGGTTGGGTAACGTTTTGTCTTTGTTGATAGTTGAAACAGGTCTAGGTGTATGTATTCTTTCAGAAGGACCGTAACAAGAATTATATTATATTAAGAATGATTTGAATGATTTAGGAACTTCATGTAATAAAAATACATGTCTACTCTGAACCTTCTACCCATTTGATCAATTTTCGTGTAAGTTGTTTGTTTTATTTTCGACAAAAATTACAGAATACGGCTTTAGGTTTATAGAAATGAGAGTTATCATCCTTTATCTTAAAAAAGTACTCTAATATCCTTTATATGTATTTTTTATAACAAATAGTTACAGTAAGCTTGGGTTTTAGAATGCTTAATTTGTAGTCATTTTCACTCTTCTGTTACAATTATTCATGCTTCTACCATTAGAAGCAATAGTCATATTGGTTTCTGATCGCCATACGTACATAGAAAATCTTCTTTATACCTGTTTGCCGTACGACATAAGTTTAATGTTGAAAATAATTCTTTGGATGTAATTTTCCCTTAATATTGTTAAAGACATCTAATTGATATATGTTTAATGTTGATAAACTACAAAGAAGTTTAACATATAAATTATTTACAGACCCGATAAAAAATTTTTAGTTATGTAATTTTTGTACTTTATATTTTTGTTCAACTTTAAATCAAATATTGCTAATATGAAATTTTTTTTTTATACAACCCCGTGTAATACACGGGTCTATAACCTAGTGGGAAATATTTCTCTCGTTCGAGTTCACAATTTTAGTCAGTGTTGTTAGAGCTGGTATAACAGGTCAAATACGCCACGATAATACACGATGATCAGACATGTCAGACACGAAAACTTATCATGTCATTTTTTTAAAACACGAACACGAACCTGTTAAGAAACATGTTATACGAAATGACCTGTTTAGAAAAACATGTTTAGGAACACATGTAATATCACTTATTTAAGAACCTGTTTAATGAAATAAATACTACCGAAGGATGAAATTTATAAAAGTCTCATGTTTAATGTCTTAACCAGTTTAGAAAAGTCTTATGTGCTACCCGAGTGATGGTAACATGTAGCCTAAGAGATTGTAATTTAAATCATACAATAAATCACATAATTTTTTTAACACCAAGTTGAATTTCCATTAAAAACCTCAGTAAGTGCTAAAGAAAATACCACAAACAATAATAAACTAAATAAGAAAAAACCACATATCAATGTTGAAGAATTGTCTTTTGTTTCATTCCTTGTTGATCCATAAATAAAACATTGACTTGACATCTCCAAATAGATTTTCTACATATGTATAGTTGTCATTAAAAACTAGATCATTTATTGCATTCCAAATGCACCATAAAGTAGTCGTTATAACGTCTTAAATAAGCTTAATTTCTCCGCTTTGTCTCCCGCAACCGATTCTTGAACTCTCATAATATCTTTAAAAGGGAAGGCGTATGTAGACTGAATTTTCAACCATCAGTCCACAGGATGATTAAAAACGTGACACACGATGAATAAATGGTCATACAATAGCAGATTTTCATGACATAGAGAACATACGATCGATGGTACATGGACACACCTCTTATTGAAATAGACAACTTCATGATGCAGTGGGTCGTAGTGTGTAATTTCATTAATAGCATTGGGTTTGCAAGCTTTGTTACATGTGTTACGGTATGAACATTAACACACTTAACTAATAGAGAAACATATTAAAACAATGACGTGTGTGTGACATAAAAATTAAATAGTAAAGTTAAATGAAATAACATTTAGAAAAAATAAAGACAAAAATAGGTTGTTTTAATATATAAATATAAAAAATAGCCTAATACGAGACACACCAAACACCCCCTACCCCAAACCCAAAAAAAAAAAAAGAATGCCTCAAACAATATCCAAAGCCGTGTCTTCCAAACAAGAAGCATACTAGATGCACCAACCTGCCTTTTTGTATTAGGTTGATGAATAAAGTATATAACCTCTATTATATTTGAAAAATAAAATAAAAGCTTTAGTGACCAATAACCTCCTTACATGTATATGGAAGGCCGGTGAAACACCATCAACATTGTGAAATGAGTATATATATATAATTAGGTTAAAGCCTTGTGTGATATGGTTGATTAATAAAATATTAAATAATAATATTTAAAATTTATAAATTATAAAACCTACTTTTATTAAAATTACATGTAAATATCTACTTTAAGTAAATAAACAACGGGTAGCGTTATATTAAAAATGATGTTTAATCTAAAAAGCCTGAGAAGGATTGTGGGCTTGACACGTGTCCTTCTATTGTTTTAAAAAAATGGCCTTTTGGCCATTGTGTCAAATACATTAGCTCATTGTGTCTTATACGTTCATTATGTCAAATATCAGTTCACTGTGTCATATATTTTACATAATTTGTTATGTGTATTAATCATTGTGGTATACGTTTTAGATAATTTTGTGTATTTTGGTCTTTGTTTTATGCATATAAACTTGTTATCTATCATGTGTTTTACATTAGAAGACACAATGATATACTTCATCAATCTAGTTTCAAAACCATAGTGGTAAAGATAACACAATGTGTTATTTTTGTTTTTAATTTTTAATAGATTAAATAAACTTGTTATTATTCATTGTGTTTTACCACTAAAAGTACACAATGATATTATTTTAACAATGTATTTTTCAAAACTCATATTATTCAAGATAACACAATGACGATCAAAAGACACAATAAGACATTGTGTTATTTTGTCAATGTTTTTAATGTGATAGATTAATTAGTTGTTAATTTATCATTGTATTTTACATATTAGAGATACACAACAATGTGATATTGTTATTCTATCATTATATTTTTTTAAATTCATCATTTTATAAAAAACACAATAGTATTAAAATCTAACACAATAACCAACAAAAAGACACAATAAACTGCACTAAAGATACAATGACGAGATATGATCTTAAAACATCAATTTTTTATCTTTTTATATAACAATACTGTACTCGTTTTAAATATAAAAAAACACTCGTTTTTATGGTGTAATTTTTATAAAAAAAATAACGTCGTATATAAAAGTTATGAACGTTTTAAAAAATGAGGGAACTTGCAAAAGTCAATAAAAGTGGTTATTCTAAAATGCTACTCTAACAAAATTTTCCTTTCGATTTGATCTCAACCATTGATTAAGAAGGTAGATGGTTGAGATTACTTGTTACTAGGGCTGCAAACGAACCGAACGAACACGAATAAGGCCTTGTTCGTGTTCGTTCATAAGAAAAAAACTTATTCATGAACTGTTCACGAACATTACCGAACGAATTTCCTTGTTTGTATTCATTCATTAAGAAAATGAACATGTTCATGAACTGTTTACGAATACTCACCGAATGCAAAGAACACAAGCAAGATAAACGAAAACAAACAAATGTTCATGAACATGACGAACACAAAGAAGTGTATGAACACAAACGAATACAAATGATCACATACTTATTTTAGAATAAAACTTGTATTTTCATCACAAAATTTACCAAAAATAAATAAAACGTAACATAAATATCTAAAAACACTTGACATAACTGTCATAAAAAATAATTAACACAAAAATTAAGAACATAATTGAGCACATTAACGAACATAAACGAACACATTATAGAACGAACATTAACGAACATAAACGAACACATTATCGAACGTTCACGAACATAAATGAACGAACACGACTTGTGTTCATGTTTGTTCGTTTAGTTAAACGAATGAAATTTTATTGTTCGTGTTCGTTCATTTACTAAACGAACGAACATAAAAGAACTTCCCGCCGAACAGTTCATAAACTGTTCGCTGAACGTTCAGTTCGTTTGCAGCCTACTTATTACACTTTTTAGTTTCAAAAACCTTTCTATTTGAACCTTTTTCAATAACAACATCTTTTTTCTAAGCTTTAATTTTATTGTTGTTTTAGGAAATTTCATGTTTTATATTTTTTTATAAGAAGAACGATTTAAAATATTTTGTTTTAAAAAAGTTTAGTGTTTTAATATATTTCATATTTGATAAAGATTATTTGTTTTTTATTTATTTATATTTTCTAATAAAATGTGATTTGAATTTTTTAAATAAAATATAATTGTATAAAGATAGCTTGATTTTAGAAAATGTAGATAAGAGAGAGAAAGTAATAGTTAATTAAATTTTTAATTAAAGAGAGAAATTAATGTGAATATTTAAATTACTATAACACTATTTTGAAGGAAAAATAATATCAAAATGTTTAAATTATTTTATCATATAATATAGATATTACCTGATCGAAGTTAACAAATTTATATATGTTTAAATTACTCATTGCCATTAAATGTCACTTGACTAGTTAAATCATGACCTTAAGTGTTACTAAAAGGACATTTGACAAAAAAAAGTACTTATTGACTTCTTATTAGCTTTCTAAAGTAATATTCAATAACCACATAACCTAATTAGTATGACAAATTTAATCAATTCACAATTTTAATCAATGTGAATCCATATGACTTGAATTTTTTAATCTTAGTTGAACATTTTAAAACATCAAGAACATAAGTTTAATCTATAAATTCTTATAAATCTTCATACAAAAATCATACCCTTTAAAACCAAGCTTTCAATGGCTAAAAGCAAAAGAAGACAAATTTCATAACCATGTTAATTGAAACATGAGATTACGTTAATTCTTTATCTTTTTATCCTTTTTTTAACCTTAATATAATTTCACTTCTCTTTTTTCATTTGTTAAACACGAAAAACACAGTGTTAAATACCAGAAAACAAAAATGTAGATTGTAACATACTATCCTAAAAAGTCTTAAGATGGTGGGGATGTCATGTCATCATGTCACGCCCACCACATTACACCACACACACACACCACATCAAAACATATATCACACCATTTAGAGGGGGGGGGGGGGGGGGATCACACCCCATTACACCACACTATTTTTTTTAAAATTGCTTCATTAAAATAAAAAACTAGTTTAAAAAAAATACAACCTTTCAGAATTGGAACAAATTACAGTAAAACAAATTATTATTCGTCATCCATAGTCTCCACAACATGTTCGGTAAGAAGATTTAAAAATTCCAACATTTCAGAATTGGAACCATTCGAAGAGGATGAGGAGGAACAAAACAAAAATCACGATACGTTTTTTTAAAAAGTGTTAGTGAGTAGAGTAGATGAGATTTTTTTGAATTTGTGTGTATATTTTGTGATTTTAGGTTGTATTTATAGTGTAAATTTTTAATTTTTTTTTCCCAGCTAGCCATTGAAAAGGGCGGTGTTAACGGTCCAAATTACGACCTTTGGGTGTGATGGTGTGGTGTGTGGCACGACGAGGATGCGTGGGGCGGCGATGGTTTTACATGGCGTAGGAGACCGGCGGAGGTTTTATCGAGTGGCGCCGGCCTCGGTGGTGAGGTCACGGCGACCACCGCCCCACCCTTTAGAATCGGTATTGAAAAAATTTAATTAGTGGACCAAAAGTCATTTTGGAAAAAATAATTAAAATAGAAAATAAAAGCCATCTATATCGTTCTCCCATTTTATTGCAAAAATATTAGACGATTTCCCCTTTCGATCTTCTTCATTACACATCTCATTCGCATCTTCTTCCATTTGGCCGAAACCCTAATCGGAACCACCGAGAAGCTCTGAAATCGAGGACATGTTGCGAGTCGCCGGGAGGAGATGCTCTTCTCTCTATTCACGGTGGTCGTCGGCCCCGGCGTCATCGGCCACGGCGTCATCGGCCATCGTCTCTCGCGGCACAATCAACAGCGGCGTCGATTCAACATCCGATCACTCCAGATCTGTTGTTGATTCAAGTCCTTTGTACCTCAATTCCATGGTTCTTCATCATATCAGAGGTCAGTTGTTTTGACGCTATCGTTGTATAGTGATTGGATCTCGATTTTGTTTAATTGTATGTACGATAGATGCGCGTAGCGAACTTAGATTTCATTCCCCTTGCTTTTTACATGGCTCTAGAGCGTCTCATGTGTCTATTTGGTGATTAATTTTAGGTTGTTTAGTTGTTAATGGTTTGAATTCCTTTGCGTTCGACATTTTGCACCGATGGCTTTATGCGGTTTTTTCACGGTTAAAGATTGGAACATTGCGAGCTCCTATTGATCGAAACAACCAAACAAGCTTTTCTTTTGTATTTGGATTGTTTTTTGAATTTCATTAACGCAGTTTCTGATTTATTTGGACTTTTGGACATGTTAGACTCTGGCCTGCATGTAAACAGGGATATCAATTTGGTAATTTTGGTTTCTATTGTGTTAGAGTTTTGAGTGGCTTTAGGAAATGTAAAAAGACTGAAGGAAGTTAATAGGTGTCAAATATTGCTCCTGTTGTCTGAATTTCATTGTGCTTATATGAAGCTACTCATTAGCATATATCTGGCTTTACAAGGATGTTTAATTTTCAATCATTTGAAGCAGCACCAAGAAATACATTTTTTCCCAAGCTGTTAGTAGTTAGTAACTTAGTGTACATCCATATACGTTTGGAAATCAAGGTTACTTATGGATTTTTTGGGCAGTTTAGATGTTATAGTGTGTAAGCTTGTGCAAACATGATATGTGATTTCATATGGGTTGTTTTGTTGACTATTCCATTTATTGGCATTGACTGCCTGCTAATGATATTTTGTGTCAATAACAATGCATACTCCATGTTAATACTTTATGACATGGATTTACATGGTTATCTGTTCTAGTGATCCTCACAAAACACCATTAAAATATATATGCGTCATGTTTGTTATTTAGTATAAATTTTGAGAAATTATTTTTATTAGCTAAACTTGCATGATGTCCATAGAGTTTAGAATACAATACGTGGTCAGATGTTTCAGCATAACTAGCGTGCTGTACAACCTGCTAAGAGCGGTCAATGCAAACTTTTTCCTTTTCATTTTCGTGAACAATCTCTAGCAAAGTCCTCACCCTCTGCCAACAAATATGCAAGAAGTATAAGCACCACATTGTAATCATGTAATATATCATCTGGGGCAATGAGTTATTTTATTCCATGTCTTAAGAACAACTAGGCTTGATGTGACGAGTTATTTTATTGCATGTCATAAGCACAAGTGAACAACTAGGCTTGAATGCTTGATACAACGAGTTATTTTATTCCATGTCATAAGAACAACTAGGCTTGTTGTATTATTTTTGTTGTAGTCTATATTGTTTGATTAAAAATAAAACTAATGTTATCTATATCTGGAGGTTACAGAACAGCCGGTCTGTTTTGAGTAATGTTCAAAACAGGTTGGGTTGGATTGATTTTACTAATGAACGAATGTTTAACGCCCCATATTAGATTGGATTTTATTCTATATTTTGGGTGTTGACTTCCATATTGTTGTTCAATGTAGCCTTTGAATTTTATTTGCTACAGGTCTTTCTACTGGTTCAGTTGCTCCAACACAAGACCTAGGTTTTCAAGTCCCTGCTACTGTTGCTGCCATTCAGAACCCAACATCCAAAATCACTTATGATGAGTACAACCATGAACGCTATCCGCCTGGCGACCCCAGCAAGCGTGCATTTGCATACTTTGTGTTGACTGGTGGCCGCTTTGTTTACGCATCACTAATCCGTCTCTTGGTACTTAAGTTTGTCCTAAGCATGTCTGCAAGTAAAGACGTTCTTGCCCTTGCTTCCCTTGAAGTTGACCTCTCAAGCATCGAGCCAGGGACAACGGTCACCGTCAAGTGGCGTGGGAAACCAGTTTTCATCAGGCGTAGAACTGAGGATGACATCAACCTAGCCAACAGTGTCGACGTAAACTCCCTCAGGGACCCACAGGAGGATGCGGTTAGGGTTAAAGACCCAGAGTGGCTCATTGTTATTGGGGTATGTACTCACCTGGGTTGCATCCCATTGCCGAATGCAGGTGACTTTGGTGGTTGGTTTTGCCCGTGCCATGGGTCTCATTATGACATATCTGGAAGAATCCGGAAGGGCCCAGCTCCTTATAACTTGGAGGTGCCTACCTATAGCTTCTTGGGTGACAACAAGTTGCTGATAGGGTGAGAATATTATAAACAAGGTTTAGTATAAAGTTTGCTGCAAGAAAGCAGGGACCTTGGTTTAATTTTGTTACAATTTTTCTTTCATTTATGTATCTGACTTTTTGTGTGCTGCAACTTTATGAATAAGGCAGCATTAGTCGGTTTATTTGTGGGAATAACTAATACTTGTTGTGATTCCTTAATTTTGAATCCAGTTGTCATTGGTTCCCTAAGTTAATGCCACAATTCACACAGAATTAATAATGGTACGGGGGAAGGGGTGCAATTATGGTTGGCTTATTGCTCTTAAACTGTTGAAGGGTTTGACTATTTGAAGCTTCGCCTGATGGTCTTTTGAGACTTCATGGTTTGAGATTACTTTGCCTCTTGTTGACATCAATGGTTAGACTTGGTTGAACTGCAGTATGAAATTTTGATAAGCCCGGTCACAAGGAACATTTTATTTACTAGTGAGCGCGTGGAGTCACTAGTGAATACAGTACAGTATTGAAAATTGTGTAGTTACCGATGAATATGTGTAGTTATTATCGAATACGTCGTAGTTTGTAGTATTTTAAAATGCTCTATATTGTAAATCAAGTGATTCCTAAATATATATTTAATGGTACTCTATATATTTCAATCATTTTGAATATTTTTCTGAAATATTAAATAAAAAATTACTAATTTTCTTAATAATTCTTGATACGAGCAAAATAATAAAAAGCTAGAAAGTTCATAAATCCGTAATCAGACGTGTCTAGAATTTTATGTTAGACGTTTGAAGTTTGTTATATTTTGTTTTTGTATCATTAGGTTGAACATGTTTTCTTTGTCGTTTTAATTGTTTGTTTATTGCACAGAATGAGAATGTAATTCTTAGCATTCATCATTTAAATTCTAATTTTTGAAATGTCCATGTATGTACTAAATGAGTATTAACCCATCTTTTACTTTTTCGGTTTGGCTATGGGCTAAAACCAAATCTATAACTTTAATCTTTGTTATATAAAACAAAAGAGTTATAGAGGGACACCTTACTAGACTAAAGTCACTCTACACATACTCTAATTTTAAATCTTTGTTTTTTAAAAAACTACACTCTACACTTTACAGGATTTAAACTCATGAGTTATTAGTTAGAAACTAGTATTAAGCCCCTCGCGTTGCGGCGGGAGGCGTAAAACCGTGCCAAGTAACGTCATTGTCATATCACCTTCATCGATCACCAACATCCGAAATCTCTTTTAAAAAGATATAAAAACGAAAAAAATAAAATCAAACGGAAAGTGGATGTAAACACGTTGAACCACTCACGTGCAACGTAAAACACTAAAAACAATAACTTAGTTGATCTAGGACCTGCACGTTGTGACAGGGATGTTAAACGGGAAAAAATAAACGTAACAACGTTGAACTACACGTGCACGTTACGGGCGTGTTAACTCTCAAAATTTAGACCGTAAATCGAAGATGTTGTAAAAGATGATAAGCATTAGAGACTAAAGCTGAAAATGAAAAAGTATAGAGGTTGAATTGTGAAAGATGTGAAAGTATTGTGTTTAAAGCAAAAAATTAAAAGAAAAAAAAAACTACATACAACCTTTTATGCACGTGATACAACAATCAATGCAATCATAAGTTGATAATTAGTATTATTTAAATTAGACCACCTTAACATCACTTTTTTGAACGTTTTTACACCACTTAATACTATTAAGCTACAATCACTATGTTTAGCTTAACATCACTTGATCCCCTTGGTGAGTGATGGATTCAAGATTGTCAAATTCCCGGAAATAATATCCACAAAAGGACGCCGAATTGGTTGGTCAACCCATATTAAAATTCATAATAAGAATCATGATGTTAATCCAAATGATTAAGACAAAAAATAAACAAGAAAATTGAAGTTAGAAACTTATTCTCCAGGTATAAACCCGACTCATGCTTTTGTCGATATCCATGATATTTGAACGAGTGCCGGTAATTCACATGGAACACATCACCCTTTATTTTGCTTGCAAAAATATGAGATATACGAAACAGAAACAAAGTCGATGCTTGCCGAACTAGAGTGCTAAAATACGAAAACACATAATAAATAACTAGTAACGTGCCCGAGCGATGCGACGCGTGCGACACTTTTCATTATGTTACTCGTCTCTGGTTAGTTTTATATTTAAAAAACTAAATTTCTTCTTTTAAGCATATTGTAACAAAAATAGAAAAAATTATATATAATTAAAGATACAAGGGTTTAAGTGTAAATAAGTTTAAAGTTCCATTTTTTTGTAGCGCTAGAAAGACATAATTACCCTTGTTAAATTGATTTTTTGGGTTGTACCTTGTGCTTAAAATTTACAAATCTCTTAACTTTGGTCGAATCCTTCCTTCGTGCATTATAATATAGTATAAAGATATAGAGATATATGTTAGAGCATCTTCAATAAATGTTTTTCATACCTCAAAAACTGTCACGTGAACATTTATTAAGTTTGTCACTATTGGGTGTGAATGTTTTTGAGGCAATAGTTCTTCTTCATAAAATGAGTAGATGCGGGCCCCATGTATCATATATATGAATATATTAAAGAGAGAATAAATAAATGGTAAAAATAAAAAGATGATGATGATATAATAATATTTTTGAGTTTTTTTATTGGAGATATTTTTAAGGAATTTGAGAATGTATGTTTATCTTATGTGTGGTTTCACTAGGTTGTTTTTAAACTTGTAACGTCTTCTGTTGAATGGACCTATCAATCAAATACGTGCATGCAAGCTTCTGCCTTAATTTCTTTAAATGTCACGGTATGACATAAACTGTATTTTAAATAGGGATGAACATCTTGACAGGGATGGCCTATGTACATGGAGAAGTGAAGCTAGAGTTTGGTGACTTTAAATAACTTGGCTTCCATTTTTAATTTTGTTTAAATTCATGGCCATTGAATAGTTTGATTGATTCTGACCCTAAAAATAAACAAAATACAATGAAATTAGAGGTCTACGGTTAAATAACTTGGCTTCCATTTTTAATTTTGTTTAAATTTATGAGCCATTGAGTAGTTTGATTGATTCTGACCCTAAAAATAAACAAAATACAATGAAATTAGAGGTCTACGGACCAGTTATTGACAAAACCGGTTTGGTTATAATTCAAAATCAGTTCGGTCATTACCTGGTTTAACAGTGTATAAAAACCTAACAGATAGTAACCTAGTTTGTTTTAACAAATAGTAACCTAGTTTGTTTTATTACTAACCACTTAACCGGTTTTTAACCAAAAGAAAACCGGTTTTTCAGTATGGTATTGATCTTAGGTTTCATCGATTAGTAAAGAATTGATTGAGTAATAGGTTCTTATGGTTACAGAACAAATTATATATATATATATATATATATATATATATATATATATATATATATATATATATATATATATATATAATATATATATATATTTATTTATTTATTTATAAAAGTGATGATCATTAATAGTGATGTATAATTATGTTATGCGACAATGTACAGCTAATCTGTGCCTAGGTTAGGGTGTCGGGTGGGTGACTAACAAACCCATAAAATTAAATCTTACATTTTCTTTTATATAACATACGTGCAACAATCTACAAACGAAATTATCCCACTAATGTTTGAACGCTTATGTGAGTCATCAAGAACAAATGCGTGAAGTTAACTACACTTACTGAGGTGATTTGATTAATGTTATCAAATTTCATTTGAGCTACAACCTTCGTTTTCATCGTAAGATGACGGTTGGTGAAATGCTACAACAGAAAATCCCCCATATATATATCTTTCTTCATTAACACAAAACTCCACCAACTTCCATATATCAATGGCTTCCATCTCCAAGCTTTCATATTCCCCTCTTCTTCCACCGCCACCGACCGCCACCTTACGCCTGTGTTTTCCGTCAAAACTTGCACTTTCGTCCTCTCGACTGCCCCTTCGCTCCAACGCCCCTCTAATGACCTCCTTGCTGTAAGCCCATCTTCTCCAATTTGCTAATTAATATGTGTCTGTTGTTCTTATTTTAACCCACAAAATCTTTGTTAGACATTGTGGTGTTAATTAACTCGTGGTCAAATATTTTTTATTTAGCGTGGTTATAGTCAGTTGTGTTGGTAGTCAGGTGGTAAGAGAAAAATTCTATTAACGAAACCAATCAAATTTAAACCTGGTTAGAAATAGATAAAAACTCGTATATCAAAGAAGATGAGCTGAAAAGAGAGTACATCAGTAAAATCCGAATGCTTAAAGTACGTATATAATGCAAGAACAAATTGATCACCAAAAGCGAAAGTGATTATAATATGTACACATAACTAGTATTTAAGAACACATATACGAATAATAACGCTAAAACAACTAGTTTGCTTTACATGATCCATGCGAAATGTAGCCAAAATGGTGGAAGCCAAAGCCATGTTAAGAGAACAACTCTTCATGACCTTTATGAGAAGCAAGGACAAAGTCCCTGGTATGATAATATATGCCGCCCTGTTACCGATCTTCTTCCCCTAATCGAAAGTGGTGTTAGAGGTGTTACAAGCAATCCGACGGTAATTAAGCTTATAAATTGTGCTAATATATGTTTATATAACGCAAATTCTAGAGTTATAATAATTCTAAGCATACGTCTATATTTGATTACAGATATTTCAAAAAGCTATATCTACCTCAGATGCTTACAATAACCAGTTCAGGTATTCTCTTGGTTTCTTAAATCATAAGAATTTTGCAAAGTGCGTTTTGGAGAAAGATCATAACTCAAAACACCATCTCTCGTCGATTCATTTTATTATTGCTGATTATCTGATACTGATTATTTCGTATCATACAATCATTTGCCTTTGTATCATGTGAAAAAAGTCCACTTACAAAGATAATGATGTAATTACAGGGAACTTGTACATGGTGGGAAAGACATTGAGAGTGCATATTGGGAACTTGTGGTTAAAGATATTCAAGATGCTTGCAGACTGTTTGAGCCGCTTTATGATGAGACAAATGGCGGTGATGGTTATGTTTCCGTTGAGGTTTCACCGTGGCTTGCTGATGATACTCGAGGGACTGTTGATGCTGCAAAATGGTTGCATAAAGCGGTTGATCGTGCAAATGTTCAAATCAAAATTCCTGCAACTGTAGCTTGTGTTCCGTCCATTAAAGAACTTATTTCTTTGGGCTTAAGTGTTAATGCAACTGTAAGTTGATTCTTTACATCCTTAATTAGTTTAAAGATTATGTTTATGATTAAAGAACTTTTTGTGTTTTTTCATGATTTATCACAGCTCATATTTACGTTATCTAGATATGAGGCGGTTATTGATGCTTATTTAGACGGGTTAGAGGCTTCAGGTCTAGATGACCTTTCTACGGTTGCAAGTGTTTCTTCTTTCTATGTTAGTCGAGTAGACACACTTATCGACAATATGCTCGAGAAAATTGGAACTCTAGCAGCGCTTAACCTTCGAGGGAAGGTAAAAAGTTATATCTTAAGTTAAAAGAAAAATTCATCAAATAGTAATCAAGTTTTAAAAGTATTATCAACTTTATGCTTTACAGGCTGCAAACGCACAAGCAGCTCTAGCTTTCCAGCTTTACCAAAGGAAATTCTCGGGCCCGAGATGGGAGGCCCTTGTGAAAAAAGGAGCTAAGAAGCAACGGTTGCTATGGGCGTCAACCAATGTCAAGAACCCAACCTACCCCGACACCCTTTATGTAGTCCCACTCATTGGGCCTGACACGGTGAGCCTTATGAGTTATGAACCACTTCTTGTTATAAGATGGTCACCAGGTGGTACTGGCACGTGACCATGTTGACTCATTTATTCTGGATACGTTTTACCTCTAGCAGATTAACGGGTTTGCATTAATCTTGTTGTTTAGGTGTCTACCATGCCCGATGAAGCCCTACAAGCATTTATCGACCATGGTACGGTCGTAAGGACAATTGATGCAAATGTATTAGAGGCTGAAGGAGTTTACAATGCACTAGAGAAATTAGGGATTAATTGGAGTTCTGTTGGGTCTCAACTGGAGCTTGAAGGTGTAGTTTCTTTCCAGGCAAGCTTTGATAGATTGCTTGATAACTTGCAACAGAAGGCTAATGCTATGGATTTAGTGAGATTGTAAACCTCAATATAAGTTTCTAGTATTTGATCTACATCAACAAATACAATAAAGATTGTGTGTCATGAGAGTTGTTAAGTTATATTAGTTTCCCTTATCTTGATGTGTCCTAAATCCAGATTGTATGGTGGTTCTTGCAAGGGCATAAACGTGTCATAGTTGTTCGAGATTGCCTAGTTAAAAACTAGAATCGAGCTGAGCTTAAATTAACTTGAACTTGAGATCGCATAATCATTAATTGAGAGATTGAGCTTTAAAAATGAAACTCTAAACAAATCATAGAGTATCGATCCATTTAATGATTTATTAAAATCTACTATTTTTTTGTACTAAGCTAATTTTCAGAATTTTACATCACAAAAGCATGAATATAAATTGATGTTAAAAAATAAATACTAATGTATTAGGAAAATTAGAATACAAAGTCTATGTTTCTCACAAAACGTATAAACTTATCACGCAGAGAACATATACATGTGGATGGAATTATCAAGTTGAAATTTTCACACAAAGATGCAAATGCAAAATTGACATTTTCATGCAAGAATTAGCTTAAGTGATAATATAATTTATATGTGATAGTCTCGTTGTAACATCTTACGTAAATCTCACATCAGCCGTGTACATGAGAGATTTCTGGTTCATAAGTGATAATCCGCCTCTACTATCACTAACGCGTTTTGAACGCATTGGCTGTGGATGAGATGAGAACTCTATAGTTAAGCGTGCAATCCAGGGATGTGTGACATTCCTTGGAAGTTTTCACCCGAGCAATCAAAAGTAAATCTGTGAAATCCACGTGGGCAAACGAATAATATTGGTGGTATGAGGGGCCGTGTGTTAGAAATGGTATCAGAGCCACTCCTGTGTCGTTCAGGATGGTAGAGTAAACCTCATTAAGGATGGTGAGTCCCCAAGAATGTTTAGAGGGACACCTTAGGCAAATCCACATCTATAAAGGGATGGTGGGCAAACCTCATTGAGAACGATGAGTCCAAACCGGGGGGGGGGGGGGGGGGGGGTATTGTAACACCCTAGGTAAATCACACATCGAACGTGTAGAAGAGAGATTCCCTGTTCATAAGTGATAATCCACCTCTAATATCACTAACATATTTTGAGCGTATTGGTTGTGGATGAGAGGAAAACTTCACGTTTAAGAGTGCTCAAATTTCAAGAAGGGTGACTTCTAAGTAAATACATGGACAATATTAATATTGATGGTATAAGAGGCTGAGTGGTATATTTACGTGTAAATGTAGTCCTTGTTACTTAATAAATTCACCCAACTTTATAAATTTTATACGAAAAAATGGACAAGTTTTTGTACTGCATAAGTTTACCGGTCAACAATTGAACTTGTTTTTAGACTGTAATTTTGAGCCTTCTGGTTTTTTCGAACCTTCACAAAATGTATGGTGGGAGAGATGCGATAGGATGGTAAATTCGTTAAAGCCGTTATCTTTCCCTCATAACCATTGATGTACTCCTGTGGGTGTGTTGCAGAAGCAGTTGATTCGCTAATAAATGGTGTTAGGGCTTCCACTTGTAGCTATTGGAGCGATTCCCTCGTTCATCAACCCTAAATCATCTTCATCTTCATCGGTACTCTTAAATTCACCACTTCATTATCTTTCCACATGTTAATTTTGCAAAATCCCTTAAACCTAAAGTGGGTGTATCGTGATTTTACAGCAATGGGTGCATAAGCAAAGTAAATCATTCCCAATTCTACAATCTACCCATGAGTCTTCTTCTTTATCTGGTTGGTAACTTGGATTTCGTGATCTGATTTGTGGGTTTATCGATTGTAATCTGCTGCTGTGATTTCTTGTGCAGAAAGGGGTATATTAGATGTTGGTTATGAATCAATTAAAATTGATAGAAGAAAATGGTTGGTGTCATCTGTGGGGTTATTGGCAGTGACATTGGGGAGTAATTTAGGAGATGGAGTTGCTGTGGCATCTGAATTTGCTGACAGTAATGTTCTTTTTCCTTTTGTTTAGTGAAAATTTTGTTAGTTGCATTGTGGTTTTATTAATATTGGATTTAAATTTGTGTTTGATGGTGTATATGTTGTGTTTGAAGCAATGTGTAAGGTTGATAGTTATGCTGTCTGTTGTGGTCTCGCACTCTCGCTAGTTAACTGGTAGCAAATTCTATGGTCAAAAAAATGGAATTGAATGGCGCTTTCCTGTATTATGAATTTATGATTATGATTCATCATAATTGTCATTGTGCGGGTTCATTTGGAATATTATGAAGCAAATTTCTTTCAAAATATCTGTCAAGATTTAGGTACTAAAGATCTTGGGAACCCATCAGATTCTAGTGTTTGGGTATAAGGAAAATGCTTCTGGTTATCTGATTATTTATGGACAGATTAGGATTAGCTTCAATGGTCATGGGGGCATAAGTTTTTTATTATTATTTTATAGAAATAAAGTGTATAATTTTATTTGCAGTGCCAGCCTTAAAGGGTAAGGATTACGGAAAATCAAAGATGAAATATCCTGATTATGCTGAGACAAGCTCAGGACTCCAATATAAGGTTTTTACCTGGGAGGATGTTCATAATTTTTATATTTTATTTTTTAATTTGGCACATTTTGAACTTTTCTTAAATTTAAAAACTTAAAATATGCAGGACTTGCGAGCAGGAAATGGTATAATGCCAAAGCCGGGAGACATTGTAGTGGTATGCCAATCTTTTTGTACGTCACTGCTTATGTTTTTATGTAAATCATTTTAACATGTCAACACAAATAAAAGAAAATAAAAACTATTGGAATTAAATAGAAGTAAAATATTGGAAGAAAGTTTTTTATGTAGTGAATGCATTAGGTTGATTGGGATGGCTACACAATTGGCTATTATGGGCGAATATTTGAAGCAAGAAACAAGACAAAGGGTGGTTCTTTTGAGGTATATCATACTTATCATCGTAAAGATGCAATATTCTTTTTCTCAACTGTATACTTGCATGTACTGGTTTACAACTTTGCAGGGAGATGATAAGTCCTTCTACAGATTTCGATTAGGTTCCCATGAGGTAATTTTGTTTCTACCTTTGCTTTTACTAAAGCAGCGGTCAAGGGAGTTTGGATCTTCGTTTTGAATGTGACTGTGTAATGCTAAATAATGAGAGTCTAATAATCAACAATAAATAAAACAAACAGTAGAAGATAGTGTTTAGGCATGTTTATGTTGTTTTTGAAGTTTCAATGGTTATATGTTTTGTGTTTGACAAGTTATGATTCTATAAGAATTAGCAGATATAAGGGTTAATGGAACCTAAATGTACTGAACATGCCACTCTGCAGAGAACTTCAACAGTACCACCCTTTTGACTTGTCAAACTCTCAAAACATACACCTTAATGTAGCAACTTTCATTTTTTAACATTTAATGTAACAACCAAGTCATTTTACCATTTATTGTAGCAAAAATGTACCCACAATACATTGAAATGTAAGTTTTGCAAGTTTGTTACGCCAAAATGGAACTATTGAAGTTTGCCAATGTGCAGCAAATTCAATACATTTTGATACAATTAACCCCAAAAGCAGCGAAAAAAGACACTTTTATGAGAACAGACAAGTTTTGTGCATCGTGAATAATAGTCTCTTGATGTGTAGGTAACATTGTTTTAACTTTAGATGATTAGTTTTTATTGCAACTGTAGTATGACCTCAAGCATACTCTGTTTATCCAAAAATTAAAAAGAAAATGATCACTTGCAGGTAATACCAGCTTTTGAAGAAGCTGTTGCTGGCATGTCTTTGGGTGGCATTAGAAGGTAAAATATCAATTTATGATGAGAATGTTATCCACACAAAGGTTTTGTTTTCATGTCTTTGGATGGCATGAAAAAGTAATCTGTTTGCTTCATACATTTGTACCATTTTGTTTAGGATCATCGTGCCCCCGGATCTTGGATATCCGGAAAATGATTACAACAAGAGTGGTCCCAAACCTACAACATTTTCGGTAACATCACCACTATCTTTATTCCCGCGTCATATAATAACTTAACAAACATATCTTAACATTAACATTTTCCACAGGGTCAAAGGGCACTGGATTTTGTTTTGAAGAACCAAGGACTAATTGATAAAACACTTTTGTTTGACATCGAGCTTTTAAACATTATACCCAACAACTGAAGAACCTTGATTTCTTTCATACAAGTAATGTTATAAAGATCATTATAAAGATCACAACTTTTTACCTCTATTCATCTATTTTCACAAGTTGTTTTGCAGAACATAAGCATTTCATTAAACATTCCCATCAACAAAGGCACGAAAACTTTAAAATTCTGAAGGATACATAACTCAATCGAAAGACATTAACAATAACACCCTTACCACACCAGAATCAAGGGAAAGACACCAAGAAAATGAGCTCGAAAGCTACTAATATTGTAACACTTTTCGCTTATAGCGAACCATAATTTTCCCCTTGACACCAACCACCATAGCATTCCAATCCGTCTCGGGAAAGGGGGAAACCAATTCCAACTCAAAGTTTCTCAACAGATGACTCCAGATTGCTTTAATCTGAAGATAAGCAAAGGGTTCTCCTAAACAACCATGTCTTCCACCACCAAAAGAAATGTTAGAAAATGCCCCTGCCGCTTTATCTTCCTCTCTACCAGGACCAAATCTATCTGGGTCAAACGTGTCAGGATCTTTAAACACATGTGGCAGACGGTTGGCGAATGTAGGTGACGTGGCAATAATGTGTCCTTTCGGGATGTCGTAATCCTTCCCTTCTTTTGTAGTCACGGTGAAATCACTGTGAGAGCTGCGTAACAACATGATCAATGGAGGGTGAAGTCTTAACGCCTCTTTTATACATCTGTACAGAACATCCATTTCTGATAAGATATCATGATTGACCTTCTCGCCATGCTTTTTCATGAGTTCTTTCTGCTCGTTGAGTACATCCGCCATGTATTTCTTGTTGCTGAGGAGGCACGCTCCGGTCCACATGGAGGTTATAGAGCTTGTATGCTGCCCAGCAAACAGGGCGGCGATGAGAAGCCCAGTGACCTCGGAGTCAGTGGTGGGGCGCCCGTTTTTGTACTTTGAATCAATAAAGAATTGCAGCAAGTCGTTTTCAGATTTGCCACTCTGTTTACGGGAGTTTATGATGGCGGAAAAGATCTTGGCTAGTTTCTTGCGGGCTTGATCGCGACGGCGGTGGGCCGGGATGGGGAGGTAGGGAATATCACACTGATGGGCCGCATACCCTTATCAAGATCATGTAAAAGAGCTGATACATCATCAAACAGCTTGTTTCGAACTTCCTCACCTAATAAACATCTACTGGCTATAAGAATGATTAGTCTTTCTAGATCTTGTTTTAGATCCACTTCACCACTGTCACCCCATTTGGAGAAATACTCCTGCAGATCCCAAATCATAATATGATGAATCTAATGAGCATACAGATACTGCTATCAGTATAAAGGTGATTATATGATGTCTAACAATCAGCAAGTAGTTTAGGTTATTCAAACACAGGTTTTACTAAGCTGTCTCTCTGGGTGCAGTAAGCTGTTCAAATAGCTTGCTCGAAAGCAAGTTCGTCTACACCCGAGCCAGATCGACTCGAATCATTTCGAAAACCAAACTAGCTCGGCTAAGCTCGTTTAAACTCGCGCCAGCTCAATATTGTTCGAATTATTTATGTTTAATTATTTATAATTATATATATAATTGTTTATGAGTGGTGAATGCTTATGGTTAATATACTCGTCACTTTATGGGGTAGAATCATAGAAATAAGGTTTGCACCCTTCATAGATCTTACTCATTGAATGTGATTTTACTAGATATGTTTGTTTGTTAGACACATGAACAGAAAGGTTTTACTAAGCCGAAGGTCTGTCTAGTGCAGTTTCTATATCCAATGGGCATTGGCGGACCTATTGTCTAAAAACGGGGTCGCCCGCACCCCATGAAATATTTATTTTATTATATATATACGATCAAGTTCCAACCGACACCAAGAAATTTTTATTTCTATTATATATATTCGATCAAGTTCCAACCAATCCCAATAAATTTTGATGGCGACCCCCATGAAATCTTGAGACAAGATCCAAATAAATGTTGTCACCAACCATCAATGAATTTGAAGACCGACCCAATAATATAAAAATCAAAACCATACAATAATTAAAAAATATAAACCAATTAGTTTGGATAATTAAGTCCATTTAAAAAAGTTTTTTCAATAATTTAAGTCTATAATAAACGATTAACCATTAAGTTCATAACTCATTTAAACATGTATTATTAAACTCATTTAACTAAACATAATTTACCGGTTAATACTATATGCAGTTTCAACTCTAATAAAATAATTTTTCATTTACCTTATTAGTTTATTTATTTAGATGTATGATTATTTGAATGCTACGTAGGGATGAGCGTTTGGCACCCAGGTGCCGTACCGGTACCCGTACAGTATCGGTACCGGTACCCAACTGGTACCGAAAATATGTATAAGGTACCGGTACCGGTACTTGATTTTCTTTTATTTCAGGATCGGTACTAACCGGTACCGGTACCGGTACTTTACCCAAAAGTCCCGTATAGTCCCGCTAGTACCCGGCACGAATAGGTTATTTTGGAATTTATATTTTGTATTGTAATATTTGTCACCCCATCAACTAGTATTCTGTTTTGACTTTTGAGGGTAATTATTATTATTTTTAATATCATTCTTCAACTTCACTACAATATCAAGAGATATACTAATTATGATTTTAATAAAAATAAATGGTGGACTAGTGTGTGGACTGAGTTAGCAGGAAATGAGAAAAGTAAAAAACTATTATTTTATGTGAATGTTTTTTTGATATTTTATTTTTATCTAGTTATTATAAACTTTTAGAGGTATCGGGTACCAAACATGTAATGGTAACGGGTACAAAAACAGGTATTGGGTACCTTAACCAAACATGCACCATGTATCAAGCCTAAAAAATAATGTTGTGAAGGTAACGGGTACCAAAAAGGTACCGGGTACCGAAGAGGTACCGGGCACCGAAATACCGGTACCGGTACCTGTACCCATATACCAAATTCGGTACCGGTACCAGTACTCTCTTTTATAAGGTTCGGGACCGGGTACTTTCGGTAACGGTACCGGTTCGGTACGGGTACTGTACCGAGCTCATCCTTAATGCTACGTAAAATGAGTGTTAAATATGGTGTAGATAAGCCAAGTTAAGCCGAGCCTAAGCTTGCCTAGACTTTTGCTGGGCTCATTTTTTCTTAAAAGAACTCGAATTCGTGCTCGAACTCAGCTCACGTAGAATTTTAATTGTAAGGGTCGAGATTGGCTTGTGTAGATCTTTAATTATAACACTAAGGTTTCTTAATTAAAAAACTTTTAAATATATTTTTTATATATAGTGATTATATATATACACATATATATATATATATATATATTCAATAATTAAAGTAAAAGTTATATAAATAAAAAAAACTCGTTAGGCTAGTGAGCGGATTTGATATGTGAAGCTCTGTATCGAACTCAATTATTAAATGAAGCATAATATAAGCTTGAGACAGTTAAAGCATGGCTCGATCCGAGCTTTGATAAGTCGATTTCGAGTAACTCACGAGCCAACTTGACTCGTTTACACTCCTAGTGTATGATGTTATTGTTAGTTTGAGAACTGAAACATGTTGGTAGATCAATTATCAGATTATTTGTTTTAATTTGGTTTTTTATCTTCTTATTTTGTGATCCGACCCGACCCAAACTGGACCTTTCAAATAAGTAATATTTAGTGATAGAGAACCAATCTTTAAAATGTTCGATCCCGTGTAAATATTTTCTGGGTCTGTCACTACCCATGGGATAAATGTAACGTTTGCCCTTATCTCACCAAAGCACCTACTCTTTGAGTCGGATTTCATTTCACTAGGTATGTTTGTTAACTTCGATTTAAACGGTTTGGTCGGTTTCAACGGTTCGTAAGACTACTTCCATCGGCGGTAAATCACTTGTTTGGTTTGATGATGTCATTTTAAAAGAAAAAAAGAATGTTAATAAATGGGGGAGGGAGCCATGGTTGGTGGGCCGACTTTAAGTCGATTGTGAAGGCCCATATGTGGGTTTTATTTAACAATTTTATTTATTTATTTTGCCATAAGTCAATTCCTTATTGCTTGGATATGTAATTCTTAATAAAAATTATTTTTTAAAAAATATAACATTATCTTACTTAAAATACAAATAAAATGATATCAAAATTCGTAATTTTTTTCTTTGTTCATAGTGTATGGGTAAAGTTTTTTTTATTAACCATTATTTATTACGATAATCCTTTAACCCTAATAACGATCACTTATATTATAATTATACAGTGTAACTAACTTTTACATTACATTATCACTGATGTCATGATTTTTCTCACATTTTCAAAATTTTTTTTAAAAAAAACTTCACCCTTTTTTTAAATCATTCTTAACTTTAATGTATGATGTTATTTTCTTATACAAATTACATTATTAAATAAATCATTTTAATATCTTTAATTCGAATATAGTATTCCTATAAATTTTTTTAACTTTTGTTATGAACCACTAGTTTTACCACTGTAATTTTAACTTACAGTGACGACGTGGTCTGCTGTGAACAATTAGTTGGGTTGATGGGTTATCACAATTAATAAAAGTTAACATTGGATCCATATTCTATATGGTGTATAACATCAATATTATACCACTTTTGATTCTCTGTTTCCAAATCTAAAATTTTCTATTAACCTTTAATAAAAATATAAATAAATCATAATTTATATTTACTTCGTAAAAAAATTAGTTCGGTTTGTTTAGGTGAAAAAGAAAAAAATTAATATTTTAATAAATAGTTCGGTTCGGTTCGGTTTAGTTGGGTTGGTTTGTAAATAACGTGTACTAACTACTAAACAAACATGATCAAGAAAGCGGGAAAAGAAGTTAAGTACCTCAGCTTCAAACACCATCTGATCAACATACCCTTTAAGCTTATTAGCCCTAAGAGCTTCTGTAAAGAACCTAAACTGCTCCTGCCTGATCGAATAATCGACATCGAAGACGACACCTGGGCCGAACGTCGGCACATTGAACCGATAAACCTCTTGCTGGCTGAGCTCCGATTCTGAAGCCTTAAAGAAATGCGATGAAACCTCATGTCCGATCAAGAAGGTGATGTTCTTATGCAGCAAATTGACTGTAAAAACACTCCCCAATTTAGGGTATTCTTCTTTGAGCATGATCATCGGACCTTTTAAGAACCGGAGAAGACCGCCGACGACCGGCAATGCGTTGATCACCGGCGGCAGACGTTGACGGGATCGGGGGATTAAGAAGGTGGAGATGATTTTAGCGACGGCGATGGTGGCGATGAGGAGAGTGACGACATTGATCAATTTGGGGTCTAATTCCATTGGACCTTCAACAGGGATAGAACAATGAACAATTGAAGATTATAATATAAGCATTTAAAATGTGTATGATGATTGAAGTAATTGATTGTGAATGTTGAAGATTGAAGAGATGAAAGAATCAAACTGTAATTGCAGAGGTAGTGTAGTGGTGGAGAGACACTGATACGATTAGGGGTATTTATATAGTTTTAGAAAATGATTTTGTTTTTATAACGGATGTTTGTTTTTCTAAAAAGGTCCGTGAATGTTTTTTTGTATATGCCGCACAGACCACATGCAAACATTGCCATCTGCAGATTGTTTGTTTTTTAGAAGACGTTTTATTAAAAAAAACATCTACGCGAGCTTTTTTTGATGCCAGATTTGTCCCAATCACTTCTAAAGTATGCAAAGGGTTAAACCCCACCACCACCACCGTCCACGACCATCGTCTACCACCACCCACCGTCCTGCCGTCCACCTCCACCACCACCCACTGTCTGCCATCACACCACCACCGTCCATCACCGTCCTGCACTGCCGTCCACCACCACCACCATCACTGTCCGTACACCACCACCCGTTTATTTTAGCAGTCTAAAAACGTTAAAAAACAAACAATATTCTTCTTGCAGACTATAAATGTTTGGTCTACCTCTTATTTTACAGATGTCTGCGGATGTAATCCGTAGACTAAAAATATTTAAACCCTGAAAAAACAAACTGCACCTTAAAACTTTTAGCGTTGAAAAAGAACATTAAAACACGTTGAGGTGAAACTCTAACCACATGTTATCTTTTTCAACTACGTTTAAGAACGTGTAATTTTTTCCAACAACATTAATAGTTAATAATGGTTTAGTAAATGAAGAGAAAATAGAGGTTAGCGCATGTTGATTTTTTATCCCGAAATGATAATGATTGAAATCAATTTTGATTGGCTCGACAGTAGTTAAACTGGTTTTTGGTGAAATCGGTTTGGGTTCAAATAAGTTTTTGAATTAAAAAATGATTAGTTTAGGTTGATAGGTTTTATCCAATTCAGTCTGGGTTGAATATGTTCAAAGCATTGCAAGTTTAAGCCAGCTTTTGAAGTGAAACATGATCAGTTTAATTTGAAAACTGGGTTTTATCCGGTTTGATTTAGTTTAAACTAGTTTCAAACCATTGTTTGTGAAACCGCTTTTCAATTAGAGGTTAAGTTTGAAATAGACCAATATCACACAAACACTCAAACTGGTTTCAAGATTAGGTTTGGGTTAGGTTGGGTTTAGAAACCGGTTTTTTGTTCGCCTCTAACTGCATAAATCTGGTTCCAAGTTCTTTTCTTTTGGATATTCTACATGTGCACGTAACAATCTCTATTTCGCTCGTTATATCTGACGAACAATACGTAACCATAGATGGGGTCATAGGAGAAAGGGTTAGACTCAACCGACCCATGGTTTTTTATATAATTGTTATATGTAACGTTTATTATGGTTTCGACCAACCCTCTAATTTTTTAGCTTACTTAAATATAATTTATCTATACATAAAAGTGAAAAGCAAAAAAATAAATATAAAACTCAATTACTCTTTCTAAATGATTATTAAATAGTGCATCAGTTTTTCATGATCATAATTACCCAAAAAATCATTGTAGCTCTTAGTTATAATAATTACAACAATAAGTTACCATTATTTAGGTGACCCAATCCGACTTAGCCCAAAATTCATATGTCAAGTTAAGATACATCCAAACACCGAAGATAACTGACCCGGTTGATAAAAAATAATAGATTCACAACTATACATGACGCTGATTATGCATAAGATTCACAAAGTTCTCAACTTGATTTTGCATTAGCCACATTACAATTTTTGAATTAGTATTTAGTTATTTTCTAAAATATCTACATATTTATTTAAATAAAAATACCAATATTTTCTTCTTTATCTTCAAATTATAACTAATAATATAATTAAACCGACCCCAGTTGAAAAAATCATAGGTCCACAACCATACATAACACTAATTATGCGTACGATTCTCAAAGTTCTTAACTTAAACTAATATAAGTGTTTTATCAATAATCATAAGATGAAAATAATTTACCACTTAATCACAAGAAATGTAAAAAAATGGTGAGGTCTTTCATATAAGTATATAACATGTTATTGTTGCGGACTATAAGTCTATAGCTGTCAGCATATTATGCACCTTTGTATTACTGCATTTCCCATTCATGATACCAACAGTAACGTTATTTCATTTTTAACCCAAACAATAAAAACCTATCATTAAGGAAGTAGAACACATTATATTCATCATCACACATATAATAAGAACACTTCCAGTTGAAAATAAAGATACCATAAGATTGCACAAACATACATCAGTTAGCTTTTAAGTAGACTTGATTTGCATTATTAACAATACAATCTGCTATAACTGTAACCTCTTATACCTTATAACCAAAGCCCCAAATAACTACGGGCTCTCACAAAACTCCATCACCTGAAAAACAACAAAGAAATACCAAAAACTAAGACAATGAGAGATTAACAAAGCGACTGAAATGCACAAAGCGCGTATATCAGCAGTACCTTGCCACACATCGGACAAGTGTCGCTTCTTTCCATCCATTCGTATATACAACCGAGGTGAAAATGATGGGAGCATTGTGTCACTATTTTAGGATTTTCCAAAGTATACTCTGCACTTTTTCATAGCTTTGTTACACAAACAGTTTACCATTAAACAAGTAGTGTGAATGAATATTGTGTTACAGAATTTACCATCAAGACATGTAGGACAAACATCTTCATTGTCAGAAAATTGTTCATAAAGTAGCCCTTCTGAGGCTTTGACTTTCAAAGACTTATCAAAAGACTCTAGATTACCACTTTTAGAATCTTGATCTGTAGATTCAATACCAGATTTTCTCTTTGCAAATTCCATACTAGATTGTGAATCTTCTTGAAAATGAGTCATTGATTTCTCACGTCGAGAAATGAGGCCACGGGGCAAATGTGTGAATCTGTGGTCAGAATCATAAGGCAGGGTTCTTGTAGCCAAATGGTTTTCATCATTTAAAGAGGTTGGTAGTGCAAATCCAACACCCGAAGATGAAGCAGTTCCTTGAGTAGGTGATGAGACGGGTAGTCCTTCAATCCTTTGAAAAAGTGCACCATACTGTATTTTGTACCAATAGTCAGTTTTTAAAAATCATTAGCCATCAGCAATGGGCTATTGTATAAAAAAGTAACCAACTTTACTCGAATATCTATTATGGGTGATATAATTATGAGCAAACAGCACAAAATAGAAGTGAGTTTTACCTTCTTTACCATCATTAGGCAATCAAATTTTAATCAGAAACATCTTACAGTTTCTTAATGATTTTAGCGACCAATCTCATTTTAACAGATTTTACATCGTGACACTGATAGATGACGTGCCTGCCGCCATATTTGATACCACATATGCAAAGGAATGCTTAACTAAAAAGTAAATTGTATTTTCCGCTTTCAGAAATCAACTTTTGCTTACACACAAAAGGGAAAACAACTTACCATTTATTACCGATTTTAGCAACCAACCTCATTTTAACTGATTTTACATGTAAATTGATGTGGCACTGATTGACGTCTTGCCTGCCCCAACATTAGATATCACATGTGCAAAAAATGCTTAACTAAAAATAAATCTAGTTAAATTCCCAAAAACAACTTTCAGTAAACTAAAATTATATTATAAATAATTATTAAATGTCGCAAAAATCAGCAAAAACAATGACGGGTATCCTGTTGAACGTGTCATTTATTCCTGCAAGTGGTAATAAAATGCAACTTGGTTGCTAAAACTAGTAATGAAATATCAGCAGGCTTCTATTTTGCACCTAATTCAACCTTGGTTGCTAGAAATGAGAAAAAGTGTGAAGTTCATTTCTATTTCTTACGGTTTTGACCTATAGCATTTTCACTCTCCAAAAAGGATACAACCTTAAAGTTTTTTCTAATTTCGCTAGAGAAATACCCTCTAAGCTAAATAGTATACTAGACGCAGACGTGGAAACAGTCACCTTCAACATCTTCCAACAAACCAGAACAGAAAACAACTGAAAGTTGGTTACCCTAAATAAAAAAGAATAATGATCCCTACCTTAGGGGCGTGTTCAATACAAGAACCAATTTTAAGTAAAGAAATGTGACAACCACATAAGTACCTATACGTAGTGCTAATCACATATGATGGAAGAGTAAACGAGAGGTGGTTATGCGATAACATAACCGCCTTATGGATCAATAAACTCAATACATACAAGTGTTCATTCGGTTCTTGTGATTCTCTACTTAGATCTCATTATTTATTCAACCGCCTCGCCTACCCTAAATAAAAACTTTTGAAAGTTTGTACCTTTATCGAAGAGATATAATAAGGTGATTAATCTAGGAACTTAAAAAACTTATTTTTAATAAATTAGCCCCAATATGAATAAGAAATAGGATCAATGTAAAGCTTGTGAAAATTATACTCACCCCAGTAAACAATTGGTGGAAAAAGAACCTTAAGCAGATGCAGTGTCTGTATAATGCATTAGCAGGAAATTCTTCAAAGTCATCATCACATTGACAGCAGCATAAAGAACCCATCTTCAACTATGAATCACACTATCAAATACTGAATTCTAAAGCCTCTTATGCAATCAGATCGTTTAAAACTGCAATTGAACAACAAATTCAACACAATTTGGTATGATCAATTAATAAATAAATGCAAAACACACTCCAATCTGATGAACACTTAACCATTGACAGCTGAATCTCTACAATCTTGACTAAATTTAGACAACTGTAAGTATGTATTAAAAGCCAATTTCACATCCAAACATTCTATGATCATAAAAAAGACATTTTTAATTCGATTTCCCAATTGGGTAAATGCGAATGATCAGTGCAACAAAATGCAGGAGATATGAAAGAATAATATGTAAAGAAAGATTCAAAAGATAACCCACAAACAAACGATCAAAATCAAGAAATTTAAGAAGACGACGGTAGGGTTTTCAGTAAAGTTACCGGTGGATCATCGGAAAATCGCCTCCGGCAACAATCACCGGCTGTGGGGTTGCAGAGAATCTTGAAATTTGAAGAAAGAAGATGATGATTGATGTGTTAATGAGGGAAGTTTCGCGAGAATAAGAGAGAAATGGGTGATGCTGTCTTGATCATAATCAACCTGGGTTGGGTTACTGCTTTAGTTGGGATACCGACAGATTTTGTTGTTTAAAGGTAGGAAAGGACTCTTCTAGCCCTTGTGATTTGTGAATAAAAAAAGGTTTTCTTATTTGGACACCCTTATCGTTATTTGAACGCTCTGACACGTATTCAAATTGTATAGGTGTTAGAGGGTTGTTATATCATGTTTGACGGCTACATGACTCGTGTGAGGTTAGTGTTATGTTTTTTTTAATCTTGATTAGGTTATACTGTTATAGAGATATTCACATGCGTATCGAGGTACGTCGTGTAAACCTAATTCACATGTGTATTGAATAATTGACACGCACAACAAGAAAATCTTACGTTAGTGAAATTATCCGCATGCATTTCAAAGTTCGGTTAAATTATTTGCTTCTGCTAAACCACCATCATAACATTGCGTCAAATAATTCTCAGGCATATCAAGGATTATTTTAATCGGTTTGAAACCTCTATGCTAGTTGTATAGGGTTATATGACTTGTATAGGTGTCTTGTGTAGCTCCATCCAGGTTGTGAAGTGACAAGATTGATTGATGTGAAGTTAAACTAGCTTTGAAAGGAAGTCCTAATTCTATACGACCAGTATCGCCCTACACGAGTCGTATAGTGGGTGTTCGTTTAACCATACGATATACAACTTGTACAGAGGGTGCCGACTTAACAATTTGGGTGAAACCCTGTACACTACTAGACTCGTATGGGGACATGATTAACTAGTGTGAATGGCACGGCTTTGTCGGGAACTCTTATCCTACATGACTCATATAACTCTATACAAGTCGTATAGAAGGTGTCAATATAACTTCTTGGATGTATCTTTAATATCTTTATAAGAAAAAGAATTTTAGGATGCTATTTTGATAAGACATTCAAACAGAATCTCTATTTTTATCTTTACGTTTAAGATTTGAAGATAGATTCTATTTTGCATCGTTATAAGAATTTTCATCTCCATGTTTCGCATTTAAGTTTTATAAATAAATAATTGTTCTTAGAATATATAGATCCACTATATTTTTGATAGCTTAATATCCTCGTTGATCACCAACGAAATCAACCACATTAAATTACAGAGGTTCATTTAATAAAAAATTTTGTTCAGTAACAACCAAACAAGTGGGGATGTTTGGGGTGATTTAGAGAAGTTTCGATAGAACAGGATCTAAGTATTTGCTGTATATGCTCAACAATAAAAGCAACAGTATGGACGGTAAAAAATCATAGCAAATAATTATAGAAATATTTGTTGCTCTAATAGGAAAAACTCTAAAAAGAAATAAAAAAATTATAAATATTCTTTACTACAATGGTTGGCTTGAGTTTTTAATCGTTGTTAGTGAGAATCTATTTGTGATATATATTCCATCTATTATTACACTATATATATACACAAGACATCTTTAGTTACAGGGAACTTTAAAGCTTTTTCATATTTACCACAATGAGTTGTTTTCTTACATATTTATCAGTTGTTAGTAAAAAATACTAAACATAAGATTGTTTGCCACGCTTCACATTTGTTTGTTAGCAGGTGATCTATGGGAATGAGTTAATATAAATACATTGATACACCTCAAATCTGTCTAGTTCTCACGTGTTAGATATCTTTATAGAATAACTCCTCAAATACCAGTTGATGGTTTTGAAAGTCAACCATGAAAAATATGACGTTGAATCGTTTATCTGAGCTAATGTTATGGTAACAAATACACTGGATTGGTGGTTTCAAAATTAAAATCAAACACGACAATGTATGTCAGGTTTTGTAAATGATCACTTTGTTTTAACATATTGGGAATATGTGATTAATTGGCGTAATTTTCTATCTAGTTTGAACGTGATCATTTGCTGACATATTCCTCGAGTAAGAAGGAGCTATGACGTTACCTAATAAGTCACTCAGTTTCCACGTCCTCTAGATTACGATGTGCTAGACATTGAAACTAATTTACACATGACGTAAGCTTATCTGCAAATGTTACCTCTTGACATGTTTATGGGTTTGTTTGGCTTCACATGTGTTCATAGCATGACACACTGGAAACATTGGGATGTAGGTTCCAACATTGTTATAGGTTTCGTCTATACACGACATTTATTTTTCTATAAATCCATTAATACTCCTCTATAATTCACCGATTATGATTCCATTTGTGATCCTTGGATGAGATCCATTGGTAATTACCCACACCATAAAAGTTACCAGTTGCCTAAAAAGATGATCAACTTAGAGATGTGATTACAACAAAGATGGTTTATCATGAAAAAAAAATGTTATGTAGTGCTAGATAGATCTCATATCCTCTAACAATTGGAATTAAGAAAGTAATTATAACTCATTATAAAACCTTTCTTAAAATCAAAATGAAGACCTATGATTACACTCTAACAAACATGTAACACAATGAGGTAAGAACACCACCTTACTTGCCTGAATCCGAAAAACATTAATTGTACAAATGTTCTCTTCTCTTTATATTCTAACATCTAGATATACTTCAATCCTGATACATATTGTTGTCTAGATATTAGATACTGGGTCAATGAATATATGATCCCCAACAACCCCAATATCCTTACCTTCACTACATCAGTGATTATAGATGCAGCCAAATTAAGCGGTATTGTAAGCAACGGCGTCCAGTCGTTCTTCTTACTGTAACTCCACACGAACTGATTAAACATTATATGACTTGGGAATGTTAAGATCAATAACGCTAGATTTTTCACTGCAAAAAACCAATTTGGCCCACCAATTTGCATCCCCCAACCAACGTTTCCTTGCCAGATCTCTTCCCAGATGGTGTAAACTGAAGTCAAGACCAAATAACCAGATATCACAATCGTCACAGGGAAATATCTCTGTTTGTCACCAAAACCCGCGACAAAATCTGAATCTTGATTGAGCAGTAAGAGTATAGGTGCCAAAAAGAATATTGCACGATTTGACCCGCCTGTGAGATTGACGTTCAGTATAAGACATATGGCAAAACACATGATGGTTGCCACGTTGCCGACAGCTGGCATCCATGCACCCTCTGCAGCCATCCGTTTGATGGTAAAAGCAGGTACGGTAGACACCCGGCGTTGCTGCATGAATCTCAATTTAGGTGGGAAGGTGGAACTAGAATTGCTGCTTTGACCTGAATGACTATGTCTAAGGCCACCGCCCTTCTCATTAACTTTTTCACGCACAAGTGATGCCAGCTCAAACTTGATCTCGAGTGCTATAAGCATGAAAATTGCAGCATACAACCCTAAGAGAGACGTTCTTGCACCCTCGACCGCCAGCAAGGCGGTTAGCTTACTGTCTTCCTCACCCAAGTCACCGACCCCGCTTTCGGCTAGGATGGTCTTGACCCTGACCTGACCCTCTAACAAATATGTGACGGGAAATAGAGCCACCAGTAAAGCAAACACCCATGGTAGGACCTTTGTGCTTGAAGCAGATGGGAGGTGGGTAAAGACCACAAATACAGAGGTGCAAACCATGGTTGTGACTATGAGGATATGTAAAACAGCTGCTTGAAGGAAATATTCTGCTGATATGTAAACACCAAGAGCGAATCCCATTACAATTGAGAAAATCAATCTTAATTCAACTATGTATTTGATGGGGATAATGGAGGTGAATGCTGCAAGTGAGAGCAGAATTGCTGACATAAGCAGCCAGGATGGCCATGTAGGCTTTGATGTGATGAAACCGTAAATTGAGATGTCATCAGATGATTGGCGGGCGGCTTTGATTAATTCAGAATGGTATGTCCATGAAGATGGAACTGGCGGTTGCATAACTATAAGAAGTAGGCCCGTTGCTATAACTAGTACCAAGCTTCTTTTAGCAGACTGCATACAGAAAAAAGATTAATAACTTAATAAGTCAAATAGGAGTTAAGAACATTAAACAGCTTAAAGACAGCATTAAAAAGAAGGATTAATCACATATATATAAACTTCTAGATTCCTTAATGTCATATTCACCCTTTTGGAATACTAGAAGATACCAAATTTCTTAATACGATCTGTTTTACCAGATTTCTTGATTACATATATCTCCTTCTAGATTCTTTAATGACATATTTACCCTTTTGAAATACTAAGAAATATTAAATTTCTTAAAACAATCTGTCTTACGGAATGCAGAAAAACATCATACTGTGAATCACTTCAGCTTGTAATGTTCTCAACTTCGTTTTCTTTATTCCATGAAGTAGGATGTTATATTTATTTACTATGGAATGACTAAATAAGATGTTTTAGTGTTTTATAAGGGCAATATGAAATTATGATATTTAGGATATACAAGAAATTCAAACTCTAGGAGGATATATATATATATATATATATAATTAGCCCCTTAAAAGAAAGTGGCCAAAAACAGAAACTTGAGGTGGCTTTTTGGCCCATCTACTATAAATGGGTTAAAACTCCTAACGGGTCAAATGAGTTGAAGGTTGTCCTAAGTGAATTTTTAACACTTACGGCCTTGTAATTATTACCCATCTACCACAAATGGGTTAAGATTCCTAACGGGTCAAATGAGTTGAAGGTTGTTAATTGATTTTTAACACTTACAACCTTGTAAAATGTTTCTTTATGTAGATGTTATTGCAATAAAAGTTTTTGTAAACAGTATTTAAAGCATTAACTGTTTCTAACATCAAACAAACAGACAAAATGGTGAAAAATGTGTGTGGTTCATCTTTCCACCTGGACATGAGAAAGAATAAAGAGATTATATTTACCATGACATGAGAAAAGTGAAGAGCAACAATGGGAACACAAGCCAATCCTGTCAAAAGTATACAAAATCCCAAAAGTAACCCTCCAGAAGGCGATCTACCATTCCACCATTGCAAAGCTTCAAAGATTGTTTCACGACAAAACCAGACGGACAAAGCAAAAACCGCAGCATGTGAATATCCTTGCCACGGTTTCATCTTCGATGCTGTTCTTGATCGATCTCTGCAAATTAAAATAAGTTTAAAATAGGTAAACTAACATCTAGAATTATGGAGGATTAAGGTGAAGCAAATACTTGTATAGAAGCAATGGGGGAGAAACAGCCAATAAAAGAATGGCTGATGCCCATAAAGCAGATTTCGATGTCATAAACAACATGACCAGCTTTGATGAATACAAGCAAGTTAGCACCCAAACGGCTTTTGGTCCAATCCGGTGGTCAGCAGAAAGTCTTCTCACAAGAGCCAATCCCACAAAAGTTGTTAGAACAACCATATAACTTGGGTACATGACCTCATCATCAAAACTATAGTAATAAATGCCAGAATATGTATAAAAACGATTCTCGATGTAGCATAGAAGTAAGGCATGACCAATTAAACCAACTTCTGTTAAATAGTGAAGCTTTTGTGGAAGAAGAGCTAGACCAGGAACAGCCATTGCTAATATGACATCAGCAACTATAAGTTTACAGAAGGATTTTAATGACATGCCTGCCAGCCAGATATTGAGATCCCAGAAGTTATGCACTACAAACCATGTCACCATTAAGCTTCCAAGCACAACAAATGCAAAATATGATGACAGGTTTTTCTTTGTAAAAAAACGAGCCAAATAGAATCCAGCTACTGCAGGGAGCGGAATGAACTGCAACAGGGTGATTTAAAAATTGATATTAGAATAATACTTTTTTAAGAACTACAAAGACTTCTCATGCACAATCAAACTTGGGTTTAAAATTTAGACTACACAACTATTTGGGACAAAAGGCTTGTTGATGAACTGTATCTGACACGATCTAAGAGTATGTGTAATGTCAACAATCATCACCCGGTTCAACATAAACTATATATATTACTATATGTGTGTGTCACAAGAACTGGGTACATTATCCAACAAATTTCTAAAAAAAATAAGAACGCAGCAGGAACATCCATATATGTACTATAAGTAGTTTAAAAGCAAACCAATAAAGTAAATAGATTCTTACATGGTTCATAATATGTAGAAGAAAAACTCCATGTAGCAAAAAGGGTTCAAATAGAGTACAATACATAATATATATTATATATAACTCAATATATAGAAGAAATAAGCACACGTGCATATAGAAAAAAAGCACGCAATCTATGCCAAGCAAACAAAGAATAACCATAGATTGCCGCATACCCTTTTTTGCACATAGCGCTTTTAAAGAACGCAAAGTCAAAATCAACCTAAAAACACCCAAGTAAAGTCTTATTGGTATCTTTAGATCTGTAGATCAATAGTTTCTGTAACCTATAATATCTAAATACTTTTAAAGTCTAGATATGATTCACTGAAGTAATTGTAGTGGTTTCAACAGTTGTTGAACAAAACTGGGTTCTAACCATTAAATCAATAGTTTCTGTAACCTGTAATATCCAAAAACTTCAAAAGTTCTAGAATCAAAGTGTTTGTAAAGGTTTCGAAGAATTACTTAAAAATTAGGGGTTTTCGGTTTGCCTTTTGTTATATCTCTTCTTTCCAGCTGCTTGCTTGTTCTTTATGCAGTTGAGGGCGGGGGTGTTGAATTTCAATCCATCAGACCAAATGGTATAAGATTTGACGACATGTCTAGTTGTAATCTACAGGTACTGAAGTTAAGTGTACTTGTTCTAGGATCTAGTAAAATAACATGTAGATGATCAAGTATGGTTCTTGACCCACTAAGTTGAAACTTTTTTCTACACTCGATGTATTTATATGGATGTCATGTTTAATGTGTACAATTTGACCCCTACGCATTACTTACTTCATTCTTTCTTAGTGCAACCTTCAGCCCTTGCTATAAGCATACAGCATATAGAATTTCTATTGGTATCAACAAGAGAGTCATCAAGCTCCCTTGCAATCTCATGATTATCCACATTGAAGTAATCAAAATAACCCCTTAAACATTCTTCAATCACATTAACTTTTAATAAGAAGTATTTGGTTGCTTGTCTTCCTGTATTTACATGGCTTAAGTCCTAAATCCTAATTTCTCAATATTCTTATCCTAGCAAACCAACGCACGTCCTCTTTCACAGCCTTATTCCCTATTCGTTGTGAAACTACTCATATGATTTTACACTAGTTTCTTTTGTGATCTTCTTAGCTTCCATGTTGGCTAGTCTATACTTCTCTATATACTGCACACTTAACCATTGAACTGTAAATGTGTCCCTTATCACAAGCAATATGAAACCAAATAAAGCTCCAGAAAACGTGATGGCAGGAACTAATGATTCCAGCATCCCTTCTTATAAATTACAACAAACCAAAAGACAGAGTTGGAGTGTTTGACAAAAATAAATAAAAAGACTAGGTATCCTAAGGTCCACGAGTCAAGACTAGATTGTCTAGGATCTCTTGAGCATGGCACCCCGCATTCCAGCAATCGCATACCTATTGGACATTGCTTGGAAGTCGATATTACCTATTGGCCATTCCTTGGAAGTAAATTAATGATCAATTGAACAAAATGACATTAATCAAAACAGCATGCGGTGACATGTTTTATGCACCTGTCTACACTAAGTATGGGCTTGAAAGAAATAAAAAGAATTAAAAAGAAAACAACCACCCTGGAAAAATGGATCTCCAACAATTCACAATAATCAAACACTACTTCTAAAAAATATATAAACTTTTAGCCCTGAAACTAAGTTTCATGTATTGATATTTGATCATATTGCTTAACTCTCCAAAACCCATGCAAGTCCTTCATTCTAGAGCATTTGCTTGAGTAAAATGACATGCATCACGACTACATTGATCAAACCCACACAGGTAAGTTCTACTTTTTGTGCACATGGAACTATCTAAACTGAAATACATCACATGGGGTGTAAAGCAATAGAAAGGAAAAGGGCATGCAAGAGCAAAAAGAGAGAAAATATTTCAATAAACTAGACCAAAATTGGTCCGCATCACTGATTTTAATTTTATGTATGACAAACTGGCCAGTGCTATCTAGATAATAGTATTGTGTCATTGTTAGTGTTATGAAAAATCCAATAATCAACTAACATATTAAATAACGGCACAATTTCCTGGGTAACCTAGTTTAAGTTGCATTAGCGGGAAACATTTTCATACGGAAGTTTAGAACTAGTCTAAGAAAATTGATTGGGCTATTGACAATTTGGCTTATATTTGTCCCTTGGCCATAAAATAATAAGGGTAGGAAAAAAGTTGTTTAGACGTGTAATTCACTTCGCTACTTGTATTTTTCTATAAGCAACTTTCTAATCCTAAATAACACCTATCGGCTTGCCCTTGCAAGGGTTTGAACCAACACCGCTTTGTAGGGAGCAATCACCTACGCCACTAGGTCACTTAGCCAGTATACAAGTTATAGTCCATTTAATTTAATTAGGCTTAATTTCATTAATCCCACTTCATTGTCAGTCTACATAGTTGGATGCTTATGGCTTAGCTAGCTAACTAAAAAATTGGAGGGACTGGTGGCTCAGGTTTTCAATTAGGCAATGTACATTACTGGGTGAGAAAAGGAAAATAACAATAATACTACTACTCATAATCTGGTTGATGACGGATGCAAATTTATAAAATAGGCCACAACATTTACAATGTAAAATGGCAGTTGAACGACAGAGGCATGCGAACACAAGAAATATAACCATGCGACTTAAAAAATAGCATTTGAGTGTAAATGGCGTACCAGCACAGGAAATCCCACAACAATTGCTCCAGCAGCACTCACAAAGACAGCCAAACCAGTGAAAGCCAATGAGCTAGAAGCATCAGTAATCATGCCCATTTCATAAGCGCCAGCACCAGCAGCCCCTCCTAGCATCGTGACTGTGACCAGAAGATAATTCAATGGCCATGGAACCTGAATGTACCGCGCAAACGAATGGAAAACAACCCTGACCTCCAAGCAAATAACAACAACAACCAAAGCAACCGCACCATTCACAACTTGAATACTCCTCAACTGATGCTCATTCTTGGTGACCCACCAAAGAGCCCCCCTGGTGGAGGCATAAAGTTGAAACAAAAACGGAATGAAAAAAAGAAGGAACAAGTCACAAACTGTAGAAGCAGACGAAAACATAATCGAATAGTGAGACGCAACGTGAAACATCAGAGGAAAAAACAGTAAGTTCAAAGTGTGTAAGCAACTCTCGAGCTGACCAAGGATTAAATTATCATCAGGCACCTCCCCACCATGGTAACTCACCTCTTGCTTCAATTTAAACGACGAAACACGAGGAACAGAGTACAACCAGTAGAAAACACAATTAAAGACCATATGATAATACGAAGCATTAATCATACCAACAGCAGAAACAGTAGCCCAGCTAAAAACAACCGAAGCTATAAAAGGAGTACAAGCAAACAAAATACGTTCAAGAGCAAGCACAATAGTCGGATACTCGATCTGAATCCACTTAAACTGCAGAGACGCCCAAACACCAATCAAGAAATTCCCCAACCCACACACGCAACACGCAATAAGCCCTAGAGCAACCGAATTAAACGTCACGAACAGAGACGAGCTGAAGAAGAAAGCGATCTGTGCAGAAATGAGCGAAAACCAAACCGCGAAGAACGAACCCGACTTAAAGTTCAACGAATCGAGAATGTAAGCGATCATAAGCCCTAGGGTTAGAACCGCAACGACTGGAGTACCACCGAGGTCGAGGAGAAACGCAGCGGTTGGCACAAGCGCGACGGCGATTCTAGCGTTGTGGACAAACGACGACGGAGCGAAGCGAGAGTTCTTCAGCGATCTACGATTACTGCTGCTGTTGCTGCCGTTGGTGTAAAGAGTGGACGGAGCGAAACTAGGGTTCCGATGAGGGGAGTAGGTAGTGGGGAAGGTGGGGGCGCTGACGGAGGGGGTGATGTAGGGGCGGTAGGACCGAGGTTGGAGCTCCGGCGGTAGCATGGTCGCCGGCGGTGGCGGGATCTGGGTGCGGTGTGGTGGTCAGCTGAGTCGGAAAGTGTGAAGAGTTTTGTGGGTTTGATCCGAGGGGATCGAGTGACGTGTTTGCGAGACGCACCACCGTTGGATCACGAAAACAATTAATTACACTGGCGTTTTGATTACCAACATCAACGACGACCGGAAAGTTTTTATTGCGTTCGTTGACTTATATACTTTAATTACGATTAGACATAGAAAGCTAGCCACCAGCTAGGAATTACCCTTACTTGATAAGATGGTCCGGAATTAAAAAATACGACGTTTTGACGAAATTACTCAGAAAATACTTAAGCGTTCTTGAAATGATTTCAATTAGTTACCCCGGATGCGAAGTAGGCGCAGCCAGCAATGAATGTTAGTTCGTCCGTTGCGTACGGGACTTTAACCGGTTCGGACGGTCGCATTGGCATCGATCTAAACTTAACTGATTCAGACGCCTCAACACAAGGACCAAGCGGGGCAATTGAAAGTGATCGCGGGAAAAAGTCGACTCAAAGTGTCGATTCAAAATTTGCCTTAAACATCGACAACATAATGCCGAGTATCGAGACGGCGGCAAAGGTGAAAGTCTCTAAAACTAGGTTTAAGTAATGAGTTTTTCTTACCCGAGACTTTAGTTTTCTCACGGCATTGGACAAAACTTTAATAGAAAAAGAAAATGACCGTATTCAAAAAGAATTGAAAGAGCAAGATTGGTTAGATTATTTATTTATTTATTTTTTAATAAACTTCATTTTAATATAATGTTTAATTTATATTACTATTTTACATTAAAAAAACTTAAATAAATTGAGTAATTCGTTAAAGCTCTGGTCATCTGATCCACAACTGGGTCAGGCTATTTGATTGGGGCTTTATGTCAAGTCAGCATCCAGTTAGTATAACATGAAACAATATTACAGGATAATCTGACTGTAGAATCTATTTCAAAACACATAGCCTCAAAAAAAATTATTAAAATTTTAAAGTCTTCCACATCGGTTTTCATATATCTACACTTACTTGAATTAAATGATGCGAAAGTATTATTATTATTTTTTTTCCTCTTCTACTTACAAGTAATAGTAAAAAATATAAAATAATACACACGGAGAACAGATAATAACCTTCAGATATAAGGGTTTATTATGTTTTTCCTCTAAGAGGATGAATATGGGAAATGTAAAAGTAAAATTACATGTGTTTTTATATTTTCTTTACAATTTAGAAATGGAGGTTAACATGGGAAACTAATTTGAAGGCTCAAAGGCCACAAGGAGTGGCATCCGAGAGATGGTGGAGGATCCCTGACCGTATGTGACCACACTTGTCCCTTTGCAAGTTCGTTTTTTTCCCGTATATTTTAAGTTCTCTAATGACATATTTTATTTTACTTTTAGGGTGGTGGGTGTGATTGCAGGATATCTCGTCATCACAAATGGTTTAGGCATGCTAAAGGTTGGGGGCGGTGTTTCCGCTCGTCCCGTGCCAACCATATAACTTCTCCATCCCACATCCCCCTATTCCTTCTTTGCATTCATTGATGACAATACAAAGATGTCAATCTTGCTTTGCATTTGGTATATGTAGACGGCATGATGATCCGCCGATACAATATTACCACCTCATCCATGTTTAGTTTTATCCGGAAGGCACACCCATAAACATTAGATACTTATCTTCATATTAATGTTTATTATATACATGTACGTAGGACAAAAGAAATAAAAAGAAAAGGCTCTAGACTTTTATTTTTATTTTTTTAACTTAACTTTAAAAATTATCTGGGATTTTACTAACGTTTTTCATCTGATAATTTGATTAGTTGTCTGGTGGATTAGAGTTCCTTTCATTGCCCCCTCGAAAACAATGAACACAACCAATCAAACAGATAGAAATGAAAATAAATGAAGAAACCAAGAGACTAAGAGCAAGAATCAAATATGTTATGATACCAAGATCATGATTCGATGTCTGACTTCTCACAATATGTAGTTGTTGTTGGACTTTTATCAATTACGAGACCAAAATCATGTTTAGAATCAATCAAATCTATTATTTGACTTCTATCAAACTAATATTTTGATGGATTATATTACAAAACTTATTTATTATGTGTGTACTAAAAAAAAAGATAAAGGAAAGGAAATCACATTGGATAATGAAATTGGATATGATGGCCAAAGGAATTGTAACGCGGTTAATAGGATTTTATCAAACTTATATTTTTTCTTGTCTCAGTTGAGTCATGTTAGTTCTAATAACTATTGTAATGGATATCTCAACATTATCATTACAAAAGAAAGTTCCCATGCATTTTCAATTTTTCATGACCGTGAATTCACCGTTACGTTGAAATCATTTAGATATTACGTATTCATATTCTATTAGCATATGTTTTCTCAAACGTTTTTATAAAATAAAAAAAGTATTAAACTTTTTAGGTAATATTTATGATATTTTTGTTGTTTATCATGTTACCTGTGTTGCACAACATCACCGGAGCTTTGAGTGGTTTTGTTGATTCCCAACAACCAATTATGTCTTATAACATGATAAATTATATTATACTTTAAATACTCAATTATACTATATATTAAAAAGAACTTCCACTACTAAAGTGAAGTTTTCTACTTTTGGATTTTGGTCACAACATTTTCTGTTTTTAGCAACTTTAGTTTTAAACATTTAATTTTAGTTTATTCATTGTCATATTGTATTTTTTATTCAATTACACAAATTGTTGCAAGTAAAAAAATTTATTAGTATACACTTTAAAAATGCAACGCACGAATAGTAACTTTAAATTTTTGACTTAGACGTGTGTTCTGTCATAGTGGTTTAATTTTTCTTAACTTTTATTTTCGTTCATTTTGTTTAAAATCAAGTAATTTTTTGATATTGTAGGCTATAATGAGTGTGTTACCATTGTCTTATAGTGGTGAATCAAACTATTCCTCCGCTTTATTTAAAATCGAGTATTTTTTTGATATCGTAGGCTATAGAAAGTGCAGGAATTGTTGTCGTACAGTGATGAATCAAACCGAATATGAGTAAACAATATTTTTTCCGATATTGGAATTATTGAAACCGGTTTTGGTATTTGCTTATATGGTTTCGACAAACTGAAACAATAATGATGAGACTCACCCTGCGTAATACGGGATAAAACGGCAAAACTCCTGCCGCCTAGCACGGGCGGTAAAACTAGTTAGAAAAAAAAATACATATATGTAAACATAGAGTTGCATAGGCAGAGTAAATCCCCATGCACTTCAAGTTCATATGGCTATAATAATTCATAGCAAGTAATTAAAGCTTTTGAGTGGGTTTTTATTTCCGCAACAATTAACTGTATCTTACAACATAGTACTATATCATACTTTAAGTGCTTAACTAGAAAAGATGCACATATAAAACACGGTGTTGCGTAGTGCCTAGTACATCCTTATGCGCTTCAAGTTTATCACGCAATAATAACTCATAGCAAAATCATTAAAGTTGTAATGATCTAGTAAGTGAGCCCGCTACTCAAATCTTGCATTCAGCGAGCCCAACAGTTCAATCATCTTCCCCGTGCCACGCTCACAGTGCATGACCCATGCCCCCTCTCTCGCGTCGTAGCATGCCAGTGAGCGTTACCATCAATGTGACACTCACGCCTTTCATCATCCATTACACATTTACACATAACGCATAGTTTTTCCCAAAAATATTTGAGTTACTTTACTCGAAAAATTAGAATCTATCTATTTTAATAAGCCAAAGTTTTTTAGGACACATGACGTGATTCTGTGCATTCTCAGGTTGGTTTATCCCCTAAACCTATATACACATTTTTATTAAAATGATTTTGAACACTTATTAAAATCAATTCTCATTTCCATATATGAACTTCTCATTTTTTTCAGCATTTTTTTCTTTCATTTTAGATTAATAATTTTTAATTTGTCAATACAGTCAAGCAACGTAAAACTTTTTACTATTTAATTTTGAAATCATGCTTTATTTTGTTTGAGTGATTTAATTATTGGTAAGTAATTATCTTACTTACTGGTTAGTTCTTTTAAGATATTAAATGGTAGAGGTTTAAGTAAATAAACTGAACTATATATCCAAAATGTAGATCTTTTTATGTTTATACTAGCTTTAGTAAATCCGCGTATTACACGGGTTGAATATACAAAATATTAAATAGAACAAAAAGTATTAATTATAAAACGATTTACTAAGACATTATATGATTGGAATTAGGCATGAGTGACAACTATAAGTAATAAGACAAAAATATTAACTTTTTAAGTTTTTTTATTTTTTTTCAAAGATAAAGTAAACATTTTGTTACAAGATAATATTTTAAAAATTTCCTTACTATAACTTCCTATTTTAATTATTCTTTTTATAAAAAAATTACAAATAAAAAAACAATTTTAAAATATTACGTAAAAATAGTTTGATTTTTTAGAAAAAAATCTTTTTAAAATATTATTTCTATAGAAATAACATTAATAAAAAGATCTTTGTCTTAATTTGTTAAAAAAATTAATTATAATGTAAAAATGGATAAATAATATTATTAGTAATAAATGTAATTTTTTAAAAGAAGAGAAAAACGGAAAAAATTTGATAAGAATGAATGTGATGCTGACACGTGACACCCCATTTATTATTTTATTAGAGTAAAAAGATTTTATTAAGATTTACTTGTCATAAGATTTAAGTTATATAATATTTTGAAATATACTTTTATAATCCTTAATCTTATTATTTGTCACTTATAATTTTTATATATTATTATTTCTTATTTTACTAATAGTTGATAATACTAACACATAAAATTTTCATAAAAGCCAATGATTTATAACCTTATATTTATTTCATTGATGTAATATATGGTTTTTAATCTAGTACAAACAGTATTGATTTGACCGGACTACCGGAGTCACTTTGGCCCAACCTCTAGCACCTTTGAAGCGCATTAAAGAAATTTCCCACTGGACCTTGCCCTAGATCCAACGGCCCATAGTAAAGCATAACATCCAACGGTTGTCACACATCAGATAGCGATATATAAGATCCATCTTCCGCCGATCTCAAGTTTACCTAGGGTTTCTACGAACAGCTGCATCGTCGTTCTTCAAGACCATCATCCTTCGACAATCTCGAATCAAGATGGTAATTCAACTTTCTATGATCAGATATTTCGATTATAATACGTATTTACATCGATTAAGTTCTAGTGTTTGTTGAGTAATTCGATTGATCTGATGGAATTGCAGGTTTTGCCTAACGATGTTGATCTGCTGAATCCACCAGCTGAGTTGGAGAAGAGGAAGCACAAGCTTAAACGTCTCGTGCAGTCTCCAAACTCTTTCTTCATGGTATTCGATCAGTTTTTCGTGTTTTTGTCAATCTGATGCTAATTCCACAACACGAGCTTCTAATCTCGTGTGATTTGATGTCTGCAGGACGTTAAATGCCAAGGCTGCTTCAACATGTGAGTGTTTGTATTGAATCATTCATTATCATCGTATCTACTCTGATCAATTCGTTGTGTTAACTGATTTTGTTAACTTGTTTGATGTTTGTTGTAACAGAACAACTGTATTCAGCCACTCGCAAACGGTGGTGGTGTGTGGAAATTGTCAGACGGTTTTGTGTCAACCGACTGGTGGTCGTGCTAGACTCACTGAAGGATGTTCGTTCAGGAGGAAGGGCGATTGATCGATGAAGCTGTTTCGCATATTCGATACGGTATTTTGTTTGATTTGAGCCATTGAATTATGAGTTTAGTCTTTGTGCTAGCTTTTTGTTCTTTCTTCTTTGGTGGAGCACAAATGTGTTAGTTTGATATCGATGATTGTGTTAATGTAGTGGTTAAAAGTTTTGGATATTTGATATTATCTATGGATTCATGATTTGATTCTATACCATTCATGTTAGCATTAGTTATAGATTGTTATTTTACTCCCTTCTATGCTATTTTGGTTTTGATTTTGTGTAATTTTCAACAATAGAAACATTGTTGAAGCACTTTCATATCACTATTTAGGATCATCCAGAAGTAAATAAAAGCTATTCAAAACAAATAAAAAGAAAGTTTTTCACTGGCTATTGGCTAAACTGCAGATTGTATAACTGTTAAGATGATTGTTGCATAAAACTCAATCTCCTTCACCAAAATGGAACCTTAAAGGCAGAATCTTGGTATTTAATTTATAATCTGTTAAGCAATCTGTGACCAACTGGTTTTTGAATGTGCACATGAAAAAAAATGTTTTTTTCTTAATCTGGGGAGTTAAAGGCCACCAAAATCACTTGGAAAGCCATAACCTAATATACAAAAAATTATCATCAATGGTGTTTGCTCCTGTATACTAATTTTAATTAAGGAAATGAAGCTTATGGAGGGTAAAACTGACAAATGACAATAGTTATAAGCACTGCAACATATGTGTAAGATTGATAGCAAAACTTCTTTCACAAAATCAAGTATGGAAAAACTTGAATGAAGAAAGACTGATGATGAATATAGTAAGAATAACAAGGATGAGCGTTTTCTATTGAGTACTAATATTGTATCGGTATTTTACCTATAATTATTAATGATTACCATCGTACTCGTATTTCATCTAACTATTATTTATTACCATTACTAGTATTTAATTGTCTGATTTTGATAACGGTACTAGCCGTATCAATACTTGTAATAATCAAGACGAGAAGTACTGAATCTGTATGGATTACCAAGAATGTGTAAAGGTTTTATATTTAGTCTCTTTTCATGTAGTCATTTTTTAAACTATGTAATCCATCCATAATCACTATCATTCATCACTGGCTACTATATAGCCTACATCATCATCATAATCGACTAAACTATTATAAAAAAAATAAGGCTTGTGTTATGTTGACACTTAATTTTGTTATTGAAACACCCTCTTATCTTTATCTTTCTATGTATCTATATGTATGTATTGAGAGAGAGGGAGAATGAAAATAATATGGGTATAAGAATAACATGCCCCAAAAATAAATTTGCTCATGATTATCACCAATGACAAAACCAACTAAACTACATCAATCATCAATCTTCATCTACGTAGTTGACTTTTGATCATTCATGGTTTCTTCATTTACTCAAGTATAGATAAAAACCTCATGTATGTCGATTAACTTACTTGAGTAGATGAAGAAGTGATAACAGTTGTTGATAATTGCGTGGATGAAGATTGATAATCAATCTTGTTTTAGTTGGTTTTAGTCGATAATGATTATGAGAAGGATTATATTTTGTGGTAGATCTAGTAGTTTTGATGATGATGTAAACTTAGTAGTCAATGATGATAATGTAGTATTGTAGTCGATAAATGATGATGATTATGGAATGAAATATGTAGTTTGAAAATAGATCAGTAAATGGACCGACACATGAAATGAGATTATGAATATAACTATAAAGGGGTTATGGTAACTTTACAATTTTTTAAAAAACCATTCCATGTTTTGTCAATCAGTGCGAATCAATACTTCTTGTTTCATAGGTACCGTTTAGTTTCGATATCAAGAAAAAATCAAATAATGGTGTTGTTATTGACATTGTTTTTGCTAGGTCGGTACCAATACAATACAAGTACGATATATTACTTCAAAACAACTAGTTCCGACCAACGTCACTTCCTCTTCTTTATTAGCAAATTTGATTTTAATCTAAACTAGTGGTTATCAATTTCGCGTGTTGCGCGAGTTTCAGTCTACGACTCTACAACGCAACACAACATTTTTGTGACGGTAAATATTGATAACACAAAAAAGCTCCGAATAAGTGAGTTGTTGTGGCTGCAAGCTGGTGCCACGCCAAACAACGGTTACCTTTTTAAACAATCACAGCCTTTGCATAAGACCTATAGAACGAAATAAAAAATGCCTCACAAGTTTTAGAATGTCTTAGATGAACAAAATATTCGCACCCGAAAGTATCACCAACAACAAACCAAAATCAAACCACAGGCAATCAGGTCATCATCATCAATTCATTACAAATCAGACCAACATCATCACCAAAACCTCATAAACAAAATTAGATGACACTCAACTCACCATCACCGAATAAATAAAGACATGAACCAAGTGCATACAGAGGCTAGCAAAGCATACCACACACACAACTAAATCCACCAACAATCTAGAAATCTACAACCTGCACAACTGCATACAGCATACAAACGACAGTCAACACAATCACGAAGCAATTGCCAGGAACATCTCAAACAAAATCCAAAAGCAAATCTGAAAACCAAATATTAAACATCATCCGGGCAACAACATTAAAAAAAAGTAAAGAACCTAATACATAGTGTGTTGACTGTTACTATTCCAAAATGAAAACCCATGAGAACATGATTTAGTACAAAAAAACTCTCATCATCGAGCATAAGGAGACAGAAAAAAGTTATTAATTTCATAATAAACTTGGGTTTTAAACCTATGAACACCCATGAGAACATGATTTAGCACAAAAACCCATGAGTTGCTAATTTCAAAATGAAAACCCATGAGAACCCAAGTTTATTGAACACGACATCTGCGCATAGAAACCAGATACTTAACATCTTTAAGCAAAGAGTAACCAGAAGACCAAACAACTCAAAACAAACTACAAAAGTATTCGAATATCCCATAAACACCAGATCTAGCACCAAAACGACTCTCAGATGTGGCTTGCACATCATCATCGAGCAAAAGATGAAAATAAAGGAACCCTTGTCATCGCTGAAAGGACGAACAATACAGACGAAAGCCAGAGGTCACCCGCTATGGTTCTAAAGGGGAACTTGTAGAACAGAGGTCACACAACAGGTAAGCCATCGACAGCAACCTAACACACCACCGTAGCCATCAACCCCAACCAAGAACAAAAAAGCACATGGCATTGCGTTTGCCGGCAACAACAACCGGAGCGCCACCGTCACCGCCTCCCATCACCATGGCCATCGTCATCTGCATCCACACACACACCAAGACATAGAGTGATATTTAAAGAGATGTAGAAGCAAAGCATGGTTGTTCATTCACTTGCTTTATAAGAGGAGAATTTATTTCACATAGAGAAGTATTTGCGGATGATGCAAAAATTCACTCCCTTGGATTTGATTATTATATTTTTAAATATACTCCTATAAATGTATTTTCTTCTTTTTACCTTCTTTGGTTCTATTTTTAAAATTTTCCTTTCTTTTTGTCTTTCTCTTTTTTATTTGGCTTTACTTTAATGGGTGAGTTTATTTTATAAAGTGTATTTTTAATACAAAGTGTGAGAAGACATAATGAGTCTAAAAAAATTACCAAAAATAAAATTATATCTCACAATCTAAATCGAATTTCAAAAAAGTACTTCGGAGTCTTTGTTCCTCTCGTCGTCCTCTTTCAGAAAAAAAAATAAAAAAAAAATCATTGTGTCTTTTATGACACAATGACGTCATTGTGTCATTATGAATGACGTCATTGTGTCTTTCATAATGACACAATGACGTCATTGTGTCTTTCTTAATGACACAATGACATCATTGTGTCTTTCATAAATGATACAATAAAAAAACATTATTTTTTTTTATTTTTCGTTTATTTTTTTCTTAGTGAGGACGGCCAGGGGAACAAAAGTTCGGAATTTTTTTTTTGAAATTCGATTTAGATTGTGAGATATAATTTTTTTTGTGACTTTTTCTAACTTATTGTGTCTTCTCATATTTTGTAGCAAAAATACACTTTGTATTTAAACTTCTTTATTCTTTAAATTCTTTTGATATTTTAGCTTAAATTTCTTTATAAATTGAGTAAACAATTTATTGACAATTATTTTAAATTACCGTCTAACTCTCGATATTTAAAACGGAGCCTTCATATATCGCTCAATTCTTTTTACGCACTTCAACCGTTAGAGAAACACATACCTAATTACTAGTTACAATCTAAAAAGAGAAAAAAATGCATATATTATAAATAACCTTAAGCTAAATTACAAATCATATTGAGATAAATAAATTCAAACATATATCATAAATACACGGTTAAAGCATTAAAATGACAAGTAATGTGTGATTGGGATTATTCCTTCTCTGAATTTCTCCTAAACATCTACATCAATAGTATCATACCAAACAAATACAAGTACCAATGTTTAACTGCAGTAAAGAATGCACCAATGTTTTCTAAACTCCAACACAAATTGGAGTTGATCTAAAGGTTAGATTCTTTACCCTCAAATTGGAATCCACCAACTTCTAGGAGACTAGAATTTGCTTGTTTTTATGGAGAAAATTCTGAGGAATGGATACGACAATGCGATCAGCAGTTTTTCTGGACGGAGGAGACAAGAGAATGCCTCAAATTATGATATGTGATTTAACATCTTAAGGGGTGATGCTTAAGAGTTTCATCAAAGCCATATATTAAACTGTGGAGCTACAATGATATATTTGTCTTGGGTTGATTACATGAGGGCTATATTCACACTGTTATTGATTTTCAGAAGTAAGCATGTACCAAGGTGTTTGATAAAATGTTTGTAAGGTTTGGAAGAAAAAAAAGGATTCAAAACACTATTGGTTAGTAATTATATATTATTCTGGTTTAAATTGCTATGGTCATAAGTGTTAATTGGGTTAGTAGTTAGTAGAATAAGTAATTTACATTGGTTAGTGGCGTTGGTTCATTTTATCCTATAAAAACACTGAACAATTGGATGAAAGCTAATGTTTGATTAGGATTATCCCTTCTTTGAGTTTCTCTTCTTTCTAAACATCTGTATTGTCTATTAAGATTTCCGTTTGATAAAAGTTTATGAAACCACATATTAAAACTACAAGCTCATACATCATCTTACATAGCTACAATTGACACAAAATTTTCAACAAAAATATAACTTAACGATATTATGCAATTCGATGATGTATAAAGGAATAATGAAAGAAAAGGTTAAAAGAGTGATAAAATCTCACTCCATCACCCTCATTGCACTGTCACACGGACGACTGCAAGTTCAGGGTTCCATTAGCAGGGTTCAATGGTTTGATCCCACGTTTACAATCAGATTCAGGTTTGTCTTTGGGTATTGCTTACGTTTTCTCATCGCAATTGGGACAGCTTAGCGTGCAACAGAATCATTGGAAAAACAAATTATTAGAGTTGAACCAACTACAAATCCAAGAAACACGACGACTGAGGTTAGTGGCGGCTACTGTACAATAACTTCACCGCTCATTCCATCCCCATCCCCATCCCCATTCCCAAATCAAATCCAGTCTGCTGATGCCCCCTCTATATACATACAAACTACCATTACCCTCGCCCCTCGGGTATCATTCTGTCTTCATTTGACCACTTGATGAAGTTGGGCCTTTCCCATTTTGAAGATACAGACTGTTAGCCACCAACGAGTCGCTCACCAACCCAACATCAACATCATCAAAGTTAAGGGTCCCTCTCACCTTCCGTGTGCTGAAAACACAATTGCTAATTTAAAAAAGAAAAGAAAATTAGAAAACTGGTTTAAAAAACAGAATTATTGTATGGTTTGTTACATACCCGTTCAAGCGATTGTTGATGGCAGTGAGATCCTTCGATGGGCTTTGGTATGCATGAGTACTCTCCCCAACACACGCGTAATAGCTTTTAGATCCATGAGAAATTAGAGCATCCATCTGAACACAAATTATGATATCATGTTTATTAAACTAATGCTAGAACCAGGCCAAACAATTGTTTCCATTATTTTGCTTTTACTTAAAAAACAACATTTTCTTTTATTCTTTGATTATACCAACATGACTATAAATTTTTAATTTAATGTAATAAATAAATATCTTCTAAAATTAATAACGAGGTCTTTGTTTTTCTAAGTCAGGTTAACCAGTGATCCAGTAGCATGGTCGGTTTGATGACCAGATCGGTTTTCAAAACACTGATTAAAGCTACACCTTATGTAAATAGAGTAAAAGTATATATACCTTTGTTGACCGCAATGGAGAGACATACACATTGTGTACGGCAGATACCTTCTTTGGAGACATATCAGGTAGGCTTGGGAATAGTGATACCTTAGGTGAGCCAGGGCATTGACCTAAGAGTTCCCAGTCAAGCACATGTTACAAATACAATATGAATCAGGAAGAACAAGCAGATAACTGGTACAAACATACTACCTTCATCGTTATTGTTTGTTTCTGAAACCTGATTAGTGGTTTTAGCAACCCCTGCAGGAGCAAGCTCTACCAACAACGGCTTCACGGCAGGAATGAATATTTCATTGTAAAACATAATTATATCAACATGATCCTGCCCTGTTTTCTGTAGCCAAATCATCCAGAAGATGTAAATAAGTGATAAAAACATCCAAGAACTGTAAGGATGAGATTAAGACAGGTGGCAATACCCCATTAGACCGAGAAGATGACCTGTCATCAACAAAAACAGCACGGAAAACTTGAGGTTTACAATGTGGTTGCTTTCTGTAGTTGAAAATGATTTCTTTGAAAGTTAAGCTCAGTTGGGATATCTGCAGTTTATGACAGTAACATTTGATTAGTAATAATTAATTACCACACTGTAGCACTGAATTATGACATGTGTGTAACAGCAAACCTTTGCAACTCCATAGAAACAACATAAGATGATCTGGTCAATATGGCGGTTGAAAAACAGAGCCGTTCGCTGATTCAAAATCTGCTGAAAAAGACAATATACCCTTTCTCTTATTTCTTGTGACAACTGTAGTCTTTCAACCATTCCATTGATTCTAACAGCAGCTAACTTCACAATCTGGTCACAGAAAACCGGAAAAAAACATGAGTTCTAAGGGTTGGTAAAAAGATAGCTTCTTTTACAAAGTTAAAAAGTTTGGCACCTTGCTAAAGAACAAATTAACAGATGTCTCTGCACATGTTTCTCCCCTACCAGTTGGATTGGGCCTTGTTGGACTGCAAAAAAGTATTAATTAGATAACCTGATCTATTCGAAAGTAAAGCCAGTGTAACAGGTAAGTTGTGCAAAGGGTCACTAAAACCAGAGAATCCATTAGTGTCAAAACATTATTATAAGAATTACTTTATTTCAATAATAATCTAAGCTTTTATTAAAACTGAGTTATTAGGCTTTATGTTGATTGCCCACTGAGCATTATGTTTTCTTCTTATTGGGTGCTTTGGGCCAATTGTGTGCGTTAGAGTCGAGGGTGTCGCTGGAAGCAACATTTCTATCCCCTAAAATAGAGGTAATGATTGCTTCCATCCCACCCTTCCCAGGCCCCCTCAATAGCTTTGATATTTATGGGATTTACTAGGTTTGATTATGGTTATGGTTGGGAGTTATAAGACTTTACCCATATAAATACATTTTGGCCAATCTTTGACCGGTTTCTTTTTCAAGAATTTTTCTAACACTTTGACCCATTAGAGTTATTTCTCCAAGTAAACAATTCAAAACTAACATCTAATCATAAATGAATATATCAATTCTTACCTGGCAAACGCAGACTGCAATGCTGGTGATAGTAGCTTTGATTTGAAATTATTAATACCCAAAAGACGATCTTTAACTGGTGAGGTGAAGGAATTTCGTTCTACCAAAACACTTCGATATTCGGAGCAAACTCTTTTTGGTGATAAGAGTATGTTATTCTTACCTGAAAATATGTTTTTGAATGCATTAGCTTACTAGATTATAACTACATTTGTTGTGTTAAAGAGTACCAAACAACAGTATACCTGGTGAGCTGTCACGCTTCTGCAATGAAGGGACAGGTGGCAACCCTCCACAAGACATATTAGTTTGCAGTGCAATTGCATCCAAAGAAGGCATGGGGTCCGCCAACAACCCACGACGATTAATTTCTGAAGAAAGTATGGGTCTTGCAACTATCAAAGAGTTGTACATCGAAGAACCTTTTTCCCACACCATACTTTCTAGAAGTCGTTCTTCTAAAGAATTCAAATGTCGCCTTAATTCCCTGGGAAGAGATTCTTCATGTCTAATGAAACTTTCTATAACTTTACTAAGATCAAAAGCTGTGATTCCTGTTCTTTCCAAAACAGCTGGAAACAACATCGTAACTGTCTTATGGGTGGCAAGAACCAGTTCAGCAGAACATGCAAGCATACACCTATGAAACCGCTCATTTGTTAATAATGAGGTTAAATTGTTCCCATTTAGTATTTGGGATTCTGCTGTACACATTGCTTGTAGAACGCGATAGTATAACTTTAATGCTTCCAATCTACGTTGCTCTGCCCAAATATTATCCATCAAGTTAGTACTCTGCATGTTTGAAATTGCATTCCGATCCCCAAGACCACTGCTGGGAAAAATAGCTTCCAGAATTATACGAGCCCGCTTGATGACATCAGCAGTTACATCCTTGTCACATGATGACATAAATCGTTCAAGCTCTACTGATGGTTTTGATGGAAGAGGAGAAATAATTGACCGCAACCATTTTGCAGTGCTCATTGCTGTACTGACAGGTGTACCTTTAATCTTTGATGGAGACCGGTAAGGAGAAAGTGGGCTTGTAATTGTCTTTGTCGGGGAGGTCATTAAGTCAAATTTCCTCTACAGAGCAAAAAAATGTCAAACCATTAATAAGTACATTCAAGGTTTCATTATTGGCATTAGTAGTTTTACTAATATTAGTAATATATACCTTGTTTCCACTCATATTAATTGCACCACCTGATAAGCTGCTTGAACCAAGTAGGCTTTCATCATCATTGATGAACAATTTTTCATCTAATTCACCTTGACATATTGCATTATTGTAATCTTCTTCTAGAAAATTCAAAATGGAAGGCAAAGATGATTCCTCCAATAAATCTTCAAAATAAGTCAGACCATCTGCATTTGTAATTACACAACCTTTTTAACTACATATATTATACAATAAGTAAAACCTTTCGCAGTGTATAAAACAAACCTGTGTCAATATTGTCCAAGTTTCCATTTTTACATTCTGAAGCCAAGCAAGGTTTTTTCTTCAGAATTTCTGCTACTACAGTGTTGGTTTTGACCATTATTTTTCTTAATTCTTCTTCTGAGGTCTCATACATGTTACAAAGTGATGCAAGTAGGTCAACACCTTTGTCTTCTTTTTTAACTGCAAGTTATCAATGTTTTTACAAAGTTAATTTCCAAGTAACGTAAGATAAAAGCATTACTTATAATATAAAATTGGGGTAGATGATGAAATGATTACCAAAGCGTGAGGAGTCATCAATCGAAAAGTTTCTGAAACGAGCTGGAATATGAATAATCAAAATGGCCTGCCACAGGTTTCAGAAATGTCAAAAAGATATCTCAGCTAAACTAAAAATCTTCATACTGGAAATTTAATTCTCATTATATAAGTGACTAGTAGTGATTATTAATATGTTACAGTTAAGTGTCACTTACCAGAATAGAAACCAATCCATTAGTGCAAGTGACCAAGTCTTTGAAACGACTGAATGCATGGACTCGAAGAGCCAAAAATAGTAGCCATCCAAACCGATGACAGCTAGACATGTAATCAGGTGAGTTGGCAACAACTGACTGGTCATCAGCATCATCATGTCGTACTAGAAAAAGTCCCCAAAATGCACGTTTGTAGTACCTATCATTGATAAATATATAAATAAATAACTTCAAAAGAATCATCAATAGATTGCACTACTAAACTGATGAAGTTTCAGTGAAGAGTGAAATAAACTGTTTATATCAAATACCAGTTTACAGAATAAATAAACAAAAGAGTGTTTGATATAAATCCAATTGACAATTTATTAAAATGCACAATATGATAATAGATGAAGATGCCCCTACAAAGAGATAAAACAAGATCCATGCTTGACTTGGCACTTAATTAATGTTTTAAAGATGGTTAAGTACCTATAATAGACAAAGCTTAGAAACATGTGAACCAAAAACAATACTTCTGGCATATTGTAAAGATGTCTAATAAACTAACAGATTATTTGCAAAAGTGTCTTTCCAGGAAAGCAAAGTATGCAACTCTTGGGACGTAAGAAATATTATTAAAGACAGTTTTACCAATCCCGCTCAAATGATATGTTGAGAAAGAGGTGACAAAAGACAGCTCAGTGAAAAGGTTCAAATAATACCACTTTAAGCAGCAATGCACTCACATGTGCCATCAAAACTAGAAGAGTTCTTGAGGTAAAATATATATCTATAACAAAAAAAAATAACAATATTGTCGTTTCTTTTTTTTGGAGTGATAAAACAACTTCAATAATTTCTAACAGTAATCTGAGTCAACACCTTCATACACATAAATAGAGAGTAGAAAATAACGATATACTACAAACTGTATAGCATTAAAAAAATCACATTAGCAAATAAAGACATGCGACAAAAGGATGAAGGTACCCACTTGCTTAAAAGGCTGAGATGCACAAAATTCGTTTGCAACTCTTTTGCCTGATTAAAGAAATAAAAGAAAACTTAAAACAAGTTCAAGAACTACATAGCCAAGTAGACATAGAGAAGCCACTTGCAAGCTCCTCAAGTTACACAATCTTGTTATCTGTTACGTTTGTACCTGAAGTCTAGTTTCCCAATCAGAACCATAAAGATTGCTTAAAATAGGACCAGTCTTGACTACATATTGAGGTAGTTCCTTGAAAAAATCCACATAACTGAGACAAAAAAATATATATTAATCAGCAAATAACAAAATTGACAAAAAAGGCTACCCTCAGTTCATTCACAACATACTTCAGTTTTGCCACTCTCAGTATTTGACACAGGTTGAAGCCATTATCATTGGTATCAGCAGCATCTTCTGCAGCATCTTCTGCAGCATCTTTCTGGCTTAATCTTTTCATGGAGAACAAAATAAATGCAAACCAGTAGTGCTCTGCTTCCTCAGGCTGATTGAAAATAGCATTTATAAATCTTCACAACCTCAAAAAGATCCCTGTTCCCTTAATTCTAGGATATAAACGTTTATTTAATCTTTTCACAAAATAAACTCAGTTTTGAGCATGATGTTGGCCGTAAGCCCGTAATAAAGCCTTGGCTAACGTCACATGTAATTTCAATAAACTAGAAACATGATATTGGCCGTAATAAAGTCTTGGCTAATGTCAGATACAATTTCAATCAAATAGAAACATGTAAAACATGAATTTACTGATGAGATTCGAAGTGGTAGTTTAATTCTTTGAACACTATAAAATAAAGATAATACTCTTTCATAAGCATAACAAATTACAAGTCTCTAAAACATTTATCTTTATAAAATCTTTAGTACAAAACTTAAGAGCAATACCGTCCCACTTCCAAGAGCAGATGCATTAGTCAAGAACAGATGCTTGCTTTTATCGAACAGCTTCATCGCTTCCTCTAACTCCTTATCATCCATTGTTAATTTACCCTGTGATAACACCAAACAAAACAAATCAAATTTAGCAATAAAAACACAAATTACATGAACAAAACTAAAAAGAAACAAAAATCAAACAAAAACCTTGCAGAAGTCTCTAAATCGAGCATCAAGAGTAGCTCCAGTTTCCACAGAACCATCAACGGTAGGATTTATCGGCTTCAAATCTTCCATCGAGACAAAATCAAAATAGTCAAACAATTCACGCGAATCTCGCCCACACTAAACAAACAAGATCTCCGATTAACCAAACAAACCCAACGATTGAACAGATCTAACAAATCCCAACGTCACAAAAAACCCCTCTTTCAAAATCAAACACACACAAGTACAGAATTCCTAACTCTTTCTCCAACAATCGCCTTCAGATCTTCCGTCAAGACAACGAGCGAATCGTTCAATCAACCCACGCGAATCTCGGCCACAAGAAACGAATCAGATCTCCGATTCACCGAAACCCTAATTAGCGAATTGAACGCTGAATCACCTTACCGATTGAACAGATCTTGATGAATCAATACTGTATGAAAAAGCCCTAGCTTTTGAACACACACACAAACACACAGTAGCTGTATGTCTCACTCTATCTCTGTGAATTTGCTTTTTCCCTCCGCTTTTGGGGATCCAGCGGTACGGTAGCGCGGGAAAAACAACAAATGTGGCATGACATGATGGCATGTTATGTGTGTCATACATACATTGGTAGCCAATGGGATGGTGACACGTGGATTTGGACATTTTTTACCGCCAAAACCGGTCGTCTTTATCGAGAGGGGGGATCATGTGTGTTACGGTGTATGATTGGTATCGTGTGTAGTGGAATACGGTGTCAAGTGTTACGACCCTAGGGAAGTAAAGTGGTATTAAATAACATTGGATTCCAAATGCGTTAATAACTTCTTTACCTTTAAAGTTGAAATTTATACGTTTTTGTTTTAACTATTGAAAAATATAATACTGTTTTTTTAACTATTGATATATATAATATTAATTTACGTTTTAGATTTATCGATTACACTTATGCATAACATTACCTATCTATTTAATAGTAAAGTTTTATTTACATAGATTTTTCAGTTTTTGTGTTTCGTTCATAGAAGTTTTGTGATTTTAATAATTGGCCATTTTTTATTTGTCAAGTTTTTTCAGTAATTAAAAGTTATTTTAAATACCTAGTTATTTAAATTACATCATAAAATATGTGAAAAATTGTGTTAAATATGACACGTTGTTAAGTTTATTCAGTTATGTTGACTTTATTTTTTTCTTTCCGTTTACTTGATGTCTTCGAGTTTAAAGTCGAAGTGAAAGCCATTGGTATAGTTTTGCATCCAGTTTTCATATTCAAGTTCGTGGTGTAACACCCGCGCAAAACACGCGGAACCATTTCTAGTTGGAACAATATTTGAAATGTCAAGCACATACGTAGTATGTTTAGCCACTTTCAATGTGGTATTGTAGAAAACATATTTTTCTCACTTATTTTCTCTTTGCTCCTATCGCTAATTGATATGAAATAACTCATCTCGATGACTTGTTGATAGATAACGTACTCTCTAATTAAATAGTTGTGAGTTTTTATATTATAGTGCGTAGATTTGATATTTGTTTCCTGATAGCGTGACTTGTTAAAAAACATAACTTAATGGAATTTTAAAATAAAACTTATAAAAGTAAAATGTTTATTCAAATTACATGATTTTTTTGTAAATAGATAAAATGCACTCCTTGTTTATGTGCCTCGTCCTAATCCAAAACACACATTGGCTTAGAGGTCAGATGAGGTTTCGTATGCTTCCAACTGTTTTAAATCAACTTATTTTAAAAGAATATCATGTGAGATAGTACATTTGGTTTATAAGCAATCTTCAGTTGTTCATACAACCAATGTTAAACAATTCTCATACCTTGTAATGGTTTCATTATTTAACATTCGACCCTCCTTAAGAGCTAACGTCCTCGTTGGTCATCATTGGCTCCACCAAGCCGTTACTCCGAGTTGGCTCTCATCCGACTATTATAAAAACTATTTTCAATAGACTAGTCTATCAGGTTTTAAACTTCTATTGTTGCCCATACATCTATTTAAAATAAATATTATATATTGTAATGATTTTATTAGGTAACATCAACTTAGGGCCACTATAGTAATTGAATTTTTATTGTATTATAATGTCTACACCATTGCATCTTAAATCATTTTTCACCGACTAAGGTTTGAGGACGACCCAACGATGGTGTTTGGAAACATTATATATCAAAAGTCATGAATTAAAACGATTTCTTGCTTTGAGGTCGATAGATTACTTGATGTATAAACAAGCAAGTAATGATCAGTTTGGTGTCTCCCAAAAGGATGCAATGAAATGTTAGGAGACCATTTTTTTATTATTCACTCTATTTTTTTTCCTTAAATAAGACTGAATGGCAAGCAGAAGTCTGCAAGCTACTTACACAGTTACACCACAGAATTGCTTCACAGTGGCTCCTTTTAATAACTCTGCTTATGCTCAACACGTGTACTTAGGTTGTGGCACTCATCTAGGACAACATTTTGATCCATGATGCAACTGTTTCTGTTTATACAGAAAATGCATTTCCGATGACTTAATTTCTACTTTCCCCTTACAAATTATTTGCTTGAACACCTAAGACAGAAACCGAGCCTATATGGTTCAATTGGTAACCAAAATATAACACATGTATAAACATAAGATGGGCATCCAAAATTTTAATCTCTTTTGATAAGCGAAAACACTCTTTCTACTCTACATTTATTCTACTTTTTAAATTTACCACTTGCATTTTACAATATTCATCAAGAATTTTAAATTCGAACTTCAATCAAGCTAATATGTTGTGAAGTAGCAACTAAATATAATCTACATGACGTGAAATTACTTCAACACAAATGCATGCAAAAAACCACATGACTATACGACATAAAATATAAAATAAGTTTTGTCAACTAAGCCCCAAAATCGCAATCAATACACAAATTAAGATGTTAATTTTACATCAAAATTTCCAACTTTAGACGTCTGGATTTATTGAAAAATAACCATGTTGCATCATATTATGCTGAAATCCTTGGAGCCTAATTTAAATCAAGATAGTTAGCTGAGGATTATTTAAAGTCAACTTTACAAAATAAAGTTCTTTCTATATCTCTACCAATGTATCAATCACTTGTACGTGTTTATTTACCAAATAATTTGTCTTTTTCAACATGAATCTCTACCAATCAGTTCAGTTCGCTTGTCTTTTTTTCAAATGTGTCTTCATGATCGTTCAACTCATATGTTTTACCATACTAATGTGAAACTCATTTTTACATACATTTTAAGAACATTGATACTCTTGTTGTGTTATTTGTTGATCGCCCACATAACATATAAGGATCTATTCGTTGCCGAGAAATAAAAACTAATAATAAAACAGGGAGAGATAAGTAAAGAGCTTCATCCACACACATGAAGAAGCAAACTGAATTAAACATGCATGCAAATTCATAAATGATTAAGAACAAATACCAACCTAGAGTTTGTAAAATCTGTGAAAGACTAAAATTCTCAACTCCTGCTACTGCATCTTCAAAACCATTGTAACAAGTGAACCCAACAACATTAAACACCTAATGTAATACATCATCTGACACATCATAATCAATGTGCAAAAACTGTATCGTTTCGTCTTGGTGGTCTATCAGGAATCGAACCAGGTTTAAACTTAGAAGCCTCATGTCTAGCAAGCTCAGGTGGAACAGGACTATTGCTTTGTGTAAGCATCTGTTTAAGATCATAGAAAACTTCAGTATCATGTAAAGTCAAAAATGTAGTAGCGGTACCTGTCTTCCCTGCACGCCCTGTACGTCCTATACGATGCGTGTACATTTCAATATTTCCAGGCATATCATAGTTTATAACATGAGCCACGTCAGGTATGTCAATACCACGCCCTGCAACATCGGTAGCAACTAGAACATTAAATCTTTTGGTCCTAAAACCTTCAAGGCTGATTTCTCTTTGTTCCTGTGACTTGCCACCGTGAAGAGTTGTCACACGGTAACCTGCTTTTTCCAATGTTTTGGACACATGATCAGCGGATTTTTTAGTGTTTATGAACACAATCGCGGTTTTGTCCACCAGATCATCGAGCAGTTTCTGCAGCCTAGGCATTTTTTCAGATTCTTTCACCATGATAACATGTTGGGTAATGAGATCAGTTGCTTTTCCTGCAGTTCCAATAGTCACAACAACAGGGTTTCTCAGGTACTTTCTAGCTAGTCTCTCAACAGCTGGTGGCATAGTTGCACTAAACATATAAGTGGTTCTATATATCCTTTTCTCATCAAGCTCCTCATCTTCATTTTCGGGTTTGAAGTTACTTGATGGCATTGCATCAAGAACACCCACAACTTGTGGCTCAAAACCCATATCAATCATGCGATCAGCTTCATCAAGAACAACATAGTTACACTGGTTCAAAACAGCATAACGTCTTTCTAAACAATCGATAAGACGCCCAGGAGTAGCAATGACAACCTCACATCCCTGTCTAATCTTAAACCCTTGCTCCTCAATCGACTGCCCACCAACAATGGAAACAACTTTGATACCTAAATAATGCGCGAATTTAACAGTTTCTTCCTCAATTTGCTGTGCAAGTTCTCTAGTAGGCGCCATTACAACCGCATAAGGACCCTCCGCCTCATTCTCCTCACTAATCGGAGGGAGTCTAGTTATGTAAGTTAACATAGGAAGAACAAAAGCAGCTGTTTTACCTGAACCAGTTTCCGCAATCCCAATGACATCGCGCTGTTGGAGCCCAAGAGGAATTGCAGCCATTTGAATGGGTGATGGTGTCTTGTACCCAGCTCTGTCCACAGCTTTCAAAAGCTCAGAACTCAGCTTACTCTCAGCCCAACTCCTCATAGGCCTAGGAATTTTCGAACCCTTGTACGAAATGTTAAATCTTCCCTAAATATCCTCCAATCCCTCTCAGTCATCTCCTCAAGCTTCTTCTCCGACCAATGCCGATCAACCCTCATATCGAACGTATCATACAAATCCGCAGCCTCATCCTTAAGCCGCTGCGCAGCAGCCTCTTCGGGCCGCTCTTCGATCCCATCCTTCTTCCTAATCTCATCTCTCAACTCCTTCTCGTTCTTCGCAGCTAACTTCTTCTGCTCCCGACGATCCATACCGGCTCGAAACCCTCTCCCGAACAAAAGCCGAGCTTCGTGGGGGTTTTGGTACAGAACATTCATGTCACGAGAAGTATCCTCAGTATTCTCCCAATCGAATGAAAACCTAAACTTCTCACTAGGTTTAATCACTCGTTTCTTGGGCTTCTTCGATCCCAAATACTGCTCTTTAATCGCTTCAAGCTCCTTCTCACGCTCTCGCTCCGCAAGCTTCTCTAATCTCGCTCTTTCTCTAGCCTTATGCTCTTCATCACGCTCTCGATCACGATTCCGTCGCTCAGAGTCCCGTTCACGTTCCCTCTCCCTCTCCCTCTCACGTTCTCTATCTCTATCTCTATCTCTATCTCTGTCACGACGGTCACGGTCACGGTCACGGTCACGGCGGTCACGGTCACGGTCGTGGTCACGGCGGTGACGGGAGGAGTTGTCGTCGGACGACGGCGGGGGTTTGGAGGATGATGAATTAGGGTTGCTGTTGTGGAGAAGGTGTTCGGATCGGCGTTTTTGTTCTTCGAATTCTTCTTGGCGACGTTTGAGTGCGAGTTGTTCTCGCTCTGCTTTGGTGAGGAATACGGGCTTTTTGGCTTGTAGTTTCTCACCGAGGTCGTCGGTTGAGCGTTTCATGGTGTGGTTGAGGGTTGTGGTGGTTGAATTGTAGGTTCGCTTGGGTGATTGCAGGGCGGGAGATGGTGAAGTGCAGAAGGGGATCGAAGAAGACGATGAATCTAGGGTTTCGGTGTTCGATTATGAATTGGGGATTTGATATGATCGGATGATAATGTTGCGTACTTGTGTGATTGTGTTAACACGGTTACAACTTACAACTTACACACCCTTGGACACTCTTTTAAAGGGTAAAAGAACTTGATTTTATTCAAGCTTTCAAGAGGTTGAAATCTTGTATTTTATATATGATTAAAAATAATAATTTGAGTGAGTTAGTTGTTTTTTTTACTATAGTTTCATCACTCTTGTTATTTATATCAAAAAAAAAGAAATTTACATATGTCTTCCCAAGATTTTTATACAATTATTATTTTCATCAAAAAAATTTAACTCCGATAATTTAAAAAGTTAAGCCATCTATCAATAAAAAAATAATTATGTAATTTTACATATAAAAAGAAAATCCTAAGTTATGTTAACGTAGGGAATGGTTCGAATACTAACCAAATAAATTAAAAAACTCATAAACTAAATCTAAGCTTTTGATTTGGTTAAAATTCATTGTTTTAATTCTTTTTTAATAAAAAAGTATGAAGTTGTATTTGTGTAGGACCCTATTCAACATCATTTTGAACTAAGAATCTTTGGATCTGAATCAAATCAATGTCTTATTTAGTTTAAGAGTTTTCTTAAATTTTTTTTGATTTTCAACTGAACTCTTTCCTGTTAACGTATTGGTGTTAAAATTCCATTCACGTGTTATTGTTCCATTTACGAATCCTAAATCGAACATTTCATCTTCAAACCTTTCATCATGACTGAATCATAAGATTGTTGGCGTGGAGGAAGAGAATGGACATCATTTTTTTGTGGCGGTCGGGAACCCATTGCGTAGGGGTTGTATTAGACCATGGCTTCTAGTCGTCGGCTCCCATATATCGTTATGCAGTTCCACTAAATTATGGTTATGTAATTGAGGAATTTTGTTTTGTAGTTTAAAGGATAATTTTATCAATGTACACGCTTAACAATTTAAATTAACAGAGTTAACTTTTTTTTATGAAAATTACTGTTTTTAAAAACAAATGTGACCAAACTATAGGTTGAAAAACGACAATTCACTCTAATGGTTTTTAAAAACAAACCAACTAGTTATATCAATATAATGAGAGACGTATGCGTTAATTCCTACATTAATAAGGAGTAAAGAATTTACAAATAACACATGGGGGTTGAGATTCCTTTGTTGTCATTTTATATGCATATGGTTACTATTGTTTATGTTCCTAACGTGCCTATGATGCAGCACCAAACGGACTATTAGATAGCGTGTATATCTTATTGGATTGTTTTACAATCAGTTTCGCTACACACCTAACACTCTAGCTAATTGCGCACCCTTTTCATTTATGATTTTCTATTTATGTATGCTATGCGTAGAGGTATATCGGTTGAAGTATATTCGTTTTTTTTATCAATCACAACCTCTTTCCAAACTGTCCAAACTTGTTTTTATCTCATAGGGGGTGGGGGATGGGGATTCTCGATTGGAGAAACTTTCATTGGTTCTAGAGTGAGTGTTTCCCAGATCAAATTAACGAGAACTATTACACATTTAGAATTACTATATTTATCAATAAACACATATATTTACTAATGAATACACAACCATGTTTGGTCCTCACTATAAATTTTTACAACACTATGCCTGGTAATGAATACACCACCGTGTTTGGTCCTCACTGTAAATTTTTACAACACTATGCATGGTCGTTGCCACAAATACATTATTGTTATGTTAAAATATCAATCTTCAAAGGATTATTTTCATAAGTAAATAAATTTTAGACATTGTTATTATGTTAAGAATATCAATTTTCATATAACTGATGTAGTTTTTTTTATTATTATCAATATGGTGAATAATCAATTACCATTTAGTAAACTTTTTCCAAGTAATGGGGAAGAGGATCGAAACATGCCACTGAAAGACTCTACTGAGACAAAGACGAGTTGTTAAGAATGTAAAGGTGGCATGATGGGTAGTTGTTCAGATCTAATATGAATCGTACATGGATGGTAGTTGGATTCGACAGCTCTCCTAGGGTTCCGTTATCGGGGATCCCTAGGGAAGAGGATCAAGTGGGCCCTTGCGAATAGCTCGATGCACCATCTCCATTCAACTCTTTGAGCGAAATACGGAAAAAGGAAAGAAAATTCATGGACCGACCCCATCATCTCCATCCCATAGGAACTACGAGATTATCCAAGGACGCCTTCGACATCCAGGGGTCACAGATTGACCATAGAACCCCGTTCAATAAGCGAAACACATTAGCTGTCCGTTCTCGGGTTGGGCGGTAAGGGTCAGAAAAGGACAATCACTAATTCTTAAAGCCAACGTTCTTAAGGCCAACAAGTCGGCGTAAAATGGGGGAAAGCTCTTCGTTCCTGGTTCTCATGTAGTCGGATCCTCCGAAACCACAAGAATTCTTAGTTATAATTAGAAAAAGATTCCAACTCAGCACCTTTTGAGTGAGATTTAAGAAGAGTTGCTCTTTGAAGAGCACACTATGATGAAAGTTGTAAGCTGTGTTCGGGGGGTGTTATTGTCTATCGTTGGCCTATATGATAAAGTCAGTCAGGGGGACATGAGAGGCGGTGGTTTACCCTGCGGCGGATGCCATCTAGTGAGCATATAAACATCATTATCTCTGTGAAGTTTTGATTGACGAATGCAAACACCAATTTTACCATCTTAAACCTTCTCTCGAGATAAAATGAGTTATAGAGTAATGTAGATTTATATATATTTAATATACATAAATAAAGATTACCAACTTTTCAGAATTATTTTCATGAGCAAGTGTTGGACACCATTTTGCAGCACCCAACTAAATAAAACAAAAACAATAAGAAAAAACACAGTCCATCCTCACAACACCTATTCTATTTCTTTCCCCTCTCTATTGACTGCAACTATTTCTTTCCCCTCTCTATTGACAGCAATTGGTTTCATACTCCTGAGTTCCTCTTTTCCTTATCTCTGGCTGCATTTTCTGTTATAAACTTTGATGCCAACCTATGCAAATCAGGTGCGGCCCTCCATTTATTTGAACGATCAACTGGATTCGATTCACATCGTTCAAGATCAAGCTCGTTTCCATCAACAGAACTCTCTGTTTCATAGCTTTTTTTAGAAAAATTGATGCTAAACGCGTACCCAAAGTATCTTGAGCTATTGTACTGGGAATACACTTCAGGTTTTATAAATGCGCGAAAATTATTTTGTGAACGGGGTGTTCTAGAGAAGAGGGCCTCTTTTACATTCAGAGCACATCCACGGTTGAAGGGGTTCTTCCTTCTCTCATATCTGTTTCTGAAGTTTTCATAAGTAGTCTGCATAAAAATAACAGCTTTAGTTTATCTGTGTTTTAGAATTTATATCGCAATATGAAAAAGAATGAATTAAATGGATAAACAAGTTCATAAATTCTTGTTCTGATGATGTGAAAAATGAAAAGGGTACCTGGTTTGTGATGACCAAATAGAGATGAAATGCAGACAGTCCTCCTACAAACCATTGAACTGTAAAAGTGTAGGATATAAGAATCCCGGATACTGGGGACTTCAATATAGCTTCCCAGAAACTTGAACCGTTTTCTTTCATAACCATGATGATGTTTAGACAACACATTGAGAAAACATAAAGGCACAAGAGTGCCGTAGAGGATACAAACATGAAAAAGGATCTGTAATTCCTCTGAAATTCACAAGTTGGTATAGTTAGACATGTAACTTTTCAATCATATAAACAATATGAATATAAGAAGGAACGTTGCATTATACAAAGCAACTGTTACTACATGAATATTTGGAAACAAGAAATAAACGCCATATTAACATGTAAAGGTGCGTTTTGGAACTGATTATCTGATTACTGTGAGTTAATATTAGCTTTTTAGTGTCTGAATACGAGGGTGTTTGGATGCAACAAAGCGCACATCAAAACACCCCTAATGAAAATGAAAAAAAAAACAACTATTTTCTTGTACGGTGTATGTATTACTATGTAAATATGATCAAAATGATCATTACTACATAAGTGAGCAGAAAAACATAACTAGTAAAGAGCATACCTTGCCGATGCATTGTCCAACCCATGGGCAATGATGGTCAAAGCGGTCCACACAGTTGTTGCATACGGAACAATGTGAGCATCTTGGTGGGCGGTAAATCAAGCAAGTTTGACAAAACTTGACCCTGACGACTGTTCCGTTGACATTAACACTTTTTATAGGTGCTAGATATTTACCACTTTGCCCTACAGCCCAGTCACTAGACATGCTAGATGCATCCCAATCATCGTCTAGGTCCGGAGAAGGTGGATTTCGGGGAATAATTCCAGGATCTCTTCCAGCAACAAGGAAGATAAGGACAAGAATCTACAGTATTTAACAAAGATCAATAAATATTAATAAACCTTAGTTAAGCAATGAAGTTTATTTATAAGTACATCCCCCCAAAACATTCAGATCAAACTTAATGGCCCATGGGCTTGAAACGAGACTTGGTAATATTGATGGGTCAGTAACAGATTAAAACGGGTTTAGGATGAAACGAGTCATTTTTACAAAACGTCAAAACAATCTTGGTTGGGTTGGGTTGGGTTGAACCACAAACCATTTTTGTACGGTTTAAACAAAATTATAAATATTAATGTGGCTATTTGTGATTAAAAATAATATTATTGCACTAAAAAATTGAGCATTTGAAGAAAACCTTCTAGGAGATTGTATGCATTAGAAATGAAATATAAACTGTGTTGTTGACCCGTTATGCTTTTCTCTTTTTGAGATAAGAAGACAATCTAAATCAATCTAGGTTGAACTTTAAACTGCTTGTTGACCCATTGTGCATTGTGATCATCATGATTTCAAATGCACATTCAAACACCCTCTAAACAAATTTGTATGCTTGGATACGAAGGTAATCAATCATTGCTTTTCATCAATCATAGTACTCCATACCACATTATCTTAAAAAAATGTGTTCTTTTTAGTTTCAAGGGTTATGAACAATGTAACCAGAGTCATTTCAACAACATAATGGTTACTTGTTTGATGTATTTGTTTTATAATGATGAAAAAGGAAGGCTATCATAAACCAATATCATATAAAAAGGAACGAAAAAACTCACATATAAAGTGAAGACAGCAGGAATAGCTACCAAAACCAATCCTGTATTATCAGGAAAGTATTTCACAAGACTTTGAGAAACCAGAGAGCAAAACAAGATTACTGGAACCACAATGAGGCAGATTGTAAGGTTAAGGGACCTTGCATCGGGTCCAAATATTAATCTGCCCCTAAACGCAAAGATCTGCAAGAAAACAACAAACAAAAAAAACATAAGGGATCGTCTGCGTTCCGTTTTCAAAGTCACATATAATCAGTTCCTAACGTTTGACAGTTTGAGTATGCTTAACTGCATCTGATTATCTAAGGACCAAAAGCATCTGACTTCACAATCACTATAGGATCAACAAACTAATTCTGATTATTCAGGCTCATTTTACATGTAATTACCAGAATTCACCAAACACGCGACAACTGATTATCTTGATCATCACAACTTCAAAACTCAGAATCCAAACACTATATCTTGCAACCCAATTTGTCTTCCAAATTCAGATTATCCCATATCACTTAATCAATTTCAAAATGCAATGTCAAACATCTACCTCCTAAACATGCATCAATTTGAAGATTCGCCACCAAATTACAAACGGAAAGTGGGTTCTGTCGATATTCAGATTACGATTCATAAACTTTTTGATTCAATTTATTATGATGCCCTAAATCAATCAATCAATCAATCAATGGGGTCATAATCATATGAAATCATACATTGTTTCCTTTCCAGACTTGATATAGACGGAGTGAAGGGGCGTCATGATTGGTGCTGATCTGCCTGTCTGATAATCCTTGAGGAGGAAGACTGTTTCTTTTCATGCCGTTGCAATGCTTCCTCAAAACCGGCCCCAAATATCCTGCAATCAAAACAAACATACGATTGAATTGAAATTCATGATTATTATTATGAAGATGATGATGATGATGATGATGATGATGATTAATGGGAGAATTGGGGACCTTTTCTTGTGGGAAGAAAGGGAAATGGGGCCAAGGAAACAGAGCAACGCAAGAATGATGAGATTAACAGAGGAAATTGATGATGAAAAGGGGATTCATTTGGTAGCGATTGAAGCCCCTTCACCCCCTGCAATGTAATCTACGATAGTGCTCTCTCAGTTATCCTTCTTTGCCCCTTGTATGCATGATGCATGTATGTTCATTTGATTTTCTTTTATTATCATTTGGTTCTTTTTTTTATTTTTATTTTCCTAACCGAAAGAGATCGCTACGATCGCTAGGAGTGAGCATCTCGCTGGCCGATCAAGAAAACTGTGAAGAGACCTAGACTGGCATGTGACTGGCCTGAAACACATAAAATAAGTCTGGTTATAGGTTCTCGTTTTTCATCTTATTGAATTTCTAATTGGTTTCAGTTTGATCTATGCATACGGGTCCTTGATCCGGAAAAAACCGATGAACCAACTGGGTCCAGCTTGAGACTGATCCGGAAAACACAAAATTAGTTCTGTCCAGATGCTTGTTTTTCACCTTGTTCGGTTTTAGTGTCGGGCTAGTTCGGTTCAGTAATTGATCTGTGATCTTTCCTAAGAATTAAATAAGACACTTGTACATATCACATAAAACATAACTAGAAGTGGTGTGAGAGAGAATTAGAGATGATTACATAATTTTCTTTTGTTGATTAATACAATATTGTCGAAACAATTTTAGGTTCATGTTTGGGTTTGGTAACGTTTTGACATAAATTTTAAGTCGTACCATTAATAATAAAATGAGAAATCACATCGGTAAGGTCGGTTGGATCGGGCTTGTTGAAACAGTTCACTTTGGTGGTTTGGATGAAAAACTTTAGATTGTATTAAAATTTTAAGATCAGGTTTAAATATATTATGCATATGCATAACTATATGCTTTAAAAATGTAAAAACAATAAAGGTAAATGGCTAGTTAGTTTACATTGCCGATATCAAGTTTTAAAACGTAAACTGAATCGTTAAACTAGTATTTTAATATTTTAAACTATGAACTGATTTATATAAACCTTAAGCCGGTCGAAACGGTTTATTTGATGTTTGAGTAGGCCACTTTCAATAACAAACCTAGAAATTTTAGAGGAAAAAAAAAGTCTTTTTCATTAGACGACCATAATAATATGGAGTTGACATGCGTAGGGTCTCCAACATAAAGTATAATAATACCTTAAACAACAAAATCTTATAATGCGACCCAAAAGACAAAGATCTAACATGCAGTGCAAATAGCATTTTTCTTTGTCTTACACAAGATTCTCTTAAATTGATTATGTTTATCAATTGTTTTATTTATCTCATAAATAACAAAACAAAAGAAATCAAATTCTATCACATGTGAACAAGTCAAGCCATTTATAAACTACTTTTGAAATTTTAGCTTGACAAGCTTAAGTATAGGTTCGTATTAAAGCCCGAAACAAAGCTTCACATGTTAAGTTTGACTAGACCCGTAAGCATAAACAAATCTTACTACCGTCACACCGAGAACCCTTAATAATCACATAATATAAACATGTAACTTGAAAATATGGGAAAAAGAATACATTGACAACACAGGATACATATATAGTCATACATCATAAAATCTCATCCACACTTCATAAAATACATATCATAAAAACAAAAAGAGATGACGAACAAATGCGAATATAGAGAAGCCAAGATGGCCTCAAACATCACGGTCTCTCTTACACTCGGGCGCCATTGTCGGAAACCGTTTCCGATCAGTACAGTAGTTATAAATCGTGTACTTTTGTCGCACCCATTGGAGACGACGCCATTGGAGACCATCAAGGTCTTGAAACTCCTTCTGGTCCCACCACCGTTTGCCTTGAGTCGCACAGTATTTTGCGTTTACTGACGACTCACAGCCGTCGATGTGGAACCCTTTGTATGCAGCTACAAAGGGTGCCTTTGACCAATCGGTCTTCTCCAACCCACCTCTGGTTGCCCAATCGTCAGCGTTCCATAAACTTGAGTAGATCTTCATTGGTTGGTTGAAGGGGAACCTGACACCCAAATCTTTACTGTTCTTGAAAACCCTGATTGGCACATCATCCACAAAAAACCTGCAAATAATTTCATTTCAGATATCTTTTCATGTAAGGAGTTGAACATCAGTTAAAAATCTAACCCTTAAACCAATGAATATCACCTACGTGATAAATCTTAGCGGAATCTATCGCCAAGAGGGCAAAAAACACTTGTCATCTCTACAAACACTAGCAGATGTGAGTAGTGTGTACAATACACACTATTCATATCATATAGGTAATATTTGTTGGTTTAAGGGTCACCTAGGTTAAAAACAAGTTGGTTTATTAATGAAAAAACTATACAAACGTACACAATCTGGTACATATTCCAGAGGACGGAGTAGGAATGATAAGCTTTTGTGGGATCAAACCAGAGGTAAATCCGTTGCTCACGGTCACCCTTGCCTCCGGTGAACACATTTGTTTGCAAAATGTACGGTTGCCCCGATCTATTCCCCAAGAACTCAAAGTCGATCTCATCGTGCTCGGAGTTTTGCGACGACAACTGTCAATTTAAAAAAAAGAAAATTCACATTTTAGTAAAATAGACCAACAAATGATTATGAGTTTAAATCCTGCGGTTTGCGGGTTTGATTATTATTTTTCTGGTAACAGGAATTGTTGTTTAAAAAGGTATATTCATACATAGAATGCGGTGACGGTGCCAGCAGAGTCTCCGGGAACCATCTTAATCTGCATACTGAAATGCCCAAAAAGATATGAGCCTTTCGACTGGAACCCTGTTCCAGTGTACTTATCGAGCGACAACTGGATCTCCGAACCACCATTAAAGTACTTGATATGGTCAAAAGCCCATGTGGGTGCGTAGTTCCGGCCAAACGGCACATCCACCGGCCGTCGCGGCGGAGCTCCGGCGGTGAAACTCACCGTTGATAACACACACAGGCATATGAAAACCACATGTCCTCCACCCCACTGTTGATTCTTATGCATTGTTGTTGTTTTGCTGCAAGAAGTAATGATAATATTATTATTATTATTAGGAAGTTTGTATGTGGGATTTGAAGAGTTGTTTGAACTTTGAAGGGTGGAGGATTAATTTACCTTTGAAGATTTGATGAAGATGGAAGTAGGGGTGTGTGTGACTGTTGGTGGAATGTGGATGAATGTAGGGGGAGGGGGTGTGTGAATATATATTATTGGAAAGCAATAATGAAACAAGAGGATACAGATTAAAGCCAGCTATGAGGATCAGAAACCCTGTTTATGTGATTAGCTGTTTCGCATATAGATATAGATATATATAGGGGGTGATGTGATTTATTGATTTGTAAGTAGCAAACAGCTTTTACTTCTTTTACCAACAGTAATAGCAACATGTCTTTTGTTTGACAAAAAATTCTAAATTTAAATACAAGACGGCATACAAGACTTTTGCACACGTGTAGTGTAGTGTGGTGTGGTGAGTGTCGGTTTATTTTGAGTTTAGTCTTACGTAGTTTTATCATGTATTTTTGTAAAATGTTGTTTTTCTGATTTGAACTGGTGAATTTCAAGTAAAATGTTATATAAATATGAAAATATATGAATCATGAGATTTGGTCAAAAGTAACCGGTAAGTTTGATGTTTGATGGACAACAATCTTTTATACGGTAAGATTGCTTACATCAGCTCCTAAAATGATCTAGTCTCTTCAATAACCATGCATAAAGCATGAATTAAATTAAGTATTGGGTAAACTCAGTTTTATGAATCACATAAACTAAAAACAACTTCATCTCTCTCTCTTAAAGTTTGTAAAATATCAAAGCATAAGTGTTAAAAGCTTGTGTTTTTTAAAAAAAGTTATAGGTTTGTACGATATATAAAATTGTTTCTAGAAAAACTTTATAGATAGTCACAATATAGTGAAAAAAAAAGAAAGAAAGACCAGCTAAAGAAACCGTGTTATATATCAAATTTAAAATGATATATGTTTATATGATTTTGATAATTATATGCTTAAATTAGTTATGTATTATCCCTTTATATTTCATAATCACATGCGTGCATTATAGCTTTACTCCATCCGTCATTAGGGGAAAGACCAACTTATCGCCACTTTACTCAAAATTTTGTAAAGCTTATTATTGATTAAATATTTTATAACATAACATAGTAAACAGATTATGGAAAATGTTTAAATGCAATTATTAAATGTGGATTAGAATTTTATAAATAATAAAAAGATAGAGGAAAGAGAGTAGGTAGTTTCTTTGGTAAAGAAAAGAAAAGAAGCAAATTTGACTTAAGAGTCAGAAACTTTGACTTATAACTAGGATGTATTTTGATATCACTTTCTATTAAATAAAAAATGTTTGAGTTACTCAAATAATTTAATTTTGTAGATGTTATTATATAATTATAGACCAATTTAAATAATGTATCTTGTCATATTATTTGTTACTATCGAAAAGCTAACATATATTACATAAAAAAACATATCCACTTAAACAAGTTGTTATTGTTGATATCATAAAATCACTACTTGCTTTGTTTACTTTCTTACGACAAATTTTCATCTTACTTTTGATGTATTAAATTCTTTTAACACGTGAGATGTAATCATTAAAAAAATCATCAGATTAACTTTTATATTTTAAAAATTCTAAACTTATCTAAACTGCATTTGTCTTTAAATTTTTCTAAATAATAACTTTTTAGCTCTTGAGTTTGCCAAAATAAGATGATATAACTCCTTTTACGAAAATATTGAACATCACTCTATCAAATATTGACCATTTTAAAAGTTAACTATTAATTATTTAAAAGAACACACAAACACATGCCTTTTAGACAATTTTACGGACTTTAGTATACAAGTTGATGTTTCTAGTTTAATGGATTTTTTCAATGTTTACTTGGGTTTTTATAAAACTTTTCTCCTTTTCGTAGAGCACCCTAAATAATAAAACAAAATTATTAAACTAAGTACTCTAGAGTGTAAACTAAACATGCTAGCTAAACTGTTTATTAACTTTTTAAGATTGACCCATTAGAAACTGGAATCAAACGAAATCAAACAACCTGAAGCTCGAACTCGTGCCTAAATTAGCGCTTATTTGTAAACGAGCTAGAACCTAAGATTCACGTACCAAGCTTAAAGTGAGGCCATGAAAATGATTCAAATCTTTATTTAATACATTTATACACCTTATTTAGCTCTAATTCACGTAATCAACTTAAAACCAACTAATGCATATGTTGCAAGCTGCCAAAGTAAAGTTTAATACATTCATTTGAAGTAAGTTACAAGGTAAACAGGCATCATGAAGATAATACATTAATATGTATTTTTCAAAGTTCACTAGATTAGAAATGAAATTTAAAAACTGATACATACAATTATAGTAGGTGTAAAGCTTAAGACATGCATTTTAATTTAGTTTTTTTCTAACAACAATTTAATCTACTATTGATACTATATCATTATCTATCATAGCATTTCCTCAACTTTATAGAAAAATACATCATTTTCCACATTAATACCGCTAGACCAAAGCATTTGATACATTTTAATTTAGTTAACCCTAATGTATATATATATACATTCGAATTTGCCTCGACGGGTATATATATATGTGGGGTAGGGATTGGAATCGGGCTGGGGGTTTGAATCGGGGTGTTCAATCGCCATTCAACTGTCAATTGTAGGGAGCCAGTCGGTCACCGAACTGAAGTGGAGAGAACGATGGGAAACGACAAGAGACCTCAAGAGGCGCGTCTTACAAATAAGAGTGAATTTCCAATCTTGTCCATATCTTTTATTTTATACAGTAGTAAAAATGTATTCTGTTTTCCAACAAACTTTTATAGCTACTATAATTTCTTACTCTTAAGTTTAAATACTATTTTCAATTACCTTTTCATCTTGCTGAAGAAATTATGTTATCATATCAAACACGAAATTATTAAAAGCAAATATTGAATGTAAAAATAAAATAAAAAAAATTACTATTTTGGGAAATATCTATCCTCTTTTGTTTGGTATTAACTATTTAAATTTTGTTCATGTGCACATGACATGTTCCTTCAACCGTGTTCCAGGCACGTGACCTTCTAATCTTAGATTCTTAGCAGTCTTAAACACCCTTCCCCATAACTATTCCTTAATATTCGTTTATGCTACCCTTATACTTTTACTATTAATTACTAAGCACGAATTACTAGTATATTCATCAAACATCTTCAATTCTTCATATCATGTTTTCAAATGGGAAAAAAGTAAAAAATTAAGTCGTGAATTTATGGATTCCATAAGTAAAAATGCTTGTTATTTAGGCATTATTATATTTGAAGAATTAATAACACTAAATTATTTCAAAATTAAAAACATATATATAAATCGTTTGATCTATTTTATCAATAGTTTATATCTGTTAAATGTCATGCTTCGTGCATACATGTAGTTAGGTACCTAAACTATATCAGTCTACCCTTCTTCTCTTAAATTTTTCTTGTTCTGTATCATATACATACGTATATATAATTAACATAACATGCACATGACCTATACAGTGTATGATTATGTAAATAAATGAATATTTTGTTTGTATTTTTTCTTTGAAATAAGAGTGATAGACCTAAACATTATATTTATACCATATTATTTCGTTCTTAAATTTCTTAAGATCGGAAAATGAATAGTTTATTTCATTCTACATGTTCTCATAATAATTTGTGTTTTGCATAGATTAATCCCTTAAATAAATACATTTATACATAAATTAAATAAGAACAATTAAAAAAAAACTATGAGTGCATATATATAATTCTATGTATTTATGTATTATATATGTGTAATGTGTGCATGTGTGTTTAATTGTTTGTCAAGTGCAAAAAAACAGAATGTATTTGTGTATTGATATTAAGTGCTAGGAGTAAACTATTTAAAACAAGTACACACCAATAAGAAGTCTTTAACTAGCTTGAATATTTATTCATGTTCATGGCATAGGGAGTTAGGGACCATCTCCTATAGTCTTATGTGAACTACTAGTTGACCATATTTCAAAACTATGGTGACCATTTTCATGGGGAGGTCAAGTATTGTGTTTCAGAAACGGAAATGAAAATGAGAACCTAGATTGTAAAGAAATACTCGTTGCTATATTTTTATCACATTCAAAGAAAGTATACTTGAAACATCAATAATCTTTCCAAAATTATAAGTAGAGTATAGGCTTCATTATTTTAAAATAACATGATGAAAGAGGATGTAAGTGTATCTATGAGTTTTAGTTATGTTAATATTTAGAGGACTTTTAACAACTTTAAAATGAACCATAAATATAAAACATGAAATTTAAGATTTGCAATCAAGACATGTTGGTTTTAGTAGTTTTAAAAAATTGTCCATGGCTCGAATTGAGATGAAATTTAAATCAATAAACTTTTAGGTGTCTACTAAAGGATGAAGCATTCACACTAGCTTTCTCATCCCCATCCTCATATTTACACTAAAAACACAAATTTTTTTTAATTTATTTTTTAATTAAATAATACTTTTTAATATTTTTATTATTATATTTTCTCTCTCCTCCACTCACAACCACTTTTAAAAATATTAAATTTATGGGGGTTGTATCGTGTTTCTCCAAATATGGAGAATCACGATACAATCCCCATAAATTTTATCTCACCTTCACTCACAACCGCTAACAACCATCCCTCATAATATAGGACATACACTCACATTGAAAATAAAGAACTTACTGTAAATGCTCTAGGTGGGGTATTTAAATGTGTGCATTACTAAATCAAAAAAATATGTTAAGGGTAATAGGTTGTTATACTAGTAGTTGCTATGTATAGTAAGCTTTCATTTTCTATATATACAGTTTGGGCCGGAAAAGCAAATACATTTCAATTATACCCCTAAAATTAGCTTGATCTAGATCTAATTTTTTCAATAAAATTAGAATGATTATGGTAATCAAACTATTTATGTTTTAGTTTCAAATCTTTTGTGTTTCATAACATTGCATCGATCATGAATTTTAAAACTAAGCAGCAAAGATTTGCATTCATAGCGGCAACTATGATGTTGATTTATTTTTGTTGTGTAACTGGAGTATAACAATTTTGGTTTGACGTGCTAAAAAATCTACAACAATAGTATTAAATTTATTTATATAAGTGGTGTCTTTGTATGATTAAAAGATAAAGTAGTATATTACCTTGATATGAGTATGAGTGTTGAAGTTGTCGTTTGATTGACATGTTAAAGTAGTAATGGTCTATTTTTGGTTTGATAATCGTCAAAATGAAACAACAATGACAATAGTAGCATCGACAATTAATGTAATACTTGTAATTTAATAATAAGAAAAATAATTATAACGATAATAACAATTCATAATTAGCTCCTCTGCCTTCAGTTTGGTATTCTCCCCAAACAAAATGTATATAACTACTGTTATATACGTTGACTTTGAGAAATATCTATTCATATGATATTATAATATATATTAATCCTGTAAGTCGATGCCTACTGGAATTTTCTTGAATTTTACAAATTATCATTAAAGTTTATCTTTTATAACTGTTGAGATTTAAGTGGGGATGGTTGAGAATTAGGTGGTGGGGATAATATGGAGTGAGCGAGTCTAAATTTGGAGTATGGTAATTTTTTGTTTTATTTTAGTTTTAAAATGATTTTTATAAATCACATGAGATGATTTCATAAAAATTTTAAACAGTTTGTAAAATAGTCGGGTCCGATATAAAATGTTTTTATGTTTGTTTTTGTATATATTTTGAGTTGTTTTACATTGAGATGTAAGTTTTATTTGAAAACGTGTAGGGTTAGATATGATACGTTTTCATTCAACTTTATAAATCCGAGTTATTCTACATTTCGACGTAAATTTAATTGGAATACGAGTCGGGGGGATTGTAATCTATACTTTATCACGCTTAATGTCATTTCACAACACGTGACTTTTTATATATTTTTGAGTTAGTCTACGTTTCGATATACGTTTTGTTTGAAAAAGAGATTGGTCAAATATGATGCGTTTCCATTGAAAGGTATAAATTCGATTTACTCTACCTTTCAACGTAAATTTATTTTGAAAAGTAGTCGGGTTGATTGTACTCTATATTTTATTACACCGCGTACAATGTCACGGCAACGCGTGACGATTTAAGTCAAGTTACAACATAAAAAAGTTTATTTTGAAATAACGTTAAGTTTAGGTAAACAGAAGGTATCTTGTGTATCCAAAAAGAGCTATAACATGTCTAAAAAAATATCGTAATAAAAATTGGTAAAGAGTTTGTTATTCCACAGCCTAGTGAAAGGTAGTTGAGGTTAAATGAGGTTTTCATCATCAAAATCATATAATAACAAAACAGCAACAATAATAATTGTAATGAAATTATTGTTCATGAAATTCTTATTTTTTTAACACCAATGTCTTGAATTTTTTCTAGACGAATTTGTCTTAAGTGGCTTTACAGATTAGGGATAAGAGCGAGATTATTTTCCTTTTTATGAAAGAAATTATGAATTAAAAAAGGCCAAAAATACAATCATGTCCCAAACATTAAATGTTCAATAATTTTAGACCAATAATACAAATAAAATTGTTTATTGAGTGAATTAGCAGGTTGACATGTAACGTAGAGACGAAATTTTGTAGTTCAACATAAACGCAAGAGTGAATCGATATTTTGATTTTTATAATTAAATTTGTTATTAAAAGGTTTTCTTTTTCTTTTTCTTTTGACATTTGGCTACTCGATGTCTTAAAAAGTTGTTATTTTGTAAAAAACACAACTCTATTAATTTATTACCAATCATGTCCTAACCATTATGGGACATTAGAGGATTGATATTTAAACACATAAAATTATAAATCAACACCCAAATTTCTATACGTGTTGTATAGCTTCATACGCGTCGTATAGGGGGTCGTATGGCCCTATACGTATAACCCCTCTAACAGCCCACTAAATTTTTCCTCGTAGTCAGTGTCGAAACTCGCTATACGCGTCGTATAGCCTATATGTGTCGTATAGGGGGTCGTATAGGGTTATATGGGACGTATAGCCCGCTGGCAGCACCCCCTAAATTTTCCCCGTTTTCAGTGTTTACGACCCTATGCCGTGTAGGCACGTATGGTGTCATACGAGGCGTATAGGGAGGTGTCGATTTATAATATGGAGCTTTTGTATATTAGGGCCCTTTATTTAGTCTAGGATTCCAAAAAAACATACACTTTTATAAGTTTGTTATTTTTTAAGTTTCTTTTAAAAAAATTCTGGTAATTCTTTGACCTGCTAGGCAAGGCCCTTAGTTTTATAGAATTAAAAATCTCACTGAGATAAATCTCTTTTTATTTATTTCATGTATATTTAACAGGAAACGGTATTATGACGTAGATTGAGTATTTTATTGTTTTCATAATATCAAATCATGTGCAACTGTCGTTTTTTTTATAATGCACACGATATGTCGATACAGAACACCAAATCAATCATAAAAGAATTATATAGATATCCCAATGATTATATGCATATATGTAAATATATGACTATATAACCATGTTGTAATAATCTGTAGTGTTAATAATCGCTAGAACCTTAATCAAACGTTATGAAACTAAAGGACATTGTTAATCTAGTCATCAGAAGATCTAGTTCACCAACGGCATGAGAGTAATGTACGTTAAATGAGTTAAAAACTTAACACAAAATATTAGAGTGAGTTAATATGAGAAGTGAATGTATAAATGGCTTATGGTGGAGAAATAGTTATAGCAAATGGTTGAGACATTAATGACGTTTATCCTAGATATGTAACCGGAATCTCCATGTCATGTTAGTCGTGATACTAGTATGTTATTATAGTCAAATAATAGCATTATCCGGTTGTCAAGAGTATGTTCTTTCGAATGTTTTTTTATCTCTAGTTTACCAGTGAGATTCAGATTTTTTGTTGTAAATTGGTGTGTTCGTACCATGGGAATCCATTAGGGATTTTTCATCCAAATTTATTCTATAACTATTGATCCCGAGTTTCGAACTTGATGTTTCTGAATTATCTTTAAAAAAATGAAATAAAATTCACCAAGCTTCCTTAAATAAATAAAAATTAATGTTTTATATCAATAATATTATGTTTTCCCGCCATAAACAAACTTCTATTTTTTAAAGATTCACGCACCCAACCCAACCCAACCCAACCCAACCCACATAACATGATATTATTGCCTTTACCATGTCTGTCTTGGTATCTTCAATCAAATCTTATTTCTTTAACCTCTTCTTGCCGACATCTATTATTCTCATCAACTTTTTTTCTTACAATATCATTTAATTAATACTTTTTTATAGTAAGACAAATATTTTCACACACATTCTGCAAAACTTCAGAAGCCACAACCAAATGTCTACAACCTGTCCGAAAGCTATTGGTAAGTGCGTTTCGGGTTGGTGGTTTTGACAGGTTTTGTTTTAAATGGTGAACCTAAACTCATATTTTCATATTTATTTATTGGTACTAAATACATCAACCTAATTGATGTTTTTACCAATGTTTTTTTTAACTCAAACTTTTAGAATGACATAGCTTAAAATCATATTAAAATAGGTGAAGATTTTGGTTTTAAATTTTTAATGTGACGAAAACTAAAAAGGGATTTAAATATTTTTTCTTTCTAAACTCATTAATTACATATTTACCAAAGCTAAAAAATTAATTACATATTTTCTTTTCCTAACACACATATATTACATATTTACTTATTTTATTAAAATTAATTATTAAATGATTATTGTATCCATACTTTTATTAAATTTTTTTATACATTTCCCTAAGAACATCAATCGTATATCCCCTTAAGTTCGCATCTACTATATAAATAAAAATAATAAAATTACAACTTCAAATACGAAAGTTTAAAACTTCATTTCAAAACAACAATCACCGATAATAAAAGTTATATATCAAAATACAAAACACAACTATTAAAGCTTTAAACAATTATAATAACAAAAAAACATCAATATGTAAAGTCCCTTAGCAAAAACAAGATAAAATAATCATATAATACGCTAATTTTAATGAAATGAATAAATATGTAATATATATGTATTAGATAGGGGAAATATGTAAATGATTGTATGTCTTGAATAACTATGTAATTTATGATCTTAAAAAGAAAATATGTAAAAATCCCAAAACAAAAGGGAGTTTCGGGTGAACTAAAGAGATTTTTCAGCTAAAGTGGGTTTTCTCATGAATATGGTCTAGGTTACAGACTGATGGGGACAGATTTATATACAAGCTTCCCTTTTGGAGACGTGCTAACCTAGCACCCTAAGGTTCCGTAGTTGAGTAATGGAAATGACGAGTGAACTAGTGGTCCGTTACTGATCCAATTAACCTTTTAAAAGACTAAAAAAATACATCATGATGTGGATACTTGGCGGCTACTCTCCACAGCTTCTTAGCTAGGCACGACTACATTGTCGCCATCATAGCGGCTTCACTTCTGCCACCATATAACGGCTTCCATGTTCAGCTATTTGCCATAACTTTTACAAGGCGATTCTGCTTCATCCCATTTTTGAACGTTGGGTTAACCTCAACGGTAATATTACCGTTAACTGTTAAAAAAACCTTATTTACCCTATTAAGTACCCATTAACTCATATTTGTTTGACAATTCAAATACCCACTATCATATACCTGTATAACACAACAATATTTTCCTTTTTCTCATATTTTTTTAAATTCAAACTAATGGATAGGAAACTATACCTTCCATCAGATTCGTCAAACAAGAATGATAGTAGTCTCTAATTTTCTTGAGATATCTTTGTTGTTTTGCAATTTAATTTTATTTTTAAATGTTTATTTTGTTTTATTTAGAAGGAAATGAAATTAAAAAAAAAGAAACTTATATTTTGTTTTAAATGAGGGTAGTGGAGGTAGTTGTGACACCATTTAGATACTTGACCTATGAGGTGACCTATTTTTTGAGTAGCCTATGAGAGTATAGAAAAGCTACACCCCCACCACCCCAATTCAAACACTTAAATTCATTTAATCTTAACACGATCTATATAATTAATTTATTTAAACTAATCAAACAGATTGAGCGGTTTAATCAGTTGTAGGTTATAAATGATTTATGATCAAGTTATAAAAGAGTTAAATGGATTATCATGTTAACAAGTTGTAATAAATAAATTAAATGGGTTGATGGACTTACCTTATAATATATGTGTATTAAACGGGTTGATAAGTCAACATGTTTACTTAAACAGTTCACATAACCTGCTTGATTAAACGAGTTAATCAAGTCAACCTAAATACGACCTATATATTAAGAAAAGTTTAGAAGTAACAACCCAAAACATGGTATTTCCGTGTCGTTTCAAAAATTACCACCCCTAAGAGAAGAAAAGAAAGAAAAAAAAAACACTTCTTTCTAGCGTACCCTCTATTCTGTCTTTTTAAGGGTATAATCCTCAAAATAAAAATGAGTTCCTTGTGCAATGTAACTATTGTGTTGTATATATCATTTTCTTTAAAAGTTAAGTAAGAGTTTTTAAAAAATCAGATGCATGTAACGATACAGACAGAAATCCTAAAATTTAGCAATTACAAATACAGTTGCCACAATTTTTAACTGCTTTAAAGGAATTAAGAACAACAAAGTACAGAAATTTAGTTGCTAATTAACTGTGTCATCTGGTCTTCTCAACAGGTTCTGTGTTATCATCAATTGAAAGACTGGAAGAGTACCTTTTGATTCTGAAGGAAATAAGAATGCTAGAGGAAATGCCAATCATAGGAAATACATATGACCAGATCTTTGACTTGTTTGACTGGGACCCGGTCGAGGTAGCCACGGCTGCACCGGCAAGACTACCAATGGATGTGTTTTGTAAGATCATAGGCAAGCACCCGAGGACAGTTGGCACCAGAAAATCCTTAAAAAAATTGACATTTGTAGCAGCCAAAGCATAATTGATGATGTATGAGGGTATGGGAGAGAAACGAGCGAGAAGAACGAATTTCCAACCATCACGTTCGACTCCCCTTGAAAGCACATGGAAATATTTGTTTTCGTGTGTCCACTGTGTTGCGGAACTAGAACTCCTGAAAACAAGCCTGGAAGATATTTTAAGATCATCAGAATCATTACAAGAAATATGGAAATTTTTTGACAAGAATCAGGTAATATTGTTATCATAAAGCATAAATGTTGCCACGGTTCTTGCATCCAAGAAACTCCATTCTTGTTAGAAATGTAAGCATGTGAATATTCATCTACTATCCCACCTCCTGATATAATATGAGAGCATGTGTGTTGGAAATTGGCCTTTCAATCAAACAAACAAACACAGAATTTTTGGGGAGGACAGCCCACAACTCTTTCTATTAATCAATAATCAAATAATCAGGTACAAGAATTAGAAAACAATCTACTCCTATTTAAACTAATTTAGACTAGCTCATAACCTTGGCAAACAAGAAAGATATCCACTACAAAAATAGACTCGAATCTTTGAACAAAAATAAAACCAAACTTTTCATAAACTGACAAAACAGACCCTCAAACTTTCATAATTAAATAACTCAAGATTAAAGTTATCATTCACCCCCTTAATCTTGAGTTGTGCTTTTTCTTCTTGCCTTTGTTTCTCTCTTCAATTGTCTATAACAGACTTGCTTAACTGTTTCACGATCATTAGCATTTGAACCATCCATGTCTTGCTTTGGAGTTTTACTTGTCTCCATTTTCTTTTCTTGAATTCTTTCTTCTTGGAGTGAACTTCCAAGCAAATCTACTTGGCTTTTCACACTCTCATCTGGTCTACCGAACCACATCACAGGGAACGTTCCAAGTTGATTTTCAATTGCTGACTTCATTTCAGATTCTTTCTCTTTCTTCTTAGCAAGTTCAGTAGCAGTAACCTGAAGTTTGATTTTGTAAAGTCAATTTTGACACCTTTGTATCTTCATTAGCAAATCTCCTGTTCTTTCATGTATCTTCAAGATTCCATCTTCAATTGTGATTTTTCAACCAGCCTCATCAAATTGACCCAAACTAAGAATGTTCTTAGATAGACATGGAATGTAATACACATTAGAAAACTCCTTTTGGTCACCATTCTTGCACTGCACACAAACTGTTCCTTTGCCTTTGACTTCAACCCGTGAACCATCACCAAATTTCACTTGACCAACAATTATCTCATCCAACTTACTGAAGTAGTCTCGTCGTCCAGTCATATGATTGCTTGCCCCATTATCCAAATACCACATTCCTTCTTCTCTTCCATTCTTTTCATATTCACCAAGATAGACTTTTTCTTCATTCAGCCTTACTTGGTTTAATGAGCAAGTTGCCATAAGCAACGCAGGTCCATCATCATCTTCTTTTCTTATCAAGTTTGCTTCTTCTCTCCCTTTACTAGGTGCTTTACACTCGCTCGAATAATGTCCAATCTTATCACAGTTGTAGCACCTTAGGTTCTTTCTTCTGTCTTGCCATTCTTCAGGGTTCTTCCTCCTTAGATCCTCACCCTGTTCATCTTGATCAACCTCTCGTTCATAGTTCCATCTTCGATTCCCTCTTCCTCTTCCATTGAATCTTCCACGTCCTCTACCACGTCCTTGGTAGTTTTCAACTTTCTTTGAGCTTTCAGTTTGAGTGAACAAGAGTTTATCTTGGGATGAACTTTCACTTATGGTCTTCAGCTTATTTCTTTCCTCATATGCCTTTAATCTTCCGACCACATCTTCGAATGTCATTTTCTCGATTTCTGCAAATTGCTCAATCGAGGAAACTATAGGTAGGTACTTATCAGGCATTGAGTTTAAAAATTTTCTTACCATAACCTCTTCTTCAAGTGTTGTTCCCAAACTCTTGTATTTTGATTGTACTCCACCTAGTTTTGCAGCAAAATCATCTATACTTTTTGTTTCTCCCATTTTTAAAGCTTCCAACTCGCTTCTTAACATTTGAAGGCGAGCTTTCTGGACTCGTTCTGCTCCCAAGTACCTGACTCTTAGCGCCTCCCATACGTCCTTCGGTTCTGAATACTTTGCCATTTGAAGCATAACATCTTCTGGTAAAGTTTGGAAGATGGCTCCCAAGGCCATGAATTTCTTTCTTTCTTCTGTCCCTATACCTTTTTCTGGATCAATTGTTTCTTGCAATCCGTTTGCCCCCAATATAATCTTCATCATGACTGACCATGCTGTGTAGTTGGTCGAAGTCAACTTTGGAGCTTGTTGAGAAAAGGTACTTGTCGGTTCTTTAGCAGTCAGTGCCTGAACTACTTGCCATGCGTTTCTTGCATTACCACCATCTACCATGTCTTGCTTCCGGTTTCTTCTTCTTCTTTTCTGATCAAACAACTTCTTGCAATCAGACCTTCTGAAACAGGTTCTGACCTTCTGCAACAGGTTCTGGACTCGATCAGCAACACAAGATCGCCAATCTGATCAGCGACCAGGATATTCTTGGCGTTTCTTCTCGGAGCTCTGATACCAATTGTTGGAAATTGGCCTTTCAATCAAACAAACAAACACAGAATTTTTGGGGAGGACAGCCCACAACTCTTTCTATTAATCAATAATCAAATAATCAGGTACAAGAATTAGAAAACAATCTACTCCTATTTAAACTAATTTAGACCAGCTCATAACCTTGGCAAACAAGAAAGATATCCACTACAAAAATAGACTCAAATCTTTGAACAAAAATAAAACCAAACTTTTAATAAACTGACAAAACAGACCCTCAAACTTTCATAATTAAATAACTCAAGATTAAAGTTATCAATGTGTAAATATTCTATACTCCTATCACTTCCGAGTATTTCGATTAGAGGTGGTAAAATGGGTAGGTGCTCAGGATGGAACAGGTCAGTTTTTGGTACAATGTAAAATGGATATGGCCGGATCTGCTTAGCCCACATGCTTCTATTTCTCCAATTTTTTTTATTTTTATTTTTATTTTATTTTTTACTTTTTATACATTAGTATTGTGTTAATAATGTTAACAAAACTAATATCACAACAATATAGTATTTTTTTAATAGGATGATTTATGAGGTTGTATGCATTAAAAATAGACCATAGACGACTTGGAACATGTTTGTCCCTTATAGCTACCTTTTTGCTTGACATGTTGACGTAGGACATAGCCCAAATCGACCCATTTATAAGTTAACATGTGGAAAATGCCACCTCTAATAATGACTTAGTAGAAATCAGAAAATAAAGGGATCACACGTCTAGATGTCATCAAATAAATCCAAGTTGGGAAAGACCATCTACAAAAACCTAAAATGTCCAAACATGGATTTAAAATCCAGATATTAATTAAAACCATACTGAAAAGACATGAGTCAACAGTCTAGCGAGTTAAGACATATGAGTGAGCTTCCCATGAATCCATGATTTGTCGGGGAAAGATCCTCAAAGCAACATACACACTCAGGATAAAGGCACATTCTGGGCTAATTGACTTTACACCACCAAGACATACATGACGGCATTGCAGCCATGTTGCAAGGATACAGATGCATGGTACATGGATATCGACATTCAAAGATTTGAAAAAAGGTGAAGAGAACAGGGCCCTTTATATATACGTGTATGTGTATATTTCTGTATATATATCATTTGAAAATAGAAACAACAAAATAAGTAAGGTGTTTCATAGTCCATACTTCAACTATGTAATATTAAAGATATAATACAGCAACAAAATACTACTAATATATCTGACAAACTTCACACGGACGCTTCACGCTTGAGGGAAAAAATGCAAGTACCAAGAGAGTCGGGTTTTGTAGGGGCATACACCTCCTCTTTGTATTTTAAATAAGTCCTATAATTGAACCTTTATTAGTAAACAAAGCAAGTCAAGGTAGAGATCATAAGAAATCAATATCCAGCTGAAGCCTGTAAATGTATTAGATTGCACTTATAAGATAATTACCTCAAATGTACATGCTATTGTTTCAGAAGCATGAAATACTCACTCCACATGTTTGATGGGTCTTATCGGACCGGTGGAACTCTACCTCGATATTTCAAAGCATGAAAGAGTTATTAATCATTCAAAAATTAATTAAATTTCCAAAATCTCTTCATGAACACAACAAGAAAATTTTAGCTCCCAGGTTATTTATTTGTCTTGTGCACTTCCTCTAGAAAAAATGTATAAAATTCAATCACAAGATCCTTTAGGATCATTAGATGCTTACCGAAAGAATCTTGGGAATCTAAACTTTGGTAGCAATTTGAGCTTTCAGTAACATGATTTCACTATTCAAAAGTTTACATAGGTCAATTGTAAAAATATTTTACCTTAAGGAGCCTCTCTTGTGTGTGAAAATCCTAATAGGTGGCCATTGGAAAACATTTTATCGACAATAAATATGTTTGTGTTAGGTCATATCTCCGATATAATTTTTTACTTATTGTGTATTTTTATTGCCTAATTTGCTATTAGGCCTGCTACAACGTGTTTATTAGCAAATGGAAAAGAAAGATAGTTGAGTCGCCTATACTGCTATACACCCTTCAAGTGTAAGGCATATAAACAACCTCATATTGTGTCCACGTGAAGGTCAAAGTTAGTTATGTCTAGAAATAAAACATATTATGTTAACGACACCAAAAGGATATTGAATAATGACACTGAGATACGGATGGAATATAATGAAATAAAGCCACTTTGACGATCCCTGTGAAATGAGGCATGGAAAACCACAAAGAAGTTTCAGGAGTTACAAAGAATGCTTCGAGCTCGTATTGGTCATAGGTTTAGAACAAATATGGAACTCTTTGAGATCAAATGTCCCATTGTTCCTCGGTAACTCAATGGTAGGGCAGCAGGCCGTTAGTTGTTAACCAATTGCTCATGACAAGTACTGTAAGTAGCGGCAAGGCTGGTCCACCGAGTTTCAAGGGTGACTTAATGGTTCAAAAAAAGCTGTTAAACAACAAGGATCTGGATTTCAAGTGAAAGAAGCTGTTAAACAACAAGGATCTGTATTCCTCGTGCCTTGAGGAATAATAACAACCTCAAAGCACATAAACATCTAGTAATTAACTTATTATTGATCTAATGCAACCAAAGCAGCAAAATCCTAGGGCAACAAACTGAATCTCAAATTTCACACAAAATTTATCTGCAATCAACACCTATTCTCAACAACTTCAACAAAACAACAAACAGAAACACATAATCAACAACAAATACAAGAACAAACGAACAACCGATACCTTCCGATCCAAAACGAGAGAGAAGCACCAAGCACTTTGGCGGAGAACACACAAATCAAAGCTGGAAAGAATCCAAACAACAGTGAAGCACCAGCCTCGAAGAACACTGCGTACGGAAGGCACAGAGCAAGTGATACGGTGTGGATCGCAACATACACCGGAATCGCCCAATTACCCAAGCGATCGGACATGTGTTTGAAGAATTCCACCAGCGACTCTTTGTCCCATGGTGATGAACCTTTGATCTTCGATAGTGTAGCTGCAGCAACCACCACCACCGCTATCGCCGCCGAGAGTTGTGACTTCCGACCACCTAGCATCTCCGTTGAAAGAAATGGACTCAGCTGGAGCTTCTGCTGAATTGCTGATTCATGTAGGAAGAAGGTGAATAGGTGATTGAATCAGTAGTCCAATGGGTTCCTGTTTGTGTGGGCTAAACGGGCCCAACTGTACTATCTATTTTAGGCTACCCGGGGCCCGGGCACCCTTGCCAACGGGCTTGCACACTTCCTTCGGCAAAATGAAAATGCTACTCTAGTTAATAGAGGTGGCCAGGTGGGCATAAAAACCGGGTTCGGACCCGACCCGGACCCGGGTACCGGTAGTATCCGATGGAAGGTGTACCCGGGTTGGACTCGTTTAAACCCGTTGGGTTGGAACCGGTTTTAGATTTTGAGTTTTTTAGCGAACCCGACCCGAACCGGACCCGGCCAGGTTGAACCCGATTTGAACCTGGTATTGGACCCGGTGTTTGACACACACACAAGAAAAGAAAAGAAGAAAAAAAACTAAACCCGGTATTGGACCTGGTTTCGGACCCGACCCGACCCGACCCGGGTATACCGGGTAGGGTTTTGACGATGGTGAACCCAACCCGGGTTCGTACCCGGGTTCACCAATACCCGGGTACAAAAAAACCCGATTGGGCCCAACCCGGTTTGAACCCTGTTTCGGGTATGGCCCAATACCCGGTTTGTGCACCTTTGCTCTAGTAGACAGTAGCCCTGAATACTGAACAACATCGATCTGATGTGCTGAAGTCGGTACTATGGTTTGATTGGCAACACCGCCGCTGATTATATTAAATAGGGTTTTGATTTTGGCAACTACAACCGGAGTCTTTTCTCACTTTTTGACTGTTGTAAGGTTGGGTAAAAATAATTTGATAATTTGGATTGTGTCACTATCAATTTGGATAGTTTTGGGTAAAATTTGAATAAAAACTAGATGACATTAAATCATTGGTTAATTTAATTTGAGTAGTTTGGGTTGTGCCCCTAATATATTTACTTAATTGTTTTTTGAATGAAAACTTATGCACTCATCTAACCTACTTCTAACGTTAGACCACAAGGCTTGAAAATATTGACTTAAGGAGAAGCTTCGTCACTTTAACTAATCGGACACAATCTCTGTTAGGTCTGAAACGAATCAAATACTATCTCACACATACATAATTAAAAAACAGAACACGAATATTAACATGATTCGTTGGTGTGACATATATTCACAGGTTGCAACTAGAGTTATATTAGTATTTAGTTGCTCAAGAAATTTTAAGTGACTAACCATATATTTATACTAAGAAAATTAGACTTGTAAACTTTCTAGACAATAAACTTATGATAATAAGAATTACCAGATTTCTACCCAAAATAGATTATTTTGGCTGGCAATTAAGGCTGGCTGGCTTTATAGTCTCCAACATACCCCTACCCATCAATCTTATATATTTAGTTGGTCAATTTATTAACATAAAATCAATTTTTTCTCTAACTAGTTGCCATCCGTTCGTGTTTTGCGGCGGGTGTAAAACGGTCACGACATTGCATAATGGTATAAATCTGGATTAAAAGGCTCCGAAATTATGTGTCGTGACTGTAAAAGATCTATTGCCATGCCAAAACAACCACATGTCATCATTACCCTCACACCGTCAACATCATCGCTACCGACTTGGAAACAATGGTCTTTTGTGACAGCAAACATTATTATATCACGCTAAAGGCTACAACTGACGCCAACACCATCTCCACCTGCCATCACAATGACCACCATCACCATCGCCAACATTAACAGCAACAGGGAGGCCAATGGCTTCCACGGCCACCGGCGACAAAATCGAATAGCCGCCACCGCTAACGACGCCGATGTTACAGGGTCGCATGCCGCCATAGCCGAGGTCGGCTTTGCCAACTGCCTCTACCTGTCATCCTCTCCCATAAACATACACTCTTTCTAAAACAATCGATGATGCTCCACATATTTAAACCCCAAAACAAAAATTTTGAAAAGTATTTGTGGTACAAATTGAATAAATCCAAAGTTTCCTGTTCATTCCATTGCTTTATTAATATTATGTAATAATAATTATTTATGTTTCATTTTTAAAAACTTAATAATGTTGAAAATTTTAGTAAAAAATATGATTTTTTGTGTTGGAGATTTTAGCAAAATATGTTTTTTTTAGTTTGTACACAAGTAATTATATGTGTTTGTTACTAATATAATTAATATTTAACATTGCATGTGTCATATTATGTGAGAGGATCATAACAAATTAAACATCTGTTATAGAGCTAAAATAAACAACATATAGATGCCTTATTTTAAATTTCTAGTGCATTGAAGTTAACTGTGTACCATTTTGAGATTCTTATGCATTGAAATTAATTGTGCACTGTACAGTTATCTACGCACTGTATTTTGAGTTTAGTAAAAGTTTCAGTAATTCACCAATCAAACAAGAGTTACTTGTGTATCAATTTCACCAGTAAAAATTAAGTGTGTAATTATTATAATTATTTATAGAAAGAATCATTATCATTAAAATGTAACAAACTTAAAAATGTCTAATTTAAAGTAAAGACTTAATCTCGGTTTTGGTCTCTGTGTTTTGTAGATTGTATCAACTTGAGTACCAACATTTATTTTGTTTTTATTATTGGCCTAAGTTTTTAAAATCGTTTCTGTTTCAGTCCATTTTACTAACGCCGTTAACATTTTCTGTCAGGTGAGTGTTAAGTATGTTAAATGACCAAAATACTCCTAGCCTCATTTCACACCCACTTCATACACCATGAAAAACATACAAACTTAGAGAGAGAAAGGAGGAAACTTTAGAAAGAGAAAGAGAGAGAGAGAGATGGGGCTGGTGGCGGCGGCCACATCCCTTTTGCCGACGGTGGTAGGCAGAAGACGGTGGTGATGCAACGGTGACCGGCGGCGATGACGCACGAGGGGAGTTCCAGCGATACTCCACTTTATAGCTATTGGTTCCCTGAGTCCAATGGTAGTGGTGGTGTTCTCCAACTCATGGCGATTCAACTTCAAAGTTTTTCCAGCAAGGTTCCAGCCAACCTCTTGGAACCCTAACATATCACGATTCGACAAGGTGCAGTGGTGGTGTTATCCAAACCCTAAACCACACCACCTCTGCCCACCACCGCACATCCACCATAGCACCTCCGCCGTACCACCGCTGTCACAACCACACCTCCGCCACACCACAACTACCTCCGCCACTACACCTCCGCCACATGTCCCTTCTACAACCACAAACTACCACCACCACCACCACCACGAGTTCACCACCTCCACCACGCCAGCCACCACCACAACCACCTACAACCACCTTTGAAACTTTCCCTGAAATTAGATCTAAAACCTTCATTATCATTCATATGTATGCATCATCTCCTAAAATTATATTTGTAGGTGGTGCCGTGGTGGTTTAATTTTGAAAAAAGAAAAAAACAAAGTTTATAATAATCATTTCAGTCTTAAGGGTATTTTCATCTTTTCAGAAAAATCTAACAAAAAATGTAAACACTATTAGTAAGAAGGATGAAAACATAAACGATTTTGAAAACTAAGACCAATAATAGAGACAAAATAAACGTTGATTTTGAAGACAATTTTCAAAACACAAGAACCAAAACCGAGATTAACTCTAAAGCAAAACATGACAATCTTGTTAAAATTCAAATTTGGGTTTGGTTTTGATTGTTTATTGACCTTTTCAACACAGACAACAAACAAATGCAACAATGTTATGTAAGCAGTTGGGTGCAATATAAAAGAAACAAATGTCATGAACACCATCAGTTTTCAATAATGTAAAACTGTTTCTTCTAATTCTAATGACAAAATTAACATAAGCTCCAAACAAACATCACTTGGTTCATCATCTTACAAAATAGTGCCTTATCACACCTCTTTCTTCATCAAGTTCAAAGTTACCACGCCCGAAATCCGCACTTGTAAAGAACGCCTTCAAATCTGTTATTCCATAATCCAACACCTGCACACACACACAACCATAAGCACTCATTCAACTGCTTCCCATATATTCAGAGGAAGTTTTAAAACAAAATGAGTACCTTGTTTTGCAAGTCATCCACCTTCACATCAATATGTGTAATATCTTTCTTAGACCCGGAAATTATCTCTTCAAAATGTAGTGCATCTTTCACCAGTTGTTTCAGCATGTACAACACAATAGCATTGAAATCCTTCTTGAATGTCATATACTTTTTAAAGCTCTGCACCATGAAACACTTTTTTTAAGTATTAAGCCTTAAAAACATGAATTTTTTTGAAGTATGCACTCAGTAATACCTTTTGAAGGGCCTTCTGCACTCCAAACTTTTGAGTGGAAATAAACGAGTCAAGCAGAACACGAATGGCCATGTCAACATCTTCTTGAGTTACGTGTTGCCTGAGATGCATTCTGGCATGAGCTTCTGACATTCGGATCATCGACTCTATGTGCCTTACAGCTATTGGAACTCCTTGTCCATGCTACACATGCATCACTTGATTAAAACATAGTGCAACCTTAAAATCTTAAGCTATAATGTTTTAATACTATAAAACTCACCGATGATTCTCTTCTTAATTCAGCATAGACTTGTGTGAGTTTGTCTAGATCAGCATCATGTAACCTTGGAAATACATTTAACTTCGCATATGTGATGTACTTCTTTAGCATGTCTTGAGTAAGCATCTGAAAAACAAAATTTTATCAGCCAACAGAAGTAAATAATCAGTTGGCAGTTGGAATCCATTTAATTATATGTTATAACTAACGGGTCAAAAGTCAACCAAAATGTATTTCCAATACATGAAATTCATATATTTTATAATACATGTTAGATTATTATAATACATGTTCATAATCACATCTAAACAAAAATATTTATAAAAAGATAGAAAGGATTAGCAACAGAACTAATGGTGACTGTTGTGAAGACAGATACCTCAGGATCTGGTAACTTGTCTGGGTTTTGACCATCTTCCTGAGACTTGTCATCCAAGTTAGCACCTTTTGGTTGGGATTTGGAATGACTATCCACCACAAACTTTGCAAGCATCTCATCCATGACAGGGTCCACCACATCCTGCATTAAAACATTTTTCATGCACGTTAGCTACAAGGCTACAATAATACTCAAAAACATGAAAAAGATGCTTAGGTGGTGTAGATGTATAACCTTCACAACACAGAGAACATCAAATCTGGAGACAATTGGATCTGTCAATTCAACGTTTTGTGAGAAGTTTTTAGAGGAATCATATCTGCAAAGAGTTACCATTTACCAATCATTAGATTCGTTCACATTGATGAATACAAATAGCAATGATAAGATGCCTAAAATAATTATGCAAATTTACTATTCTAGCCCACCTTCCTCCAATTGGATTAGCTGCAGCAATAACAGAGCATCGAGCTTGAAGGGAAGTTACAATTCCAGCTTTAGATATGCTTATACTTTGTTGTTCCATAGCCTCATGGATACTCACCCTGATGAGGGTCAAAAAACATTTTAGATATAGAATACTTAGAGTTAAGTTTGATTTTACTCCTTGGGGTTTGTTAAAAATAACTATTTTCCTCCAAAAGATTAAAAACATCAATTTTCCTCCAAAAGTTTCATAAGTTGTTTCAATTTCAGTCCAAAGTTTTATTGGTTGTTTCAACTTAATCAAAAATAATAAAACTTTTGGAGTTAAATTGAAACAACATATGAAACTTTTGGAGGTAAATTGATGTTTTTAATCTTTTGGAGGAAAATAATTATTTTAGTCAAACCTTAGGAAGCAAAACTAAAATTAACTCAAATACTTATTAAAATTAAATCCATAAATCCATAAACAAGCAACAGAACCAATTACCTATCTTGATCATTCATTTTGTCAAATTCATCTATTAGACATATCCCTTTATCAGCTAGAACAAGGGCCCCACCTTCAAGGGTCCACTCCCGTGTGACTGGATCCTTGTGCACTGCTGCAGTAAGACCTACAGCAGAAGCTCCTTTTCCAGTTGTGTAAACTGCCCTTTGACCAGTCTTTTCAACATATCTTTAAAAACATAATTGACAATAAAATTAAAACTAGAGTTGACTTTTATCAGTATAATATTGAAAAAAAAAATCAACCAAAACTTACTTAAGAAACTGGGATTTTGCAGTTCCAGGATCACCTAACAGCAGCACATTTATATCTCCACGCAACCTATGTTTCCCTTCCACATTTTTCTCTTGACCTCCAAACATTGCAAGAGCTATTGCAGTCTTTATATCTTCGTGACCATAGATTGATGGAGCTATTGACTTGATAATCTGATCATTTTCAAACATAATCCATACTAAATTGAGATGGTATGCAAGAGACATGAATATGTATACTCAACTGCAAGGTTTAAAAGTACGGAATCGAGCCTCGAGGCGTTTTCCCTTCGCCTCATGAGGCGTAAGCCTCGAGGCGAACCGACGCGTAAGCCCAAGACGGAATTAAAAAATAAATATAAAAATTATATATCTTATAAAAAATAAAATACAGATAATTTCATCATAGGATTCATCAAAAACATCAAAAAACACGCATTAAAAAGGCATGGAATGTTTGAAACTAACACAAAAAGTCTAAAACATTGAAAACAAAGTGTAAAACCCCCTGAGGCGCACATGAGGCGCACCTGAGGAGCACCGCCTCAGCCATATGAGGCGCACGTACTAAAAAAACCCCTAAGGCGCCGCCTCAGACTCGTTTTATCGGCGCCTCGCCTCGAGGCGCACGCCTCAACCGTTTTTTAAAACCATGCTCAACCGTTTTTTTTCTAAAATGAGCTTATAAAAATATACCCTTTCTCCAATTCGTGGGTCCTTAGCCAACTGCTCAATTTCTTCTCTGTCCTCTTGGGTAAGTTTATAGGCTGAAAATAAGTCTTGTTTCTTTGTAACATGGTTTGCTTCAATCACTGTGGCAAAAACAGGGAATCCATTTTTTGTATTCAATGATAAATCAAAGTTGTTTGTGTAGATTCCTGTAACCTCCTGAAAATGAAAAGGAAAAAGAAAAGAACAAAATTAAAATGTTTGATGATATGCAAGAAAAACACTAAAATATCAATTGAGTGAAAAGAATATTACAATCTCTTCCCCAGGGCGGGCACAGTCAATCAGATCATTCAGAAGTATCACTTCCTTGTACCGTGGCAATCGACCTGCTGGAACAATTCCAGGGCTTTCTTGAAGGGTAAGCTTCTGATAATTCCTATATACAGTCTACGCGAGAAGAGTATAATACAAGTATAAGATCATTTTCCATGTTACTGAAAAGAAACAATAAATATACGTTACCTGCTCAATATTGACTGTAAATGGTCCCTTTGACTGGCACTCCGGGCAGGAACCAACTTTCACCTCTGAATATGAATTTTGGATAAAAGGCCCCAAAATGGCCCCACATTTGTTACAATCGTATTTCACTTGCTGTAACTGAGGAAAAACTCCAGACCTTCGGGTCACAACACCTCCTATACGGATCATTGTGTTCAAATGAATTTGCCTGAAACAAAAAAAAATGCTAAGTGGTCAAAATGCAAACATTCCAGTCAACTACATAGCAGCTTCCAAGCAATAGAGAAAAACGGTGTACCTTATGTTACGAATTTGGTCATAAACAGGTAAGTTGGTAACTCTAACATAGATTTTTTGGTGAATTCTTTTGTAGTTTGGATGTAAATTAAACACAACCTTATTTGCAACTTCCTCCATAACCTCAAGAACAGACTGAGGTGCATCTGCCAGCCAGATAGCGATATTTGGGTGGGTATAGATAAACTGTTTATAATCAATCTCCAGACTGCACTTGTTGACTGCAAAGATGGATAATTTAATCAATATAACAATCACCTCAATCACATGACCTATTATCCAAAAACAGAGAACTTGTATATATAGCACGAATGAGACTCTTCACCTGAAACCATCTCATTTATCTGTCTAAGATATACATGATCATGGGTCTTTGGGTTTTCATAAGTAACAATGAATTCCTTGAACTTCTTAGCAATAAAACGACGCACTTCATCTCTAGTAACCCACTCCCTTAGTGTTCCCTGAACACGGTACATCTCAAACTCACCTTCATCATTATCATCGTCCTACAAAAACATGCCAAAACACAATTTATATGATGAGATTTGCTGCTTGATACATGAAGTACACGATCAGAAACAATATAAAATCCATACCTCTAATGGATCATCATCTGTTTGATCAGTCGTGGGTGGGTCATCACCGCCACCTCCACCACCACCGCCTCCACCTCCACCACCACCACCACTGCTAAATGCTGGACTAGAAGGGGGTCTAAAATCAGCTCTAGTTCTTTTTGAAGGGCGGTAGCTTTCATCATCCGTATCTATGACCATATACAAAAACACATCTTGATCACATACTTACTAACACATCTGTGACCACTCAAGGTTTAAACATGCAATCCTAAACCAACAACACAATAATCATAAACCATTGGTACTTCATAATAGTCATAAGAAATACAAATCCACATGAAAAATGGAGTTTACGTGCACATGGAACACAAAACTCTAAAACGAAATCAAGTGCCACCAAAACAAGCATCGATAATTAATCAAAATAAGCCTAATTGCTCCAACTTCCACAAATTAACCAAGTGGAAAACTAACAAGTAAACTCAAGAATCTATAAATCAGCATACACTTCAATGACGAAGGAACTAAAAACAAATCGATTCAAAAGTAGATAACTAACTGACCTTGGTCATGAAGTAGCCGAGGGAGTTTCCGTTGAGAAGCAACACCGTCTCTCACATCAAGCTCCATCTCTGCAGCCCTACGATCCGCCATAATTTGATCCAAATCTCTCTCGTCCTCAAGTGATTCATCCAGCCCAGCCGATTCATACTGATCATGCTCATCCATTCTCCGGTAATCACTAAACCACAAAAAACAGTCCATCGCAAATGTTTTCCCATACATTAAAAAAAAAGCTACAACAAACCATTAGACGTAAAACAGATATACTAACTAACGACTTACTTAATGTAATTATCTCCGTACAGATCTTCGCCCTCTCCTTCTTCATCCTCACCGGCTTCTTCAACATCGTCATGGATGATATCCGGATCAACGGCGGCCTCATCGTCGTCGTAATCGGAGTAGTTTTCCGACGTACGGCTATTGAATGGAAGCTGATCGGTGTTGAAACCAGCGGAAGTGGGAGAATCTGGTGTCGACGGTGGATTGCCGTTAAATTGACTGGAGTTTAGGTTTCCGTCGTGATCTGACGATGACGGTGACTCGTTAGGGCGGTTATCTCCACCGGAGTTTCTTCCCGCCATTTCTGTTATGTGTTGGTGATGTGAGTGAGTGATTGCACCTTCATTGCATCTCTAGCCCTTTTAGGTTTCAGATCATCGGTATGTTTTGGCGGGAAATTTTCGCGCCATTTGATGGAGACGTGCCCTAGTAGATTGGGGCCGAAAGGTTGGTGTTATTTGGGTACACGGCCCAAACGCAAACGAGGAAGTTTGGTTGGGTCAATAAAAGTCAAATATTGTTTTGTTTTAAATCGGTTCGGGTTGAAATCAGTTTGGAGATGTAAATGATCAGGTTGAAACTGAGTCGGATTGGGTTGAAATTGGTTTCGTCGAATAGGTTATAAACTGATTTCAAAACTGTGGATTTGAACCTGTTTGGGGTGAGACAGGTTTAACATTCTAGTCAGGCGGTCGTTTGGGTTCAATACGGTATTTTTACCCATCTCATAGTCTAAAGTTGTCTTGTTGAGAATTCTTGTATTTAAAAAAAGTTATAAACTTCTATAAATGAGAGAATATTATATATTTTTTTAAATTATCCTCGCTTTTTATGATTTTAATTTCTACAACAATCAACACAAAATCCTATATGTTCTTTAATACACAAAATCCTATATGTTCTTTAATCTTTTCATAGGGCAGGTGGTGTTGTGCGTTGTGCCGACCATCTACTAGACTTAAATATTTGGGATATCGAAGAGGGTGCGACGATGTCCCGTTCGGCCTGGCTTGCCACATCAACTACCATCCCGATCCTCCATATTGCTTCCTCTTTTCCATTCTTTTTTTCTTCTCCCTTCAGACACCAACACCCCGATTCACCGCCCCATGCCATCATATGTCACCTTCCACCTCATCTATGTTTGATGATAATGAGGCTTCATATGCTCTTGTGTAACTATTAGATAAAAATTAAGTTTATCAATATTAGAGTTAATTACGCAAATGGTCCATGTGGTTTATTGAAAATAACAGGTTTGGGTACTAAAGGTTTTTTGTAACAGGTAAGGGTATTGTGTTTTCAATTTGTAACAAGTTAAAGTATTAACACTAACAGACGTTAACTTTTCAATTAAATCTAAGGATATTTTCGTCTTTTTACCTTACAGGGACTGTTTATGTCATTTAATACATAAAAAGGATTGTTTATGTAATTATATACATAAATGTATATATGTAAATGCACAAAGAACCCACACAAACCGGCCACCCCCCCCCCCCCCCCCCCAATCCCCCACCGCCGGTCACCACCCCCCCAAACCCCCACCACCCCCCAAGCCCCCACCCCCAGCCACCACCCCCCAAGCCCCCACCACCTGCCCCTACCCCCAGCCCCCACCAACCGCCGTGAAACCCTAAGCTCTGATTCACCATCCTCCACCAATCGACGCACTATGTTTCTCATCAATTTGTCGTCGCAATGGATCAAATCTCGAGCATCTATTGACCTACCGGAGATCAAGTACAAGTGTCGCAACCTCTTCAGCCGGATCGGTAATAGCTCCGGCGTACAGAACCACCGTCGTCGTCGATCGTCTGCTGATTTTAGTTACGATCCGTTTAGTTATGCGTTTAATTCTATGAGGATTCGTGTGGGAACGTTGATGAAGATGATGCTCCGGTGAAGGGTTTCGCGTCGAGAACCACCCCCGACAGCACTCATTACCGAAACAAATTAGCCGCTCACCACCATTTCCTAAACAGCTCCATCGCTATCTTCAATTCACCTTCTCCATTTAACTAAAACAAAACCTCATGAAAGAAACCTAGATCTGTAACCGTTTGCCATCTTTGAGGCCAGGCCGTTACGAGGGAGAGAGTTGGGGGATCGACAATCATTTGCCATCTTTTAGACACAATTTTGAATTTGAGTTTTGAATTTGGGGGTACCAGTTCTCTTCCAGATCTGTGGTTAGAGTGGGGATGGAGGTTTTCAAGCAATGATGCGGCGAGTGGTATGGTGGCGGTCCGATGGCGGTGAGGGGGTAAGAGGGAGGGGGTGAAGGCTGGTGCTGGTTGTAGTGCGGTCGGAGGCGGTGGTGGCCGGGAAAACGGAATGGGAGAGGGTTGGGGTTGCTATTTTTCGAAAATAATATAATATTAAATAGAGTTAGACTTAATTACATAAATAGTCCCTCAAAGAATAAGCAGTTTATAGTTAGTCCCTAGGAGGTGAAATGACTTAAATGTCATTCAACGTAACAGAAAAGAAACAGTCGTTAGCGTTAGAACCCAAACTACTGAAACCTTAAAACTTTAACTTGTTACTCAGAAATATTAGTACTCAAATATGTTATTTTCACATCAAACCACAAGGACTACCTATGTAATTAACTCTCAATATTATAAACAGTGAATTACATGTGACTATTGAATACAAATGTATTATATAACATACATACATTGTCTGTGTTTAATATATTACTTGATCACAAGAATGTATTTTATGATATTTGGTATGTTTGTGTGTCTATCCATCCCATGTAAAACATTGTAAGTCGTCCAAAAGTAACATTGTTCTTTTTTATGTTGAAACAAGAATTTAAACCCACCTGAAACGAACGTATTTGCAAACTTCGTTACACACGTTGCGGTGGTTACAGTGAAAAAATTGTCAAAGCATTCATTTTTACTTGACTTTAAGTTTTTATTATTTTTCTTCCTTCGTTAGTGTCTCTATGTAATTATTCATTAAATATTTGTTAAACATAATCTTCCGCCTACATATTTCTAAAAACTGATAATATTTTTTCCTAAATTGTTTATGTGTGCCATTTGATATCATCTATAATTATGTATGAAATTGACAGTATTGTTAAAGTTTGTTACCATCTTCCCTTTTGATCTTTACCAAAAACATAGTTCTGCTAGTTTAATGTATTTCAATATTGGATTAAACAATTGAATGCATCCTTGTCAGTCAATTTTAGAGTTGTTGATCTACTCTTCTAGCTTATGTTAAAAAAAATAAAAGAAATGCAACTAATATTGTTACATTTTTCAACATTTTATACTTCTATCTAATGCTTTTCTGATGGAATGTTTTACAAACATGCTTGTATACACATTGTGAGATTTGTGTGTTGATACAGATACAACTGTGTACATTGATGCAAACACATAACTGTTGAGTTTGGAAATGTTAGCTATCACAAGCTTTCATTTTGTCTTTAACCTTTTAAATACATGCATATATGATTACATATCCAAGGTTATATCCTTAATTTTTTTAATCTTGATCACTGCTAGGATTAATCAAGGTGTCAAGTTTGATCACATAAGTCAAAATGTGTGGTGTTTGAGCTTTAAATTAGTTTCTAGACACCACCCTTCTGAAAAACTCATTCAGTTGCAGAAAATTTTCATCTCTATTTACTAGAATAGAGATTTCTGTAATTCTGTGAGATATCTACAAGATTTGCTTGAACTATATGATTAACAATTTGTGTATGTAGGTTACTCGATGCTAGAAGTTCAACCCCGCCTAATTGAGCTAGCAGAACCAGAATCACAGGTTGGAACTCAGAGGTTCAATTGATTATCATTGGTTCAGAATCAGATCCCATAGATCATACTATTTTACGAGGGTCCAGGTATATCTTCATCGCTTAATTGTTTATCATTGGTTCAGAATCAGATCCCATGGATCATACCATTTTACGAGGGTCCAGGTATATCTTCATCGCTTAACTTTTTTCGCTTTTTTTGCTTATGTTAATTTAACTATTTCAATCGCTTAGAGCCCACAACGCATTGAACTAACAGATGATGTGGAGTTTGAATTTCAAGCATCACCGATGGAGGAGTTTGTCTCATAGGGCGTATGTTCGGTCTCTTCCCAATTTTCAAACGTGGAAACACGCAAGATGTTACAGTAAGAGTTCTTAAAAACGGTGTTTGAAAAAATATGTAGTGTTGGAGAATAAATGATTGTTTTTGAAGGATGCATAAATCTAATATGACAACTGCCCTGTGCATTTGAAGCATTTAGCATTGGAGATGCTCTTATATGTTATGGGTTTCAAGAACCTTTTAGAGTTGATTGCTTATTCTTAATTGATCATATTTCCATATCAAATTGAAACTAAAAGTATGAATCAAAAAAGTTACATTTTCCAGAAAGAGGCTCATTTCTATTTGTTTCGCGTTAGGCCTTCAAAAATATCAAGTCAGACTGCTTCAATCTTTAAATCAAAATTTGTATCATATAAAACTTAAAATCATAAGTTCCTACAAGCAAGATTCAACAACATGATATGGTGTGACAGTATAATATAACTAAGGCTAACCCGAAATTACTTCACAGGCAAGCATCATACCTGATCAAGATGTTTGAAACTGCCACAAACATTGCATTCCATCACACCAGCAGTTGCAGCAGCAGACGGAGGCAGAGGAGCAAGGGTTCCCCAACAGTTCTTCCGATCACACATGTAATTCAGAAAGAAATACGCGTGAGGAAAGTCATCTTCTTCCTTCATCACATCACCATCTTCACCTTCCATCTCTTCATCAAGGTCCTCATCCATGGTGGTTTCTTGAATCCCCTCTCCATTGTCCCCATCATCATCATCATCATCCATTTCCGCTCCATCCTCATCGCTCTCAGACCAGTTCGCCTCCACTTTACACCGATCGCAATCACAAACAAAACCGTAATCATCTCTCAGCCTCTTCTGCCTCTCGCGATACTTCAAATTAACCGGAAAGTAACTCAAACAGATCTCCCTCCCTTGAGGAACATCATGAATCATTCGAATCGTAATCTCAGTATTATTAATTGCTGCTGCTGCTGATGATGATGATGATGGTGATGATGATTTAGCAGCATCAACATAATCAAACCTACAAGCATTCGGAAGACAATCATGGTTAAACAACGAAGCTACAGGATAGATTCCATATGCTCTAACAGATCTATCCTCCCTCTGTTCAACAAAAGGCTCCATCAATCCAAACGCATTGAGCTTATCTATCGCTAGCAAACCCCTAGTCAACTCCAAACTAAACCCTAGCTCAATCGGTAGTGGAGGACAAACAGAAGAAACAATCGAATGAACAAAATTAGCCGACGAATCCGAATCAGAATCATGAGGATTAACAGATCCTTGAAGAGACAACAGCGTCTGAAACTTCGACGGAGAAATAAGAGCGAGATTGTAAGCAGAAACAATGAATCGAGATTGAATCTGGAGGTTGCCGGAGTCGGAATCCGGTGGCGGACGGTGGCCGGAGAAGTATTCACGGAGGCGGAGGAGGGATTGACATACCCAGGGGGTGTGGGAGGTGGTGGAGGCGGTGGATTGGCAGTTTATGGTGCAGAATTGTGAAGTGCAGGTGGAGCATGAGGTGTTTTGCGGTGATTGTGTGATGGTGGTGAAGCAGTTGGTGCAGTAGCTGTGGGTGGTGCGGTGGTCGTCGGAGTGAAAAAGGAGGGCGGAGTAGAGGAGGAGAGGGGAGTCTTGGAGGATGATTTCGCCTCCTTTTAGAGGGCGGAGAGCCACCATTGCTCTTCCTCTTCCTTGTATCTCCGTCACTCCGACCGCCGCGGTCGCCGTCGCAGTCGCCGTCGTCTCCATGGGTGTTTTCTTTCTTCGTGGTGGTGGTTGCAGGTGTTAGGTTTTACGAGGGTTTTTGTCCTACAGAACCCTAATCTGAGAGGGAAAGTCGTTAAAAACTTAAAATAGAATCAATTAATATTATTTATTTTATTTTAAGTTATTTGCATGTTAACTCACTTAACATTTAATCCTACTTTTAAACTAAACATTGTTTAGTGTGAGATACGAGCTCTTAACTTGTTGGGTGAAATGTTATTTATATATTTTGATACTGGTAGAGTATAAGGCATTTTATATATATTTAAAAAAATTTGTATAAGTGTTGGTACGAGAATTGTAGACGAGATTACGTGTTTGAAATGGATTGCTGAAAGCGTAGGACATGTGCCTATTAATGGACACATTTGCGCTTGCTTGTTTTATATGTAGCATTTCATTTCAATCGTTAAAACCCACCTGATTGATGTGTATCGTAAATAAATGAGTGAGTGGTACTTTATAATTCAAATTATGCATACTCTTATGGTGTTAGATGTTGGTTATTGTGTGGTATCCAGACAAATCTTACTGAAGCATTGTGATATTTTTATTGGGTTGAGTGTTTGTTCTCATGAGATTTTGAGTGAACGTATGTATTCTATTATAAGTGGGTAGGACAACCTTGGTATGTCATACTGCTCTTGAGATAAGAAGTTTTTTTAGATGTAATATGTTAGCCTGCCTTTTTTTATAATAGCAACCTTGCACCGTAGTTTATTCTATGTGAGTTATCATTTGTCACATCATCATATCTGTATTTGAAATTGATGTGAGGTAATATCACCCTTAGGTGAGCTAGGCTAAGGTCAAGCGAGACAAGGCCATGTTGGCCACATCAAGCTAGGTGGCCTAAAGAAATGCAAGGTAAGGTAAGATTAAACCAAATGGCTTGAGTAGAGACAGCACATACCAAGGCAAGGTCGGGGGAGGCCATGCTAAAATAACATGAGGCATGAGATTAAAAAATGATGCATACCATGCAACCAGGTGGTGATCTTTGGTCAGGCGAGACAATGGCAATCCCATGCAGCCTAAGGTGGGTTAGTACAATAAAATGCAAAGTTAAGATCAGGATAGACCAGATAACTATAAGAGAATGTACGTTAGATAAAAGTAAGAAAGACTAAGTAGTTAAAAAACAGGGCAAGTCATGTAAGATCATATCCAACAAAGAAGCCAAATATATTTTTTTTTAGTTGTAAACCTACTTACGTCATCAATAATTAATACATGGTTAATAATACTTAAAGTTCAATTAAGATATTATATATTCACTTCAAATTAAAAAAAAAATGCAATAAAAGCGGAAGCGGGGTAGGTGACGCCACATAATTTAGCATTAAAAAAAACACCACATGTTTTTATTGGAGATGGGGTGATGTGGGTGTAATTATGGAAGTAAGATGTATGAATTTGCTAAAACCTGATATGCTTTCTATACAAATAGAAGAGCGGGAAGACGAGATATGATTTAAAAGTCAAGTATCAACCAAGGACGTGCTTTCGCATGGCCACATCTTTCTAATATAAGTCTTTAGTCATCAAGAAGACTACTTCGTGGTTAAGAAATTGTTTGAATTCAAACAAAACGTTTTGATCAAATTTAACGTCAAAACAAACATGTGAAATGTGTGAACCACGTGGTTGAACAAGGACGTGCTACTCTAAATTCGATCAAAACGAATTTGTTCAACCACGTGGTAGAACAAATTCGAGAACCAATTAATGGTTATGATAGCCAACTTCGTATTAGAAGATTCGGCTAGTGATATGTGTCACCTTGTGATTAGTCCACCATAAAGGCGTAATTTCATCTAGTGTCACTTTGTTATCAGGGTGTTTCGCTTTAATTGATTCCGTAAATCAATGTTCATACTTCATACAAAGGATCCAATGAGTAGTTTTGACTAGTGGCCAGTATCATGTTGACATAGTGCTTCTTGTTTTGATTGGTTTCATATATCAATGTTTGTACAAACAATTATTTTGGTCAATTTTTATACATTTTAGTATATTCATTGATCGAATATTTTTGTAATTCCTGATTTGTGACGCCAATTACTGCTGTACACTAATAAGTGTTGCATGTATGTTATGACATGGTCCAATAGTACATCTTGTTTGAATTCTAACCAAGCAGGGACCTTTTTAGAGTGTAATTAAATAGTCACGAGTCTTAGCCCCCAAAGGTTATAAGACCCTCAATTTAATAACCCAATTTTACATATATATAATCAATTCAGATTGTGAAACAAAAAGTTAATATAGATAATTTGGTTAGATGCATCTCCTTTCAAACTTAACATCTTATGTTCTAATCCAATTAGTGATAAGTCGCACTTAATTTTTGTTGTGTTTTTTTTAACATGGCCCGTCTCTGTTGGTTTAGCGGCTCCAGCCTAAAATTTATTGTTTAAACTAATTTGATTAAAAATCTCTTTAAACTTAGACATGCTTTAACAAATCAAGTTTATTACATTAAACAAATTGAAACATTAAATAAAGTGTGAAAATGATTTTTGAACATATTGTTATAATACCTTCTTAAAGGTGTTTTAAGTTCTTTATAATTATATTATAAAGATAAAAAAATATTATTACTTTTTATCTTATATAATTTTAATCGTTTCAAAGTGATTTTTTACGTACTCTGCGATTCATATACATATGCAATAATAGATAATTCATGTGTTTAAAGATTTTATAGAAATGTTTGCGTATTCAAACTTGGGTTATCTAATTAGTTGTTTAGTTAATTACTTTATTGATTGATTAGTTGATGACCTTATCAGTTGTTAATATCAAGCCTTTGAATACAAAAAACGTCCCCAAATTTTTTTTTTGGCCTTAAGATTCCAGGACGATTGAGACGCCCCTTTAACCAAAGTCTGGTATAATTTATTTTATCTATGTTATTTTAATATTGTGGGCTCGTAGTTATGCTGATTAAAATGTAAAAGTAAGTGCCATCTAAATCAACTCAATAACCTAATCCTTCTAATAAAAAACGGGTTAAGTCAAAATTCTACGCAAGAAATATTTAAAACTCTATTCAAAAGTCAAGAACGTAACTTATTAGGATACAATAACTGTTAGCATCCACATAAATTATGTTAATGCAATTTAATCAAACCTATTGATAGATTGATACAGTCACATAAGTTTATAGTTAAAATATTCATAAAAAACAAAAAATAATAATTACTAGAAGACGTGTTATTGAATTTTTCAAATATAGAAAAAAAAATAGATTCATCATATTTTTGTGTTAGCAATAACAAAAATCATCCTTAAATCATCGTTGTCAGAGTAAATGGGTTATCGTTAGCACCTTGGTGATGATAAAAAAGTTTTCATCGTCATCAAGATAAAACTTTGAAGATTGTGGTAGTAGATGGAAAGAGTCAAAGAGAGTTGAGAATAACTTGCATGACGGGGTCAACCCTTGTCATCTTAACTTAAAGGAATGATAAATCTAACTAGCACACAATCTAAAAAGAATTATGACAACATATGTAATAAATGAAGTCTAAGGTCGAACCTTGATTTGTTTATATCACAAAGAGGCAAAGATCAAATTAGTATATGCAAACAAGATTAAAAGAAAGGGTACTATTATACTAACTTATTATAAATACTTATGCAACGTTAACATTGAACTCAAAACAAGTCATAAGATTATATAAACACAAACACACATGCTTTAGAAACACAAAACACACATATACAAACACAAAACGGAACAAGATGAAGATGAACGTCAAAACAAGATTAACACAAAATATTATAAACATCAAAACACACTTTTACAAAACACACATATGCACACACTTATACAATCATAATTTGTAAACCAATTAATAAAACAAGATGAAGGTGAAGATGACCGATAATCATGAACCAGTTAAGATGAACGGATGATTATAACCGTGGTCATAAAACATAATGAAATTGAGGAACGATGATTATGAACCAGTTAAACACTAATGGAAGCAAACATTGTAGGATTTAGACGAACCTGCTTGGAATAGGATTGCTTGATATGATGATTATGAACTTCAGTGATGATATATTCTTCAATGATGATAACCCTACGAGTTTTCTTCAACAAATACCGATACAATTGCATGCATAATAGAAAATTTTGTCGATAGGGACGAAGAGCGATTGATATCTCCTAAATCTATTTTATTATTATTTAAACACTATCGATTCTATCTATGTTGGGTAATTATACCCAGGTTCGGATTTGAAACCAAGCAGGGACCGATTAAGCGTAATTTCAAGATCCAAAACCTATAACATCACTACATAAAATGATTTTCTCGGTTCCGGTTTACTCAGTTTTACCGGTTCTTGAACACCCCTAAAGAGTAGTAAAAAACTATTGGGAAAAAATATATAAGTTTGTATAGTACTTATAAGATTAGAATTAAATCCGTTTAACATTTTTTAAACCTAATCATTTTTCAATGGCACAGACTCTCTAAGTCTCATGCAATTTCTCTCACCCTTTCACTATGATCACCCTCAAATCCTCTTCCATCACTACACATTATCACATCCATGTAGGTGGTCACTCTTCACTACACATGATCTTTCTATAATGTTAATGATTCACCTTCTAATAAAATCTTAGACCATCTCTAATAGCAAGATTTTGAGTGTTTTTTCATATCCATATGATTGTTTTTTTTGCTTTGCCTCTATCGAAGTGCTTTGTTTTTTAGTCAAAAGTTTATACGCATGAACTTGAAATAACCACCGGAGTGACAGTTTTTGAAGGTGGGTGGGACCCAAGGGACTTTTTATTTAAGATGTAAAATGTGATGATGATGTGTCAATATTTTTAATTGATTTTGAGTTTTCTTGTCGGGAAGATATTTAAAATTTTAAAGAATAAATGTTTTTCTAATATGTCAGCTAACAAGTCATGTTTTTAGATAGAGGTGAGCAAAATACTAGGATACGGACCCGACCCGGTGTACCCGACCCGGTATAGGGTGTATCCGGTTTGGACCCGAAAAAAACCGTAGGGTTGGAACCGGGTATATTTTTCTAGATTATGGAGAACCCGACCCGACCCGACCCGAACCCGACCCCATTGAACTCAGGTTGGACCCGGTTTTGACCGTTTTTTTTTTAAATCTAGCCGTTAATAACGGTTATATAGCCGTTAGCCCCGATTTGTTACCGTTTTTTTGTCTCTTTTAGCCTTATAAGTTAGTATAAATAGGTGTGGGTTGATATGGTTTAGTACCCAAGTCTCAAACTCAAAAACATACGCAAAAAACGCAAAAAATACTCTCGTTTAATCTCGTTTTACACTTTCACTCTCTCGTTTTACACTTTCACTCTCTTCAATCTTGATATGGCTCAATCACAATCTTCCATTGGTCAAGGTTCGTCAAACTCTCCGACCGTCGTTCGTGTTCTTGCACACAATCGTAACATGGATGTTTGGTGCAATTGGGATATGGTTGAGTTGAGTGACGGGTCTGTAAATGCTCGTTGCAAGTTTTGTGGAGCTTTGCTTGCTAAAGATTCTAACACGACTTTAAGCAAACACATTAGCAAGAAGTTTTGTAAGTCGTTGAAAAGTAATCCGGATTCGCAACAAACACAATTGGGTGGAGACGGTGGAATCTTTAATTACGATGTTAATACGGTTCGAGATCGAATGGCGAAGTTCGTGATTCAAGAAGCTTTGCCTTTTAGTCACTTCTATAATCCTCGGTTGACCAACTTAATTCGAGAGACGCTTTAACCTCGTTACACCCACGTAAGTCGTACTACACTTAGACGTTATTTTTTAAAATTATGAAAACAAGCAAAAAATGATTTAATTGTATTATTTGAAAATTTAAATACCGGTGTAAACTTAACTAGTGACATTTGGTCGGCTCCACACGGTTTACCCGAATCGTACCTTTGCGTCACCGCTCATTGGGTGGATCCCAATTCATGGCAATTGATGAAACGTACGATTGCATTTGATCTTTTTCCGTATCCACACACCGGCGAATTTTTGTTTTACTTTTTAGATAATGTAATAAATACTTTTAAGTTACAAAATAAATTTTTTTCAATTGCATTTGATAACGCCTCTAACAACACAACCGCAGTTGAAAAATTAAAATTAAAATATCTTCCGATTGCAAACGGTGATTTTTTTCCATACTCGTTGTGTTGCACATATAATTAATTTAGTAGTGCAAGACGGACTATCCGGACAATATGTTGATAACTTTACTAAATCTTTTCAATTTATGTTACATGACGTTTTTAAAAAAAGTAGAAGAAGATATCAAGATTATAAACAACTTTGTAAGGATACGGAATCTAGATTTTTAGGTCCTAATTGGGATGTACCTACACGGTGGAATTCGACTTGTCACGTGTTTGAATGTGCTTTAAAACAAAATGGCACTTTGAAAGCTTTTCATAATAGTCTTTCGGATAATGGTGAAGCCGATCCATTTCCGGATGCGGGTTGGGAGAATCTTCAACATCTATCCGAGTTTCTTGAGGTTTTTAAAAACTCAACAATAAAATTATCGGGAGTTTATTATTCCACTAGTTATTCGGTGCTTCAAGAATTATATTTTATGTCTTTGAATTTTAAAAATTTTCAAAATAAAAATAATATGTTTAATCAAATGATAGAACCAATGAAAGAAAAGTTTAAAAAATATTTTAAGGAGTTACCGCCCGTTTTTACGTGTGCCGCCGCTTTAAATCCGTTTCTAAATGTTGCGGGGATTGAATGTTTGATAGATGAGATAAATGACAATTTGGATATGCATGACGAAAACCCTAATTTTTCAAACGAGGCAAAAGAAAATTTTAATCATAGTTTGAAAATAATTTATAATTTTTATTTAAATAGATATGGGCCTAACGTAAACATAACCATGCCAAGCGAATCAACCTCAAGTGCTAGTACATCGGTTAAAGACCCAGTTTTGACTATGTTGAATGCTGTCCGGGATGTGACGGCTAAACGACAAAGGGGTAACACCCCAACAAGTGAGCTCGGTAGATATAGTGGAACGGATTTTATTTCCACTATGACTACCGAAGATTATCGTGCATTCGATATATTGGCTTGGTGGAAAGGAAAAGAATCTCAATTTCCGATTCTTTCTTCTATGGCCCGTGATTTACTAAGCGTCCAAGCTTCTACGGTAGCTTCGGAATCTGTTTTTTCTCTTAGTTGCAGGGTAATATCATTACGAAGAACAAGACTAACTCCGAAAGCAGTGGAGATGTGCATTTGTTTAAAGGATCACTTAGACGTAATGGATCGTATACAATACCAAACAAGCCTCGAAGACGAAATTACACTCGAAGCTAAAGTATACGATGAAGAGGTAGAAGAAAGAGTATCTTCTGGCATATCCGATGAAGAATTAGCATTTGATCAAGCATCTCGTAGAAAATAAAATTAGACGATAACTTAAATAAAAGTTTTATGATATTTTTTATTGATTCATTTTATGTATTTTTAAGTTGTTTTAATATTGTTATATAAATACATAACGATTAATTTATGTTATTTTATTCATTAATTTTTTATTGATTAAAAAAATTTTAAAAAATACAAGTGTTCAGGCGCATGAACAGTGCTCATGCTCCTGAACAGTGCTCATGCGCCTAAAATTTCGGGCGCATGAGCACTGTTCAGGCGCATGGGTGCCCATGCGCCTAAACACGTGATTTTTTAACAAAACCCGAATTGTACCCGGTTTCAGACCCGACCCGGACCCGACCCTACCCTACCCGGGTATATCGGGTAGGGTTTGTCCGAATGTGAACCCGACCCGGGTACAAAAAAAACCCGATTGGGCCCAACCCGGTTTGTACCCGGGCCCGGGTACGGCCCAAAACCCAAAACGTGCACCTCTATTTTTAGGTGTTTTATTAAGTTTCTTATTGCTTATGCTCTTAAGAGCATTCCCACTATCTTCCCAATCTTTATATTTACATTAAAAACACTAATTTTTCTCTATTCCTTTCAATTAAATGATATTTTTTTATATCTTTATAATTACATTTTTTCTTTACATCACACACAATCACTTTCAAAAATATTAAAAAATTCATAATGGATATACCGTATTTCCCCAGATATCAAGATGAACAATAATATTTTCTCTCTGCTTCGCTCTAAACTCACAACCATCCCATTATATAAAACCATACACTCATAAAAATAAAAAAGAAAAAACAGAATAAATATAAACTAAAAAGTGTGCGTCCGCATAAAGGAAAAAAAATGAAGGTGACGTTAACAACACTTTTATACGACGGAGCACCTGTATGCTATTAAATCTCCCACCTACCTACCCATCTGCAAACAAACCTCACCACCACCACCACCACCACCGCCACCGTCGCACTGGCCGGAGAAAATGGCCACCCATAGCACCACCACCTTCATTGCATGCCCCACGGCGGCTCCGGCGACGGAGGATCTCCGCTCTCCGGCGGCGATCACACTCAATTCCACCATCAGATCACCACGTCTCCCAAATCCCCTCAAATTGACCGTTAGAAAAACCGCCAGCAGAAGAACTCATGTCATCAGCTGCAGCATCGGCGGCGATTCCAACAGCAACAGCAAGGGGAAGGGGGGAGCCGCGGTGCCGAACTCGAATTACATGGTGCCGTTGGACAATTCGTCTTCGTGCATCACGAGGCCCCTGATTGAGATCCTTCGGGACCTTAATAAGCGGATCCCTGATAATATCATTGTTAAGCATGATGATAGTGCTCGATCGTCCTTCATCCCTTGGTATTGTACTATTGTTCGATATATGCACGCATAAACTTAAGGTGAATTGATTGATCTGATTGATTGGTGATTGAATTGTTGGTTATAGGTACCATGCGAACAGGATGTTGAGTTTCTATGCCCCAGGTAAATCAATCACGCATTCTGTAATTTAAACAATTTCAGACTCCTTTGAACATGGAATTTGTGCTGGATGTTGTATTGCTCTTCAAATTTTTTAGTTTAAATGTCTTTATAAATCTGCTGTGTACCTGATACTGATGTTAGGACTTAGGAAAATATAGGTGAAGGGGAAGTGGGAAAGCCTAGGTGTATGAGGGATATACCTTATAGTTTGGTTCATATGAGTATATACCTACTGTGTCATTTCAGATTTAGTAAATTATGTTGTTATATGAAAAGGCATGGTGCATTAGCAGATTTAGTAATTCATATCTTGTGAATTGTTTGATTTGGGAGCCTATATATATTTGATGAAATTTGAAGGATCTGGTCATGAACATAGACCGAAAAACGAAACAAATATAGGTGAAGTCTAGACAACTGATTATAATGTGGACATGAAAGTAGATGACCTTATACATGTTTCATAGGATATAGATTGGGAGCTTTGTATAGAAGGGATGCCTACAAATTAGTGAGAAACAAGGAGTACAAAACAGAATTTAACAGTCAGTAGATTTCTAACATATGCGAAGTGTTTAGAAGTTTTACAGAGATACTGTGACCTGCACATTTGGCCCACATATGACATTTTTGTATCATGAATTTAACCAAAGCTTCTATCTGCGTCTTAAGAGTGTTTATGGAATAGCCAAGGATTGTTCTCTTCTGATGTATTCAAGTTTATTAAACTGCAGTTGCTATGTATGTATTCAAGGATTGTTCTCTTCTATCTGCAGTTGCTATGTTTAATTTAACCTGTACATAGTCACAGATGCTAGCTGTTAGATTTCTATTTTAGAATCAATACTTAGTCTCATATTTCCTATTATTGCCTTGCAATACTTTCTTCAGGTTGGTGTGGAGAAATACGTGATGTAATCTTTTCAGATAATGGAAGTGTGACTGTGGTTTACCGTGTCACAGTACGTGGTTCTGATGGAGAGGTATGCCCAAACCATTATATTACTTGTTCATGAGGTCTACAGTGATGTCTTGATTGCCCTCCAAGTTCTAAGGTGTATGTAGTACATGTATACAAAAGGATTCCTTTTAAGAAACATATTGTTTGTTACGAGATCCCGAAAACAGTCTACTTAGACCAGATGAAATAACAATCTAGTAATCATTTTGTTGCCTTGGTCTTAAAGGCAAGTTCAGATACCCTTAGATGTTTCTGATTTCTAGAGGATTAACTTTAGTGTAGTGTTGTTTGTTAAATTTGATTTAAGTTGCTTGAATGTAGACTTATAATTATGGATTTTGAGAATGGAATTTCTTGTTTATAATCACTGACATTCTTAAGCTCTCTCAAGCATATCAATCACATCATTTTTCATGCAATTGTAACCAAAGTTAACAATGAAGTCCAAGCTTATAGGAGTGTGATTAGTCACTACGTTAAAAGGATTAAACAAATCCATTGCTTGTGAAATAAATCATAAGTCTCTACCTCTGTGAGTGGCATTATTCATTAAGTTAGAGTACCAAAACCAGATTACCAGCTCATACCGTTCTAAAAAGCCTCTCAATTTATGGTATATTATGGATCTTTTTTATCCACATCTTAAAATGCTACAGTTGCACTTAATTTACTTGGTTCTTATTTCTAACTAGTAACTCTGCTGGGTTAGGATTAGGGTCCTTATTTTCATACATAACTTAACTGAACTAGCTATAAAGGATGCCAAGACATACGTAGACACCTCGTAGTCGCAACCCATTCTTCTTCAAGAAGTGGGTTGATTTGGGTCTACCTAAATTATACAATGGGTCAAAAGGGTCACTCTTGTCAAGTTTGGGCCTGTTGACCTGTTCTACGACCCGGCCTGACCATTGTGCCAGCCATACATAAGTCAAATTGAGCCCTGTATCAGTAAAAACTTGTGTAATCTTGTAATTGTTGTATTCTAGAGGGTTGATAATGGTGAACCTTACTTATGCAGGCGCACCGTGAATCAACTGGAACAGTGTCGTCTGCCACCAATGATCCAAGCGTTGACCCTGTTGCTGCAGCTGAAGAAATTGCTTTTTGCAAAGCATGTGCGCGTTTTGGACTTGGGTTATACCTGTACCATGAAGACTAGATGCCATACATGATTTTCTTATGCATTAATATATATCATGAAATTTTCCAGTCTGTTCAAAATGGTAGATGAGCTATGTACGAAGCGTTAAACATAAACTCCTTTTATGTATTTCCATCCTTTAATGAATGTTTGGTATGTGATAATTAGCATTAACATGTTAATGACTGTGTGCCAACCACATCTTTATATCCTATTTTTGCAACATATCTGTACAAATACTAATAAACTCCCTATTATGAATTAAAAAAAAATAATTAACCCCAATAATAAATAACCAACTAATAGAATAAGTAAAGATCAAAAGAAAGAAGAATAATTAAAATAAAAGCCTAATAAACTCTCTACTGCTAGATGCTGCTTAATACACCTAAAAATAGCTATAATAAAACAGATCAAATAAATACAACTGTTTGAAAAAACTCAAAGGTAATCAACTGTTTGCTGCATCCCACATACAAACAAAGAATAAAAAAATAAAGCAGCAAGCAGTGTAGTTCACATTTAACATCAATCTTCAGAACAAAATTGCTCCTCCCCTACATAGTAATACATGGTTGATCAGTATATATGAACAGTTGACTTCTTAGCAATTAAAGGAAGTTTCAGGTATTCATTAGCAATGCAAGATCCTAAATTGAAAACCTTTTTTGGAAACCACGAGCCGTTGCTCACAAGCCCCATAACTGGTAGTAGGAAAACTCATACGACCACACCAATACCCTGCTAACCGGAGTAACCGGTGGGGCGAGGTAAATGCAAGACAGATGGCTTTCAAGGGGATGAGGCTAGAGACCGGTGCAAGCTGGATTCAAACCTATGACCTCTACTAGAGAGGAATCATAGCTTACCACTGTGCCATCCCTTGAATTTAATATTATTCTACCTATGTCGAGTATTTGTTGGCTAAATGAAATTACTTAGAACAAAAACTACCTTTAATATCACGATTCTTGTTTCGAATCTGTGTTCTTGCCTTCACAAATATCGAGTTTTGTGACTTGTGAATACGCTGCAGTTGAACATAAAATGTTAGCTAAACAGAAAACAAAATCACAAAACATTTAAGGAGAAAAGTCGTCTCCCTTGATACTTGTAATAAGTAAAGAAAATTGTATACCCGATAGCTGTCTTCTCTTCTTACATCCGGAACAAAAAGTTTAATAGCAGCCTGTTAATGGTTAACTTTATTAGTTAATCGTGTATCGTAAAGGATAAATGTCACATGTACTCTTCTAAGAGCTTAAAGTTGCGTATTTACCCCTCCCAGTTTCATATAGTATATTTACTCGATCCATAGTGAACAAATAAGTACCTAAAAACAACTTGTGTCACTGAATAAATGGATAGAACATAATCTTCTCTTTTGTTTATTCAGTGAAACAAGTAATATGTAAGTAATGTTATTTTAATTACTACGGACAGGTATATACGAGAACTTTAGTGTTTCGAAAGACTAAACATGACATTATGAAATTTGGAGGAGCTAAGTACGAAATTGTAAACTATGAAAAAAAAACAAGAAACTAACCTCATCACGCTCCGCTACATATAGTTCTCTGCCTGATTGTTGTTTTTGGGGTTTAAACTTGAACACATCATGTAAAAGTTCATTTTCCTGTGTCACAAATTCAGTTAGTTATACCAGTTAATAATAAATGAATAATAAAACAGATGGAATATAGAAGATGAAGGAAACCCCACCTTCATGTGCACACCAAAACCCGAACCAAGTAACCGCTTCAGAAAATTGAGCTGCATAAGATATAAAAACTGTTCAGGAAAAAACTTCAAGAATATTGTTTACAAAGACCTAGCGAAATAGGATATACCTGAATTTGCTGAGGTAATGTGTCAACTTTTAGTATTTGTTTACCAACTTTTACAGAAATCTCTGGGACATGACCATCCTAAAAGTGACACGCATATTGCTTATGATATGACCATGAAACCTCAGCGCACAAGTGAAGCATAAGGTAGAATTAAGAATGGAAGATTTTACCTTCAGTATGTTTTCTACATTAATCTCTTCAGTTGCTGAGGTGTCACCTTCAAACTTTTCAAGGCACCCTAGTTCAAGTATTAGGGCTAGTGCTTGCCTAGCTCCAATGTGAGTAGGTTCATGGTCTAGTGCTAGTAAATTGTTGAAGAAAGGAATCGCTCTGTACAATTTAGAAAAAACTTTGTTATCTATAAAATAGTGCAAATAGACGTGAAAATTTTGACCCATCTATAGGTAAACAGGTCAGTTTGGATTGTAATTTATCTCAAACGGGTTAAATAGATAAAATGAAAGAGGTGGCTAAAATGAAAACAGGTTGAAAGTTTCCAATGTATTTAAACGAATAAAAACCTAAATCACTTTTATTTAAAAAAAACTAATAGTCATAATATACATTTTTTAATCATATTTTAACAAAAAAGCATTTAGACCAACCCAACAAACCCTTTTTGATTGGTAATAAAAGATCTCTGTTTTGACTCGAACCCTTTTTGACCCAACCATTTTGCAACCTCTAACTACAAAATTATAGGTATAATAGTGTATTATGATTACCCTTGCCAATGTTTGTAACTTATGCTCCAACTGTCCATGGTACTCAGAAGAAGTGACCAACAAAAAACTGCTGCACTTCGAGATTCCTGTTTACAAGCACAAAATACAGTTAAGTAGTTTCCAAATTATTAACGAAATATGTCTCACAGCAATACAATGATAGAATGATACTTATGTCATTTAACAATAACTTCTAGATGTTGCAGGATGGGCGGGTCAAGACTGGTTCAGTTAGACAGGCAACTTTTGAACGTGTCAAAACTGGGTTGAAATGACCCACAAACACTTCTCTATCTTTAGATTCTTTTTTTTATTCCAATACCATTTAATATTTGAAGTATGATTGAAAGAAAATATATTTTAATGATGATTTAACATGCCTTACAATCTGCTCTTGAGTGCATGAAATCCCATATACATTGCATAGATCTTTCAGTCTCATCTAATTCATTTCCGCCAACAAAAGTGATAATAGCCAGACTATCCAGGATCTACCAAAAAAGACTTGAATTAGTAACAGTAGTAGAAAAATCAAAAGACTTCAAAATAAATTAGCAATCATTTCAATTTTAAAACTTGACATAAGGGCGTACTAATTTTAACTTCTTTGATTGAGACTTGGTTTTGAGAGCTTCCGAAAGGATAGGGACTGATTCTTTATACAGTTCATGACTCTTTTCCCCACATCCAATGGTGATAGCTAGTAATCCTGTGAAAAGGGGGAAAACCAGATAAAAATTAAGTTTATAAACATTCATAAAGTAAATATAAAACATTAGAGTTATAGAAGCTACCAACCAAGGGCCTCAACCGCCAAACAACTCTCTTTAGTTGAACCCCTTCTAAAAGATTTCAAGCACTGGTAAAGTAACTCAGTGAAGCTGCATGAACAAAAACTTTTTCAGTCAAAAAACTTCTTTTCTTCTAACCATGAGAACCAGTTACTGGAAACTCATGAGACCCACCAATAATATGCTAATCAATGGGATCAAGTAAACAGAGGCTTCAAGGAGTTAAAGGCATAGAACTAGTGGAAATTGGATTCAAGCAAGAAACCATTGCCAGAGGGACTCAGGCGTTTTCCACACCATCATTCCCTTGAAGGTTCATTCAAAGAACCTTAATCTCATTATAAACTATTTTGTACTATAGGCATACTTATAGTTCTTAATGAACAAGTACAACCGAAATTACTAGAAACATGTGATGATAAAGAGAAATGCCTACTTCTTTTCACAAAATTGGTATTGATACCCAAGGCTAGATCTCTGGATAATCGAAGAAAGTGCAGACTCTCTCGTCAACCCTCTAAACAGTTAAACAATTAATCAAATATTAAACTCACTGAACACAAATATTAACCATCAAAACCAGAAAAATTAAGACTAAAATAGCAGTTTTATTTACAAAAAGCACCTTTTCTCGTATAACTGTTCTAATAAATGGTTCAAACTCTTTGATCCCAGTTGAGCACTTGCACTTGTAGATTCTTCAAAACATGCATCAGTATCACTATCAAAATCGGTAGCAAGTTTTCCACCTTTTCGAGAGACCATAGCAGAATATCAAACAAATTCAAATAATATCATTAAAATCATAATTATGGAAATATGCAGATTCAAGATATTCAAGCAACATTAACATTAAAGTTTCCTTATTAGAGATTTTATATTTGAAACACTTTATATATGCACCTTGACATGAATTCTTTTTGTTCCTTCCCATTTTGAGTTAGAGAATCAAGCATCTGTCACCTCTCAAATCCTGCAAAAAATACACGAAATATGGTAATAAACATAAAAATCCAAATAATCTTCCTCAACTATATATTGAAGATATTAATAATCTGATATTTCCTATCCAAATAATCTTTCTCTTGTTTATGAAAATACTAGCTCTGTAATGTAACAACTTGTATAACAAGAAACAATCAGTATGGATTCATTCAAAGTTTCAAACCTGCAAGTACAAACTTCCAGCTCAAGCAACTGTTCAAAATACAAGTAAAAACCGAAATTCACACATAATGAAGTTCAAACTTCAAGCTATCTTGCAAGTCAATAGATAATATTACAATTAAAGCATACACACAAAACCCTAATCGAGTTTGGAAGATTGGTAAACAAAAGAAGATGTTAATCCATAAGAAATCGATGGAATAAGAAGTAATAGGGTAAGAACGTGAATATTGTTTAAATCGATGTACCTTTGAAATCAAATGCATCAGAGATATGGGTTTGAAAATGATGAATTTATACATTAATATATCAAGGTTTCACCTGGGAAGTACAATGCTTTCGAAGTTAGATTTCGAAACAAAATCCTTACAAGGAAGTTTCTTTTAGGTCACGTTTTGGTTTTAATTTTGGGTTAAATCCTTTGAACTTTTTTAATTTGATATAAACTATCAAGATTTTAAATTATCTGTATTTAAAAAAAAAATTATAAAAACTTTCAACCCAATTTGGATATATTAAAATCTTTTAACTTATAAAAGAAATCGTTTAAATATATTAAAGCCCTTCAACTTATTTTAGATGTTAATGTGTTCTAAAGCTTTTATCATTGAAAATGTAGACAAATAGTTATTTGTATTTATATAACTAAACGTGTGTATGTTAGGATTACACTTGGTTATAAATCGAATAAAGAATTTCAATTAATCTACAACTCTCTTGTAAATTATAATATGTTAAAACTCACACACATCAAGTTTATATATACATCGAATGAATCACACACCAAGGATTCGTAGTCAAACGGTATAAATACGTATAGGAAATGTGTTTCCTCATGTATGGTTATGGTTTCAATTGCTAGTGGATATATCCTTTAATTTTAGTTGTAGATCTACATATGTGTTCACCATGGGTCTTGAACTCTCAGTTACAGACAAATACATATTTTTAACACATCTTGATATTCTTTAATCATGTGCTTTTTGGTAACAAAATATTTTTTTTGTTTTGAATGGAAAACATATGTTTTACTTATAAACCTACATATTGACTGTTCTATGGGATTTAAGGTATTACAAAAATAATAAGAACGATAAATGCATGCCACTATCGGCTAAATTACGTCTTCTAACAGTGGCACACAGTCATTTATGTCAAAAGCTATGAATTTTTAAGCATTTTTTCCTTAAAAGTTAAAACCCTAATATTATGGTTTTAATTTTCGTTAGACAAACTTTACAAAAATAAATGAAAACACATCAAGCATGCTCTAATATATCAATAATCCAATGACATTAAATTGTATAATATATTATTAATAGGGTGTTACTTTTTTTAACCCCTTAAGTTACCCTGTTAGGTCCATATGAAGCACGGGCGGACCTAGTGTGTATTCATCGGAGTCACCGGAATACAGTAGATTTTCTCGGGCATATGTAAATAGATGTATATGGTTTTCAAGTGACAACGATGTTTTTTTGAAGCCCAGGCTATAATTAATTAATTGAGTCCAATCCTAATACCCACTAAATACCCAATAATAATAAAACCTAAAATATTCTCATATCTAACATTTTGGAGTCCTGAATTTAAGATCAAAGACAAGGGCAATTCATGGTGATATTTGGACAAAAGAGACAATAGCTAGAGCTAAAAAAAAATTTCAACTCAAAATCTCAAAAAAAATATCATGTGTTTTTTACATTTTGATGATGATATTTTACATTCTGATGATGATATTTTTATTATTGAATCGTACTTATATTATATAACTCGACTCGAATTGACCTGTAAATTTTTATGTTCACATCTATAAAATTAGAGCATTTAAAAAAAATAACGACTCAATAGGAATAACTTACTGGATCCGCCACGGATATAAAGTTCTACCAAAAGATTTCAGTTTAGGATCATGTAGATATAGGTTCGACTATGAAGAATTAAACCAAGGCCGCAACCAAAAGCCACAGCTAGACTCATTTATGTTTTAGAGTTTTAAAAGGACAATGTTTGTTTAGTAGATTATCAAATCAATTTAGTCCGACCCAAACAATTTCCAAATTTTCCTTAAATTTTTTTTTATATACGGGCCGATCTAGGATCATACCCGATCCTAAACCGGACCATACCTGTTATCCACAACTTCTATCCATACCATTTTGGTTTAGAGGGACATGAAATATAACTAATCTTACTAAGAATATACTTGACATAACAATACAACCAATATCATAAGCAAAAAATGTTAAAACCAAATACAAATTATATATGACCACTCCATTCCTTTTGAAATGGGTTCTTTAATCAAACAAAAATACTTGTAGCATGAGACAGTTACTCTCAAGTTCATGGTATTTACAAACTGTTTGAGCCAGCAATAACAGCTCATTAGCAGTTGATGGACCAGTCATAGTCCTGGTAAACAACATGCACTGCACCACCGTCGCTAGAAAGATGCGACAACAGGCCCGCCTTGGTTGCATCCAAGTAGCCGGTGATCCACTTTAAGATCTCTTTCTCCTGACCAAAATCAGCACTATACCTGAAACAAGAAACATGTTTTTAGTCCTTGAGTGTGTGAGTTGGAGTAGTGACTTACGTGGTTCGTGTAGTTAGCTAGCTGGCTCACCACTTGAAGATACGCGTGAGGTGCACTGTCCTCTTGGCTAGATCCACTTGGATTCCATCCCTTTGTAGAAACTCTCGTGCAGCAAATCGGAGTTCAGACTCGATCCCTTGGGGAGTGAAGAATCTCACGGGTGGGCTAGATTTGGACCCGTTGCATAAACCAAAGTGAATCAATGGATTAACTTGTGGGAAAGCCAACTGCAATATTACAAAAGACAAAGACAAAACTCTTTAAACATATGAGACCATGGAAGCAACAATCAGATACGACAACTCTGACCCATTTATTCATGAATTCATCGATACTGGTTATGTTTTTATCTCTAACGGGGTATAGATACTAGCAAACATAACTGCAAAGGAAACGGTTGAAAGTTGACCAGTTTGCATAGAAATCATTTTATTCAAAACAACTAAACAAGATTATTATTAACATACTAACTTTTCATAAAATGAAATAAAATTATTACGGGTTCGAGGTTATTACCACAAACCTGTTTTTATTATTATTTACATACCAACTTCTTTATAAAAATAAAATACATTTTTTGGACATAAAGTGTTAAACCCCTCACCAAAAGTTAGTCATTTTGACCTGTACCCGTTTTGGTTATTACTGACATGCTAATATTGTTTCACAAGACAAAATAAAGGTTTTGCACAAAAATATTTCAGGTTAACCCCTCATAAAAGTAGTCATTTTGACTTGAACCCATTTTGACCCGTTCATTTTGCTACATCTAACACCAGCCATAAAATGGGAATGATTTGTTGCACATGTACCTTTAAACGCTTGTCACCGGAAGCAAAAGGTCTGGTAAACGAGTAAGGCGCTCTGCGGTTATTTCTAAGAACACCATTAACAATCGATGTAAGGGAATACGGGGAGCCGCCAATGATGTATAAAAAATCAGAATTGAAGGATCTCCTATCAATTACAGCTGACCCCGGATGACCAACACTAATGACACCATGGATGACCATGGCATTGTGTAGGTTAAGAAAAAAAGCAAGCCTTTCAGGAACTGAAAGTGTAAATATATCCACCCTTTGAAGATCTTGCATCAGATTCACATATCTGTGAATAATTCTAATGGTTTAATTATGTGAAATTAGAAATATAATAATCTGTACTTAGTTAGAAATTTATACCTTCGGAATTCCTCACTGTTGCTGATACCCAAATAATCAAGATGGCAGCCATCTTCAGATGCATATGATTCAAGTATCGCTGACATTATTTTGGCAAGCTTTTGGCTGATTAAAGTAGCAGCTTTTGGCTCGAGATCGTTTGTGGAACCCCGAAAGTTGTAGCATCGAGGAATGAAAGGCTCGTGTTCAAGAAACCGATAAAAATGGTTTCCATCCTCGAATTCGTTTTCCCTGTATGCACAAGCAACATGATCAATAACTTTGCTCATTATTAGTATCCTTTGTATCTAACTTTTTTCAACAAACTCCTAATCTAATCTAATAACAACCAATATTTGAATCTTGTAAGATTTAAACTCTTGACTTCTTAGATATAAGAGAGTTACCTACTTACGTTATCAGTTACTACCAGGATGTTTTCTTAGAGGTAGTGAAATAAGAGTGTTAAGTTCAATAATAATCAAATGGTTTTAATAGAATAATCTGATACTTTGATCGACCTCGACTTTTAACTAGAGATTGTGGAACGTCCTATATTTTTGTTAGTACAATTTGCAATATAGCTTTTGGCAAAACTAGGTTGTCTTGTCTAAACAACGATTGAACTTATACTAACACGTCACATAAAATACTTTTCATTAAAATTCATATTATTCTAAACTATATTGCTCAAAATTTAGAATGTTACACAATTAAGCAGTTAAAAAATTTTAGAATGTTATGATGTTACCCAAAAGATTAGTTAAAAAATAGTGAAGACATATAAGTTATAATGTTACCCGAAAACGTGATGGATGAAGTGCCTTCTTGCTAGCTGTTTGCCCATCTCCACAGCCTAATGCCAAGAATTACATGATGAATTAGTTAATACATTGAAGACAAGATGCATAGAATACATTCTATTTTTATGGTTTTGTACGATTCTCAAGATAGCATATGATCCAGCAGCATGCAGCAAAAGAAGTCATGATTTAGGTTACCAATAAAGAATCAATTAGGTGGTGGACCATGTGTCATCAATGATGACATTAATGTCCTTTAAAAAAACCAAAACATTTACCCCGAGTAAAAAATATCCCTAAATCCCAAAAGGAGTTACAGTACCTACTTTTCATATGCAATGACGCAATAACTTATATTTCAATTACGATTTATGATAGGCAAAGAATTGCTTGTAAAAATAGGATTAGATCGACCATATAAACCGAAAACTATCTGCATGGTTATTTGGTTATAAACTAATAGATACAAATATAATAAAAACTAAGTAAAACCGATAGCAAAACCATCGAAGTCACTTTTAAAATTAAATCAAGTGATTAAACTGATAATCCGTCAAGAGTGAGTATCGATTCTAACATCACTTTGGATTTCAAAACATATTTTCCATGATTTTGTTGTTGCTTTGTTTTTATTTAGTCAATGCCGACAAACACAACCTACGTATCATACAAACCGTAAGATGAAAGAAAATGCTTATACAAGTTATTTGAAGTTAAAATTATACAATACGTACGATCCGTTTGATTGATAAAAAACTGACTGATATGACCACTTCAACAAAATAATAAGACTCGTATGATTATTTTTCATCCTATCATACTGTTCACGTTATGTATTTGATCCATTAAAAATGACTAACGTAAGCACTAACAAGGTAAAACGAACTTGTGTAAAGTCAACTCTATTTGGGATATATGGATCTGGAGGTTCAACGACACTAGGTAGACAATATCCCCTACTTCGCACCCTACCATAATAAGCATACTCCTACAACCTCGGAAGCTTTAATGATTCCAATTCAAATTCAAATTATTATATACTATTCCAAACCACCCATCATCATCATCATCACCATCGCAAACAAATCAACGACAAATAGCAAAAACCCCCACCACATACGATATACCGCGACGCACGTAATCACCAATTCACCATAGAAAACAAAAGTCAAACTAAAAGTCAAAATAATCACGGTACCTTCTTCCTCCCACAGTCAAACTGCTGAATCAAAACCTCCACCATCTCCGACCCCGAGAAGCAATTCTTCACGATCTTCATCTTCATCAACCGATCCTGAATCGGCAACCGTTGCCGCAGCACTCTAACGGCATCCACCATCTCGTCCGCCGTCTCCTCCTCCGGATCGTCGAATCCGTACACCGGAGGCGCCGGAGCGTCATCGGAGCACTTCCGGCAGAGCAATTCCTTCATCCTCTCCTCCAACAACCCGCAGTTTCGGAGAGAGTTTAGCGTCACGAGTCCGCCGAAGAGCTTCTCGTTGAAGAAGATCTGAGGCACGGCGGAGGTACCTGTACGGTCGATTAATTCCTTCTCTCTGGTTGGATACACATCGATGTTGATCTCGACGTAGCGTAGGTTACGATCACGGAAGTACGATCTCACAGCGGTGGAGTCTCTGCAGTTTGATCGGGAGAAGAAGGAGATTCGTCCTTTGAACTGTTGTGTATCGTCGTTTTCGTTCTTAAGCTTTACTGTCACTTTGAGTCCCGATAGATGAAAATCCGTTACGTTTGAAACCTTCCGATTACCGGAATGATTATCACCATCGGAATCCTCCGTTAACAGCGATAATCGCCTCGTGATCGCCGCCGATAAGCTGTTACTCTTCTGACGTAAGAACTTCCCGATCGCCGGGATCTGTACGTCACTCCCCGGCGATGACTTCGATCGTTGAATCGACGGAGGCGAATCTGTTTTTACTGTTTCCTCTGTTTCCTCCGTGTAAACGACGAGAACTCCCGGCGGAGCTTCCGGCCGTGGTAGCTGAGGATTCGACGGAAACACCGCCGTCGGTTCAACCTCAGCGCAATTGCCGTCACTCGAATCATCAGCAGATGAATCATTCAAATCAGCCTCTTCTGCTTTGTATTCTCCGCGATCATCGGCGTTTGATGCGTTCTTGTTGTTTTCAGCGTCAAGAGCCTCAATGGTATCAACGGCGGTGGTTCCGCTAGGTAACCCCATGGGTGATAATTTGTTGATGAATGAGATGAACGGGGGGATTGATATCTGAGAAAGGGGTATATGAAGGCTTGAGGGGTGAAGAGGGATGGGTCAGCGGGAGGGGGTGGAAACTAACAAACGTAACCGGCGGGGTCCGGCGACGGACGGGACCATATGTTATTATTTTAGCTTTAATTTTTTGTAACCAAGGTTTATTTATTTATTTTTTTTTGTTTCAACGACTAATTGGATTACTGAAAAGTAAGGACGAGTAAATGGTATCAAATATCAAAATTGAACTGGTATCGAATTGTTTTCGGTACGAATTTGGTACTCACTATTTGTTGTTTTCGGGATCGGTCGTTACGGTAGCGGTATCGGTATTTTACCAATTTTACCAGTATCGCACCGTACCGTATCGAGCATTTTCGGTAGTGGTGCCCGAATTTGACAATTTTTGGGACCGGTACTTTCGATTCAGCATCGGTTCGGTACGGTATTGATACCGAGCTCATCCCTACTGACACGATCATTTTTTTTACTCAAGTACTAGGAGTTAGGTTGGTACATACCCGAAGAAAAACTTTTATATCAGTCCCAAACTTTATGTGATAAAACTCATTGACTCAACTTGGATTTTTTTTTTTCTGTCACAGGTATAAATTGAACCTGAAGACCGCCTTCTATTTTATGGAAGTTTTAAGGTATCTCGTATTAATCACTTGAGTTAAGGATCATTGGTGTATTTTATGTCACTCGGTTGCATTTTAGTGTCTCTTTATCGTTTAATCAAGGAAATATTGTTATTCGTCATTCAAATTTTCTTTTACATTTTTCAAATAAGTAAAATTTGCATGTGAGCCTACAAAATAAATTTGCGAGGATATGATGAAATTGATGAAATCTTTTATAACAATGGAAAGTATATTATGTGCCTACAAAATAAATTTGCGAATATATGAAAGTTATATTTAGTTGCAGATATTTGTTAAAAATAGTTATAAGAAGTTGAGAACATACGACATGATATATATTTTATTTTGTATTATAGCGGAACTTGCAAAAGGGTAACGTTTGATTTTATGGATTATTCAAAAAGAAAAGAAAATATATGTACATTGTATGAAATTAATGACAGAAACACAAAGGCGACAGTGACTTGAAAACAAATATCTTCTTTACGAGGCTTTGTAACCAACCAACTCACTCATTTCTCTTGGATAGAAAACATTCTTTTCTTTTATGATGGAATTAATGAAATATCATATTTTCAAAAAAAAATAAATTAATTTCATTATGTTTGGTCGATACAAGTAACCAACAGAAGGTTTTAATTCGTGTTAATTGTTTATGATATCTGTTTATTGGCCTAAAAAAAGTCATGTGGAATGATACGAGTTTTGTTTGTATGGGGTGTATAGAGAATAAGCAGTAGAATATGTAAAAAAAAAAAAAAAGTCAAAGGGCCGACACGAAACTGAGTTGCCTGGCAGCCATAGCCGGATCCAAAATCGCATCGTGTCTGCAACTGCTGATTATTCTTAACTGTACAATTTTGATGAATAAAAGATGTTTTGACAATGATTTCCATTGATAACAATTTATTACATACTGACTGTGAAGAGTTGATTAGCAAAATTATTTTCAGTATAGAGCTTCGCTGTTTATTTAACTGTGTAATACCAGTCAACTTGTTATGTTTATTTGTGTTGGTTGTTATAACAATTATCGTAGTATCAATAAATTTTGTTTATACGTATGTAATTTCCTACTTTTGGGGGTCAAATTTACTTGTCATATACTCATATAGCCCACGAATATCTACGAACCTGCCCTGACATTAAGATACAGAACATGTGTGCTTTCAGTGCATGATTCTACATTATGTCTGAATAACACAGACACATCGTACACCGCATGTGAATATACTTTCTAACGTAATAACATGAAACATATATTGCAAGATGCGTGAACGGGTTGGATGTTAAAAGACGTATGCATGTCACAACTTGTTGTTAGAAAATGGAAAACCGTTGTTTGGATGAGATAACGCAAAGAGTCCTGCATTAAAAAGCTAAACAACCTTGGATATTGTGTTTTCAAACAATGTCTTTAAAAACCTTATTGTTTTATCACACGTACTTTTATTTCAACTTTTAGGTTGATAGTTGTTTTAAAACAAGTATAACAATGGGAGAACACATTTTTTTAGTTTATCTCAATTATAATATCAATGTTACATTGTTTTTTTTTTCACAATTTTTCTTAGATTTTATTCATTTTGAAGTGCGTCATCCCCAGTATAGTATTAGGCGAGACTCACTCGCTACCCATATTCGTTACCTACACTAAAACTATTAATATTACTTGACCTCAAAATGTACAATATTCGGTATGTAAAGGTTGTTAGAAAATTTGAATTATCAAAATTATAGATTTGTTAGAATTACGGTTAAATGTGTTTATATTTTATGGTAATTTTTATGAGAGTTTAAGTTTGGATTTCATGTAATGAACATGTATAACTTATTAATGATATTCACTATACGTGTCTATAATGTATAAAGTGATTTTATGTTCGAAGCATAGAAATAATTCAGGATGCAATGTGTATAATTTAGGGACATGGTAAATGCCTTCATTAGTGGTTTTAATGATTTGATTATAATTGGTTTTAGACATACTAGAATGATTTGGATACATCATTATACTCACACAATTTATTCATGCATGAGTCTAAACAATTTGGACACACCATTATAATCTAGCTAGAAGCCTCGATAAAAGTACTAGTTTCAATACAATTGTAATCAATACGCAAATATTTCAAGATATACAATATTAGTTTAGAAACTCGTGTGCTACGATTGAGTGAAAATACCAAATTATTATTAGTAATCTTTATTTATAAATTATAAATATATTTAAGATAAGGTACCATTAAAATTGTGTAAATGAATTACCATAGGTAATAGATTCTCTATAATGCCACTTTTTTAAACTTTCGTATTCAAAACAATTTTCAAAAAACTGTTTTTTAACATTTCATAAAAAACTATCTTTTAAACAATTTCATTTGCAAAAAGAAAAAAAAGAATTTTTTGTATTAAAAAACTGCACGTTTCGTAAAATTTTATTAAAAATACGCTTTGAATAAAAAGATACATGTTTTTTTATTTATTTGAAAACTTTGTTTTATAATTTCAAATAGGATATATAATATTATTAACACTTATTATTATCATTCAATGAATGGCTTAACATGGGATAAAATAAGTGTGAAAATATTACATGTGCCAAAACTTAATTTTTCTTGAGTAGTAAATATTTTTTTATCGTACATATATAACATCAAACAGAAACTAAAGATGATAAAAAAAAGTGGTTAGAAATTCAATTTTATGGTGTAGTACTTAAAAAAAAAGGTTTAAATACAAAATGTATTTTTATTACAAAGTGTGAGATGACACAATGAATCAAAAAAAGTCACAAAAAAATTATATCTCACGATCTAAATCGAATTTCAAAAAATTAATTCCGAGCTTTTATTCCCCTAGCCGTCCTCACTAAGAAAAAAAATAAACGAAAAATAAAAAAATAAAAAAGATTTAACGTTTTTTATTGTGTCATTTATGAAAGATACAATGACGTCATTGTGTCATTGTGAAAGACACAATGACGTCATTGTGTCATAAAAGACACAATGAATTTTTTTTTATTTTTTTCTGAAAGAGGACGACGAGAGTAACAGAGACTCCGAAACACTTTTTTGAAATTCAATTTAGATTGTGAGATATTTTTTTTCTTTTGACTTTTTTAGCCTCATTGTGTCTTCTCACACTTTGTAGCAAAAATACACTTTGTAAAATAACTTCACCCTTAAAAAAATACCTAACCATATAAAACATACGAGGTTGATACTTGATACGTTGATAAAGTAATATTTAAATGAAAAAAAAAACCAACAACGACATAGCTTTATTAAGTTTTTATCCTTTAAAACATTATAACTTAATACTACAAAGACTCGATCTTGAACATTTAAATACCATGATTAATCGAATCCTACGTTTCACGTTAAAATTCTGTTGAATATTTTAGTGTAATTAGAGATTGTGTGTGTCATTCAAACAAGAGTGCACGCTTGTTTGAATGTCATCGGGACTAACAAGGGTTTGGGGGCAGCGCCTCCGAGAGAAGCGGGGTCCAAGAGGCAGAGCCCCTGGCTAGGGTCGAGCTGTCAGGTCAGCTTGGAAATTTTTTATTTTGAACAAAAGTCCCTCGTAAAAAATGCATTAGAAATTGATTTTTGACCAAAATTGTATTAATTAAACTTGAGGGACTAAATGTGTAGTTTGTTCAAAACCGCATAGCAGTTATCTTGGAAAATTTCAATCCCGTTTATGTTGGGATTGATAGTTCTGAAGAAATTGAGAGGTGAAAAACTCGAATTACACACAGCATCCAAAAATTCATGCGAATTCTTGAATCAATTCTGATTTTATCCGGTCAAATCATTGGTATACACTCAAATTATTTGATCTGAAAGTGAAATCACACGACTTCAGAATCATCCGGTCATTACTTTATTAAGAAATCCCCAACAAATTCCACTTTATATTTGATCCATCTCTATCATATACGTATGTGTATGTTTACATTTACGTGTAAACATGGAATATTAAAAGGTCAAAACCTCACAAGGAAAAGTTAAAAGGTTTGATTGTGTCGCACTTTTGAGGCTGACTTTGGTCTTTAAGTTTATGGTTGGTTTATAGCAAATTGTTGGTAGAAAACCATGTCCACGAAATAAATAATAAACGACCACGCATTTTTTCTACTTTTTATTTAGACTTATTTTATTATACTTTTAGAGAAAAATAATAATATTTTTTAATGAAATGTTACAATATAAGTTTACCATTTATACGTTACATGAACATTTCAATCTATTAAATATATATAAAATTTGATTTATATTACGTAGAGTTTTGATGTTTGATCGAGTAAACTAGTCGTGGTTTGAATCTGTCAATTTCTGTAATGTGTTTTTACCGACTATTTATTATTAACGTGTGGAGAAACACCTAAAAGCGTAGAAATTAATATAAAATAATTACATAAATAGATATAAATATATTTATTACAATAATAGTACTCTTGTTGTTTTTATTAGTCATAGTTTTTGTAAGGCACACCGCACACGTGATGTGAATAGTGGGAGGTTATTATACAAAATGCGAAAAAAAAGTATAAAGTCTACAATATAAAGTCTACAAAATCACCAGGATTCAACGTGTTGTTAGCGAAAAAGGGTAATTTCATTAGCATCATGATTTCGAATTGAACACACACAATTACTCAAGTGATTTGATAATCATGTAAATTATGTTTATAATTACGCAACTTCTGTTTATAATAATGTGTAGTAATAATGATTCGACTTATACAAATAATTACTCAAGTTATTTGATAATTAAGAATGATTATGTAAAATCTTAATGATACAAGATATAAACATTTATTTGAAATTTGAATGTATACAAAATATACATTAAATGTAAATAGCGTGCCTAGTGGGTGGATATTGGTGGCGTGATGCAAGGAAATAAATAAATTGATTGAAATAAATTGCAACGTGGGAGCCAGGAGAGTGTAGAGGAGCGCATATTCCAAGTTTTATATATGTTTTTTTTGTAGCTAATTAAATGTCGAGATGGTTATGAATAATGAATATTTTTTTAGTTTTTGGTTGTAAATTTTAAGGTGGTTGTATAAAAACTTATTTATGTATTGTTTCTCATCTTTGATAGACCTTTATCTATATGGTCATACAATTAACGATAAAAATTACATGTATATTTTATTTTAAAAGCTATCAAAATAAGAACAGTTATATATCATTTAATTACATATGTCAATTTGTATAGAAGAAATAGGTTACAACCTCCTATACGGATTGAATAAAAGATATGCTAAATATTTATCAATTAAGAGTTAGGAATTTTAAAACACTATTTGATATAAGATATTATTCAAATTACGTATGAGTAATTATTTTGGTTAGTTGATAAAACAATTTTATTATTTTTAAAACTTTTATTCTAGAAAATTATTATTTAATTTTTTTTTTATTTTTTATCAATATCTTGTTGTTTAAACTCCAAGTTTTGATTGACTTTTTTAAATTTTTCTATTTGTAAAAAGTTGTTTTGATTTTAAAAAATTATTTATTGAAAATGTGAATTTTAAAATATTGTATGATTTAAAAAAGTTATGTTGTTTTATAAAAAAAATCATAGTTTTTAAAAAGTTTGTTTTTGAAACAAATTTTTTTTTGTAAACATCATACATAGTTTTTATTTAACTAAAAAATATTTTTTACAAATATTGATTTAAAAGGGACTTAGATTTATAATACATGAGAGTAAAAAAACAAAATTTAAAAATTAATTATTTGACTTTTATAAATACTTAAATAGTTTAGCCGGTAAAGTGGATTTGATGAAGAATGTGTTGATGACATGTTTCATCGCATGTAATAAATTATTGGTATTAGATGCAACATGTAACCCCCTGTCGGATTTATCACGAATCCTTCTGACATAGTGGTAATCTCCTGGCTTCTCATATCGGAGGTTTTCCTAATTTGAGTATCGCTTGAGACAAAAATGACCCGGGTTGAGACATGAAGTTTTCCTAATTAGGGGTGCAATGTCGGCTACAAAATGGATAGATGTGCCGACAAAAATAACATCTATGATCCGAAAAGCATGGTCATGCAATTATCATTAAAAAAACAACTTCTAGCATATAACACAATAAGCGTTGTCACACCCCGGGCCCAGAGGAGGGTGGGACGTCTCAGATTAGCAACATACATGGCAGCGGAAATGAAACCACACGAGAGCACACAAGGAGAGAAATCACATGGCATTACATCACTTAAAATTTTAACCGGGTTAACACAGTCAAACCCAAAATTAGAAATGACCCATTACATAAGTATCCATAATAGTTTCAACAAATTCAAATGTCTCAAATGTTTTAAAAGTCCTAGAAATGCTAAGGGGTAGTCACGGTGCTAAGCCATCTTTAGAGTCTCCATAAAATCCAAGCCCGTCAGGGGTTACCTGAAACATGCTCAAAAAGAAATTGTGTCAACTAAAAAGTTGGTGAGTTCAAGCGCTTAAAGTTTAAAAACAAAAGGGCTCATTAAACCCATAGTTAGTTCAAAAACATAGTATCTCAGCTGTGGGATCACAAATCAACCCTGCATTCAGCCCCGGCTAGCATCTTCTAAACTTGTGTTACCGGTAATCCCATAGAGGGAAACTGAGCCTCAGAAAGCGTACCATACCTACCGATTGGTACACCATAGTATCTTATAAAACCTGTTACAAGCGCAACGACCCCGCAGGATCTCAGTGTGGTACCCTTCTCATCAGAAGGCACTGTGCGTGGGGGATTTCCCAAGTAGATCTACCCATATAATCAAGCGGTTCACATAGAATTAATGATTGTGATACAAAGATGCAGGTTCCAACAATAGCCACAACATACAGTAGCATCGCATAATAGTATCCAATAGAGTTTAGTTCAAACAGAGCATGTTTCACCCTAAAATAGAAGTAAAAAGGGAACACGAGAAACTCACCTTGAGCAGATAAAAGATTCTTCAAACACAGATAGATTCAGGTCCTAGCACACTAAGAGCAAGATACATGTATAAGTTATAGATTCTTAGACTATTAGGAGTGTAATCAAGGATAATATGTGTTTAAAAGTACATATGACCACATCCCTTAGAAGTTTGTGTCAAAAAGTTTCATTTTTAGGAAAGTTTGGATTTTTGGCATGTGAAAGTCATATTTTGATTCTTGTAAGTTGGTTTGCATAATAATAAGTCCAATAATAGTTTCTGGTCACATAGCTACTGAAATATGGTCGATTTTTCAGAATTTACACTTTAGCCCCTCAAGTTTCCAAAATTACAATTTTTACCCCGAAGTTGGTTCTTTCTAATTTTGACATATTATGGCCCTTAAAAGTATCTAAGGGTCCTTAAATTACTTTTAAATCAGTTTTAGAAAGAGTTTTGGGGTCCTTTGCAGAAAATCGTGTTTCCAACATTTAATCCGTTAAAACCCGTTTTTACCCGAAATCGACATTTTAACCTATTCTCTTCAAATCTTTCATCAAAATACGAGTTTGAGGTCCTCAAATTACTGAAATATTATGGTTCCCTATGTTTTTAGGCTCGTTAAATAATTCTTAGAATCTCATTCAAAAATCTCCCGGTTAGGCTCGTTTAAGCTAAACAAGTTCATAGAATTAACATGTTGACCCCAAAAATTCACCTAAGTCCGGTTTTAGCCACTGATTTATAGTCATAGGGCCTGAAAATTTTATTTCTAACAAGTTGTCAAGTATTTTGGTCATTTATGCCAGAAGATACTCCGTCTTCTACCTCTTCATCATGTACTTTAGCTTCGAGTGTAATCTCGTCTTCGAGGCTTGTTTGGTCTTGTATACGATCCGTTGCGTCTAAGTGATCCTTTAAACAAATGCACATCTCCACTGCTTCCGGAGTTAGTCTTGTTCTTCGTAATGATATTACCCTGCCACTAAGAGAAAAAGCAGATTCCGAAGCTACCGTAGAAGCTTGGACGCTTAGTAAATCACGGGCCATAGCAGAAAGAATCGAAAATTGAGATTCTTTTCCTTTCCACCAAGCCAAAATATCGAATGCACGATAATCTTCGGTAGTCATAGTGGAAATAAAATCCGTTCCACTATATCTACCGAGCTCACTTGTTGGGGTGTTACCCCTTTGACGTTTAGCCGTCACATCCCGAACAACATTCAACATAGTCAAAACAGGGTCTTTAAATGAGGTACTAGCACTTGAGGTTGATCCGCTTGGCATTTAAATAAAAATTATAAATTGTTTTCAAACTATGATTAAAATTTTCTTTTGCCTCGTTTGAAAAATCAGGGTTTTCGTCATGCATATCCAAATTGTCATTTATCTCATCTATCAAACATTCAACCCCCGCAACATTTAGAAACGGATTTAAAGCGGCGGCACACGTAAAAACGGGTGGTAAGTCCTTAAAATATTTTTTAAACTTTTCTTTCATTGGTTCTATCATTTGATTAAACATATTATTTTTAGTTTGAAAATTTTTAAAATTCAAAGACATAAAATATAGTTCTTGAAGCACCGAATAACTAGTGGAATAATAAACTCCCGATAATTTTGTTGTTGAGTTTTTAAAAACCTCAAGAAACTCGGATAGACGTTGAAGATTCTCCCAACCCGCATCCAGAAATGGGTCGGCTTCACCATTATTCGAAAGATTATTATGAAAAGTTTTCAAAGTGCCCTTTTGTTTTAAAGCACATTCAAACATGTGACAAGTCGAATTCCACCGAGTAGGTACATCCCAATTAGGACCTAAAAATCTAGAGTGCGTATCCTTACAAAGTTGTTTATAATCTTGATATCTTCTTCTACTTTTTTTAAAAACGTCATGTAACATAAATCGAAAAGATGTAATAAAGTTATTAACATATTGCCCGGATAGTCCGTCTTGCACTACTAAATTAATAATATGTGCAACACAACGAGTATGGAAAAAATTACCGTTTGCAATCGGAAGATATTTTAATTTTAATTTTTCAACCGCGGTTGTGTTGTTAGAGGCGTTATCAAATGCAATTGAAAAAAGTTTATTTTCTAATTTAAAAGTACTTATTACATTATCTAAAAAGTAAAACAAAAAATCTCCGGTGTGTGGATGTGGAAAAAGATCAAATGCAATCGTACGTTTCATCAATTGCCATGAATTGGGATCCACCCAATGAGCGGTGACGCAAAGGTACGATTCGGGTAAACCGTGTGGAGCCGACCAAACGTCACTAGTTAAGTTTACACCGGTATTTAAATTTTCAAATAATACAATTAAATCATTTTTTGCTTGTTTCCATAATTTTAAACAATAACGTCTGAGTATAGTACGACTTACGTGAGTGTAACAAGGTTGAAGCGTCTCTCGAATTAAGTTGGTCAACCGAGGATCGTCGAAGTGACTAAAAGGCAAAGCTTCTTGAATCACAAACTTTGCCATTCGATCTCGAACCGTATTAACATCGTAATTAAAGATTCCACCGTCTCCACCTAATTGTGTTTGTTGCGAATCCGGATTACTTTTCAACGACTTACAAAACTTCTTGCTAATGTGTTTGTTTAAAGTCGTGTTAGAATCTTTAGCAAGCAAAGCTCCACAAAACTTGCAACGAGCCTTTACAGACCCGTCACTCAACTCAACCATATCCCAATTGCACCAAACATCCATGTTACGATTGTGTGCAAGAACACGAACGACGGTTGAAGCGTTGGACGAACCTTGACCAATTGAAGATTGTGAGTGAGCCATATCAAGATTGAAGAGAGTGAAAGTGTAAAACGAGAGTATTTTTTGCGTTTTTTGCGTTTTTTGCGTATATTTTTGCGTTTGAGACTTGGGTACTAAACCATATCAACCCACACCTATTTATACTAACTTATAGGGCAAAAGTGACCAAAAAAACGGTCACAAATCGAAGGTAACGGCTATATAGCCGTTAAAAAACGGTCACTTTTAAAAAAAAAAAAAACGGTCGAAACCGGGTCCAACCCGGGTTCAACCGGTTTCGGGTCGGGTCGGGTCGGGGTCGGGTCGGGTTCTAAGAAATTCTAGAAAATCATACCCGGTTCCAACCCTACGGGTTTTTTTCGGGTCCAACCCGGGTATGCATATACCGGGTCGTACCCGTACCCGGTTCCGGGTCGGGTCCACCGGGTCGGGTCCGAACCCGGTTTTTATGCCCAAGTCTAATTTAAGGTACCTTTATCACCTATTCGGGTCTCTAAATATGCTTCTAATGCCCATAATGCCATACCAAAACATTCAACCCAATATAATGACAGATAAACATCATCAAACAATCTGAAAATTCAGATTTTACCCCACGGATTCAACAATATAAACTAACAAAGTCAAGGCTGGGGTACAAAGCACTCATTTACTCATATGTAATATGAAATCTCGGGTTTTAAACACCCATTATCATACTGAAATCGATAAGTCCAGGTCATACGAGCGTTTATAATATGTTTTTAAGCAGGTTTTTAAGTGTGGAATAGGGGTTAGCTGCGAGCAGGTGGTCGGGATGTCCTGAAAACCCAGGAAAAAGGGTTTTCCGAATAGATTCATGGCAATAACACAAGGTATACATGTATGAAGGAGTGTGTACCTTTTGTAGAGATGAAAGTCACACGAAACAATCAACTTGGTCGTGGGTTCCTGCCTTTGAACAAGAAAGATGGGTTTCAAAGGAGGAAAGGTAGAGAAACAACATTAAAAGTTTTGTTCGGGTACAAGAAAGCTTACACACAAGTTGTTCCGAGTTTAGAGCGAATCAGGGGGTGCGAGAGTTGATGTTCCGAGAGTCTTGAGGCTTGAAAATCTTGCTCTTGCTTGGTTGAAGGCTGAAAAGTTCTCGGGTTTGGTTGCAAATGTTTACCGAGAGAGAGAGACAGAGAGAGAGAGAGAGAATTCGAGAGGTTGTGAAAGAGTGAAATGAAATGGGGAATTCGGTTTAGAAGGAAAAAGATGAAGTGTGGGTTCGGGTTAGTGAAAACCGAGGTGAAGAGGGGTTGGCTGGAGAGGTGGCCGAATGCATGGCAACAACCCATGCATTGGCTGGTTTGGAGGTGCGCAGACTGGTCAAATGCTTCTAGAAGGGTTCGGACATTTTAAAATGCTCAAGTGTGGCAAAAACGATCGAACAGTGCTCATGCGCCCACTTTCAGGGCGCCTGACCAGTTGTCATGCGCCTAACCAGTGGCGATGCGCCTAACTGCCAAATGCGCCTGACCAGTTGTCATGCGCCTAAACAGTGGCGATGCGCCTAACTGCCAAATGCGCCTGACCAGTTGTCATACGTCTAAACAGTGGCGATGCGCCTAACTGCCAAATACGCCTGACCAGTTGTCATGCGCTTAAACAGTGGCGGTGCGCCTAGGGGAAATTTTCATACGGAAGACTTGGATTTAAATTTTATGTACAATTATCAAGGAATAAAGTCAATTAAGTGAATTCACTAGCCTCGGGAACAAGTTCTAGGCTTAAACATGTTATACAAAAGTAAAAGAAAGCTACAAAAATTACAGAAATCATTTAATCACAAAGAAAAGGAGATACATTTATGAAATGAGATGATGTAAACAATACAATGCTAAATCACATTTAGATTTTGGGAGTTGGACCTGGGAGTCGGTTGTTACATTCACCCACCGTTTGGGAAATTTTGTCCCGAAATTTTTAGCTTCGATTAGATTCCGAACGTGTGGGCTTAAAGAGGTGTGGATACTCTTTCCTCATCATATCTTCTTGTTTCCATGTGAATTCGAGTCCTCGCCTAGAATTCCATCTTACTTTCACTTTGGGTATGCGACTTCGCCTGAGTTTCTGGACTAGTCGATCAGTGATCTCTATGGGCTCTTCCACGAACTTCAACTCGTTAGTGATTTTGGCATCTTTCAATGGGAGTTCCAAGGCCTTATCAACGAAACCCTTCTTCAAGTTGGACACATAAAAAGTGTCATGTACGTAGCTCGGCTCCTGGGATAGCCTTAACTGGTATGCTACCGAGCCAACTCTCGATAATATTTCAAATGGTCCAATGTATCTTGGACTTAATTTGCCCTTCTTGCCAAATCTTACGGTGCCTTTCCATGGCGCCACTTTTAGCATCACTCTATCGTCCACTTGAAATTCTAGGGGCTTCCGCCTTCTATCGGCGTACTTCTTTTGGCGATCTCGGGTTGCTCTTAATCGTTCCTTAATCTTGAACACTTTGTTCGTGGTTTCCATTACGATATCAGGCCCCATTTTTTGGCTATCACCAATCTCATTCCAACTCAAAGGCGATCGACACTTTCTACCATATAGGGCTTCGTATGGGGCTGCTTTTATACTTGCGTGATAACTATTATTATAGGAAAACTCTACCAGAGGAAGGTGATTATCCCAACTTCCCCCGAAATCGAGTACGCAAGCTCTCAACATGTCCTCCAACGTTTGAATGGTTCTTTTACTTTGCCCATCAGTTTGAGGATGGTATGCGGTGCTTAAATCAAGCCGTGTCCCAAAAGCCTGTTGGAGAGACTTCCAGAATCGTGAAGTGAAACGACTATCACGGTCTGAGATAATCGATAGGGGCACTCCATGTCTTGTTACAATCTCATCGATGAATAGTTGTGCTAGTTTCAGTAAATCGTAATCTTCCCGTATGGGTAGGAAGTGAGCTGATTTGGTCAGCCTATCCACTATTACCCAGATTGCATCATGCCCACGAGAAGTTCTTGGCAACTTTGTAATGAAATCCATCGTAATGTTATCCCATTTCCACTCAGGGATTTCGGGCTGTTGTAAGGTTCCTGATGGCTTTTGGTTCTCTGTCTTTACCATTGCACACGCCAGGCATTTCCCTACATAGGTAGCAATGGATTTATTCATTCCGGGCCACCAGAAGAGAGCCCTTAAGTCCTGATACATTTTGTCACTTCCCGGATGAACTGAGTATCTAGATTTGTGTGCCTCATCCAGGACTATCCCTCTAATTCCTCCATGTTTTGGTATCCAGGTTCTTTCCTCGTGCTTATATAGCCCGTCACTACACAATTCCAAGCGTTTTTCCATTCCTGTTAACATTTCCTCCGCTAGTTTATCCTTGCTCAAGGCTTCCTTTTGTGCTTCTATCAATCTAGCGGTAAGGCTGGTATACACGCTCATTCTCAGAGCACGGACACGAAGGGGTTTCTCCCTTTCCTTTCTACTTAGGGCATCAGCCACCACATTGGCCTTTCCTGGGTGGTAGCGAATTTCGCATTCATAATCACTCAGCAGTTCTACCCACCTTCGCTGGGTCATATTTAGCATATTTTGTTCAAGAATGTGTTGCAAACTTTTATGGTCAGTGTAGATGACGCATTTGGTATCGTAAAGGTAGTGTCTCCATATCTTGAGGGCAAACACCACGGCACCCAGTTCCAGATCGTGGGTAGTATAGTTTCTCTCATGCTCATTCAACAATCTGGACGCGTAAGCAATCACTTTATCTCGCTGCATCAACACACATCCAAGTCCTTGACGCGAGGCGTCGCAATAAACTACAAAATCATCAACGCCTTCAGGTAGGGAGAGGATTGGTGCACTACACAGTTTCTCCTTGAGTAACTCGTATGCTTCATTCTGCTTCGTTCCCCATGTGAAGGTTGTGTTCTTCTTGGTTAGAGCGGTCAATGGTTGCACAATCCGTGAGAAATCCTTAATAAACCTTCGGTAGTATCCTACTAAACCAAGAAATTGCCTTATCTCTGTAGGGGTTTCAGGAATCTTCCAGTTTTTAATGGCTTCGATCTTTGAAGGGTCTACTTGAATTCCCTCTTTGTTCACCACATGCCCTAAAAACTGGATTTCGCGCATCCAAAACTCGCATTTGGAGAATTTTTCATAAAGCTGTTCGTTCTTGAGCAGTTCAAGAATCAGCCTGAGGTGCTTCACATGTTCTTCACGGCTACGGGAATAGATTAGGATGTCATCGATAAACACAATGACGAATTTGTCTAGGTATGGGCGATACACTTGGTTCATGAGATCCATGAATGCGACGGGTGCATTAGTCAGTTCGAAGGGCATGACTAAGTATTCATAGTGTCCATACCTCGTTCGAAAAGCTGTCTTGGGTACATCTTCTTCTCTCACCTTTAGTTGGTGATATCCCGATCTTAAGTCTATTTTGGAGAAGTAGCTGGCTCCTTGTAGTTGGTCAAACAAGTCATCAATTCTTGGGAGGGGATAGCGATTCTTGACTGTAAGCTTGTTTAAATCGCGATAGTCGATACACATCGCAGGGTCCCGTCCTTCTTCTTAACGAACAAAACCGGTGCACCCCACGGAGAAACACTTGGCCGAATGAAACCCTTATCTAGCAATTCTTGGATTTGCACCATTAGCTCCTTCATCTCGGGTGGAGCGAGTCGGTAGGGTGCCTTGGCCACTGGTGCGGCACCAGGCACTAGGTCTATCTGGAATTCGACCTGTCTAGTTGGAGGTAGTCCCGGTAGGTCCTCGGGAAAAACTTCTGGATATTCAGCCACCACCGGTATATCTTCAATTTTCTTTTCCTCTTTTGCTTTCATAACGTAGACTATGAAAGCTGAGCATTCCTTGCGGAGGCTCTTGGCAGCCTTCAAGTGGGAAATCATTGGGTATAGCTTGTCGTTTCTGTCACCGTGGATTGTTAGCGTGCTTCCATCAGTTAAAGGTACCCTAAGCAAGTGCTCACCTCATACAATTACAGCCTTATATTTTGCTAACCAATTCATTCCCACAACTGCATCAAATCCCCCTAAAGTGATAGGCATCAAGTCTATCTCAAACGGAATACCCTCTAGTTCTATCGTGCAATCTTTGATAATTTCTTTGGTTTCTATTATCTTACCATCGGCTAATTCTACCGTGTAAGCATCAGTTAGGGTACAGACTTCCGAGTCAATTAAATGTTTAAAGGTAGTAGAAACAAAACTACCAGTTGCTCCAGTATCAAACAAAACAGTAGCAGGGTGGTTATTAATGAGGAACGTACCGTTTACCACGTCGGGATCTTTGGGAGCACCATTGGGGTCCATCACGAACGCTCTCCCTTTAGGCTTGTTAGGCCTAGTGTCCTTGTCTCTTACCAGTTTGGGGCATCTATTACGCATGTGTCCCGAATCCCCGCATTTGTAACATTGCTTACCGGGTTCGAAGGTACAATCCTTAATTAGGTGGCCGGTTCGTTTGCACCTAAAGCAGGGCATCGGATTGCATTCCCCTTGGTGGTGCAGTTTGCATTTGGTGCATAAGGGGTTGGTACCTACATACAGCCTTTGACCTCTTGCCCCTTGTTCATCATGTCTTGCCCTTTCATCGACCCTCCTGTTTGAGCTACTACCACCGCCACTGGCTCTTCTAACATCAAACCACCTTCTCTTCTCGCTCGATTACCTCTTCTTATCCTCGTTCCTCCCCTTATCTGTCCATCCAGCCCTGATCAGGTCGTCCGTCAAGCTGCCAGTAAGATCGACAACCGATTGTAGGGTTGTGGGTCTAGCAGATCGGACCATGCTTCTGACTCTGGGATGTAGACCCCAGATGAATCGGGCTACGCCTTTAGATTCGGGAGTTACCAAGTGAGGCACTAGTCTGGATAGGGCAGAGAATCGGTTTATGTACTCGATGTAATTTGAGCCCCTCATTTCCAGGCTTAGAAATTCTGCCTCGAGCTTCTCCAGCTGGTTCATCGGACAGTATTTACCGGTCATCAGTTCTCGAAATTTTGACCACTTTATGCGGCCGACAGCATCTCTGCCCCTTGACTGAACGATAGTCTTCCACCATTCTAATGCAGGACCCTTTAGGGATTGGGAGGCAAACCTGACCATATGTTCGTTCTTGCACTCGCTTATATCCAGCACAGCTTCCATTTCGTCCAGCCAGCGGTAGGTGTCTATTGCTCCCTCAGTGCCGAAGAAGTCTTTAGGCTTGCATGACATGAAAGTTTTGTAAGAACACCCGGTTCTTACTTCTTCGATGTTCCCAGTGTGACCTCTCGTATTTTTATTCAACGTTTGTTTAACGTCGTTAACACTGGTAAAGGTTTGTTTTGTCATTAAAACAAATACGATAACACATTTGTATTCCTCTTAGCTTGATCTTATTTTGGTATTTATCATTATTATAAATTGTTTTATTAATAATAATAATAATAATAATAATAATAATAATAATAATAATAATAGTAATAATGATAATAATTATAATAATAATTATAATAGTAAAATTATTAATAAAATGATAAAATAATAATACTAATAAAAGTAAATAATTTTAAATTTATTATTAATAAAAGAAAAAAAATAAAATAAGTTTTATAAGTTAAAAACTTGTAAATAATAATGTTGTACATGAAATAATAAAATCTAAAACAATAGAGACTAAAGCTGTAAATTATTTATAACTAAAATGAAACTTTAGATTTAATTGGTAAACTTTAAAACCACAAGGACACAAGGTGTAAGACTTTGAAACCAACCCAAAAACACCCCCCATTACCCGGTCAGGATTCGGGCCACTCTCCGGCCGACCTCCGGCGAGTCCAAAACACCCAAAAACCTAGTCTTTTAACCCCCAAACCGTCACTAAAACCTTCGCGAACCTGATTCGAACTTGAGTATGGGTTTAATTTGGTTCTAACAGCGATTAGAAGCTCGAAACCGAACCCCATCTTAAATCAAAATCCGTTTCTACAAACAATTTAATGAAATTAATCATGCAATAACGATAATCTAATCATTTTGAAATCAAAGATACGTTTTATTTCATCTGAAACGGCTCAATTCACATTAAAATCGACCTGTAACCTCCGACATAAATCGTGTAGCCGTTGGGCAAGTAATCGATCAAATTAACTCTATAAAACAGAGGGAAAATGGCCTCGGCACACCCTTTTCACAACCTATGCACTCAATTTCATGTAAACACACACACATCAAGAGTTCGATTCAAGAACACATCGCGGCTTTGTTTGAACCCGGGCAACTTCAAATCTTCTTTTTAATGCATTTTAAGTTTTAAATAAATGCAGAAAATACCTTAATAATATTATGAATCGTATAAAAATCATTTTTAATCAGAAACTAAATAAAAATTATTTTCTTTTAAATCTTCTTTATTCATTTTTGGAAATTATAAAATTTGTTACAAAAAAAAATCAATTATTATTAATTCTAATAAATCCCATTTAAATTCTTAGCAAATCTAATTTAATAAATGTTTTATTGTTATAAAACATATTTTACAAGTTTATTTATTTTGATAAATATACTTTGATACATATTTTGATAAATATATTTTGATACATATTTTGATACATATATAAATACATATTTTGATAAATGAATAACTTTTTGATAATAAAAGTTCAACTTATATTAATGGCTTTAATCATTAGGGATCTTATTTAATCATTTGGATATCACAATAATAGATTGTATATCTCATAACCAAAAATCGTGGGTTAGTGTTTATAAATAAAATTATTTTTTTACTGAAAATTGGGAATTAAGAAATTTCCATTTCTTTATTTTAAAAATTATAAAAAAATTTGTACACTTATTGTAATAATTATTTTATTCTTTTAAATCTATAAAAATTGCTATGTTATTAAATACTAAAAAATAGTCATTTGATAATAAAAGTTTAACTTTTATTAATAGTGTTAATCATTAAAGTTCCTATCTAATTGGTTTAAATATTAAAGCAATTATAAATTATGCCTATCTTGTGATCTAAAATCATGAGTTATCAAGTTATAAATCATATCATTACAATTGTCATCCAAAAGCCCAAATATAAACTATGAACCGTTAACATTATAATAATCGTTATTACATCGCTTATTTAGGTTGAACGTTAAAGTATTTTTATGCAAAGAAAAGATTTTTATCACCAAATAGGGGATCGTGCCGGAATTCACGCGTCCGGTAAATTCATGATTACGTTGATCAAGTGTAATCATCAATTTACCCAACCCCTTTATCCCAACACATTCCAAAACAAGGACAGTCCTAAGGTATCAGGGTTGTAGCCTAGGGTCTACTAAGGTATTCCCGATTTCTCTACAACTTGTGGCTCTGATACCAATCTGTCACACCCCGGGCCCAGAGGAGGGTGGGACGTCTCAGATTAGCAACAGACATGGCAGCGGAAATGAAACCACACGAGAGCACACAAGGAGAGAAATCACATGGCATTACATCACTTAAAGTTTTAACCAGGTTAACACAGTCAAACCCAAAATTAGAAATGACCCATGACATAAGTATCCATAATAGTTTCAACAAATTCAAATGTCTCAAATGTTTTAAAATTCCTAGTAATGCCAAGGGGTAGTCACGGTGCTAAGCCATCTTTAGAGTCTTCATAAAATCCAAGCCCGTCAGGGGTTACCTGAAACATGCTCAAAAAGAAATTGTGTCAACTAAAAAGTTAGTGAGTTCAAGCGCTTAAAGTTTAAAAACAAAAGGGCTCATTAAACCCATAGTTAGTTCAAAAACATAGTATCTCAGTTGTGGGATCACAAATCAACCCTGCACTCAGCCCCGGCTAGCCTCTTCTAAACTTGTGTTGCCGGTAATCCCATAGAAGGAAACTGAGCCTCAGAAAGCGTACCATACCTGCCGATTGGTACACCATAGTATATGATAAAACCTGTTACATGCCGCAACGACCCCGCAGGATCTCAGTGTGGTACCCTTCTCATCAGAAGGCATTGTGCGTGGGGGATTCCCCAAGTAGATCTACCCATATAATCAAGATGTTCACATAGAATTAATGATTGTGATACAAAGATGCAGGTTCCAACAACAGCCACAACATACAATAGCATCGCATAATAGTATCCAATAGAATTTAGTTCAAACAGAGCATGTTTCACCCCAAAATAGTAGTAAAAAGGGATCACGAGAAACTCACCTTTAGCAGATTAAAGATTCTTCAAACACAGATAGATTCAGGTCCTAGCACCCTAAGAGCAAGATACATGTATAAGCTATAGATTCTTAGACTATTAGGAGTGTAATCAATGGTAATATGTGTTTAAAAGTACATATGACCACATCCCTTAGAAGTTTGTGTCAAAAAGTTTCATTTTTAGGAAAAATTGGATTTTTGGCATGTGAAAGTCATATTTTGATTATTGTAAGTTGGTTTGCATAATAATAAGTCCAATAATAGTTTCTGGTCACATAGCTACTGAAATATGGTCGATTTTTCAGAATTTACACTTTAGCCCCTCAAGTTTCCAAAATTACAATTTTTACCCCGAAGTTGGTTCTTTCTAATTTTGACACATTATGGCCCTTAAAAGTATCTAAGGGTCCTTAAATTACTTTTAAATTAGTTTTAGAAAGAGTTTTGGGGTCCTTTGCACAAAATCGTGTTTCCAACATTTAATCTGTTAAAACCCGTTTTTACCCGAAATCGACATTTTAACCTATTCTCTTCAAATCTTTCATCAAAATACGAGTTTGAGGTCCTCAAATTACTGAAATATTATGGTTCCCTATGTTTTTAGTCTCGTTAAATAATTTTTAGAATCTCATCCAAAAATCTCCCGGTTAGGCTCGTTTAAGCTAAATAAGTTCATAGAATTAACATGTTGACCTCAAAAATTCACCTAAGTCCGGTTTTAGCCACTGATTTATAGTCATAGGGCCTGAAAAATTTGTTTCTAACAAGTTGTCAAGTATTTTGGTTTTAAGGTACCTTTATCACCTATTCGGTTCTCTAAATATGCTTCTAATGCCTATATTGCCATACCAAAACATTCAACCCAATATAATGACAGATAAACATCATCAAACAATCTAAAAATTCAGATTTTACCCCACGTATTCAATAATATAAACTAACAAAGTCAAGGCTGGGGTACAAAGCACTCATTTACTCATATGTAATATGAAATCTTGGGTTTTAAACACCCATTATCATACTGAAATCGATAAGTCCAGGTCATACGAGCATTTATAATATGTTTTTAAGTAGGTTTTTAAGTGTGGAATAGGGGTTAGCTGTGAGCAGGTGGTCGGGATGTCCTGAAAACCCAGGAAAAAGGGGTATCCGAATATATTCATGGCAATAACACAAGGTATACATGTATGAAGGAGTGTGTACCTTTTGTAGAGCTGAAAGTCACACGAAACAATCAACTTGGTCGCGGGTTCCTGCCTTTGAACAAGAAAGATGGGTTTCAAAGGAGGAAAGGTAGAGAAACAACAATAAAAGTTTTGTTCGGGTACAAGAAAGCTTACACACAAGTTGTTCCGAGTTTAGAGCGAATCAGGGGGTGCGAGAGTTGATGTTCTGAGAGTCTTGAGGCTTGAAAATCTTGCTCTTGCTTGGTTGAAGGCTGAAAAGTTCTTGGGTTTGGTTGCAAATGTTTGCCGAGAGAGAGAGAGAGACTTCGAAAGGTTGTGAAAGAGTGAAATGAAATGGGGAATTCGGTTTAGAAGGGAAAAGATGAAGTGTGGGTTTAGGTTAGTGAAAACCGATGTGAAGAAGGGTTGGCTGGAGAGGTGGCCGAATGCATGGCAACAACCCATGCACTGGCTGGTTTGGAGGTGCGCAGACTGGTCAAATGCTTCTAGAAGGGTTCGGACATTTTAAAATGCTAAATGTGACAAAAACGCCCGAACAGTGCTCATGCGCCCACTTTCAGGGCGCCTGAACAGTTGTCATGCGCCTAACCCGCGGCGATGCGCCTGACCAGTTGTCATGCGCCTAAACAGTGGCGATGCGCCTAACTGCCAAATGCGCCTGACCAGTTGTCATGCGCCTAAACAGTGGCGATGCGCCTAACTGCCAAATGCGCCTGACCAGTTGTCATGCGCCTAAACAGTGGCGATGAGCCTAGGGGAAAATTTCATACGGAAGACTTGGATTTAAATTTTATGTACAATTATCAAGGAATAAAGTCAATTAAGTGAATTCACTAGCCTCGGGAACAAGTCCTAGGCTTAAACATGTTATACAAAAGTAAACGAAAGCTACAAAAATTACAGAAATCATTTAATCACAAAGAAAAGGAGATACTTTTATGAAATGAGATGATGTAAACAATACAATGCTAAATCACATTTAGATTCTGGGAGTTGGACCTGGGAGTCGGTTGTTACAAGCGTCTTGTTTCAAATTTTCTAATAAATGGTATAATGATGAGAATAACGTTTGCATTCAGCAAAAAAAATAAAAAAATTAACACTCCCTTGTCGATTTTTAACACTCCCTTTTCGGTTTGTCACAAATCATTGTACAATACTAACAACATATTTCATGATGACATTGAATTGACACATCAGGACCTACAAATAAGCTGATATTTCAACATTAGTTATATTGCACCATTATAAATCTTACTAAGAAAACTCAATAAACAAAACTTCGTCGTATGAAAAAGAGTGAAGGAGTGCGATCTCCAGTGACAGTTGCTTTACATGATATTTGACATGGTCTTCTTTGATTAGTTTGCATTGTTTGCCAGGGCTATTTGATCGTATCAACATCGTACTGTTCCCAAACATTGATTTGCTTGACACAAGGGTGTGCGAGTGTTAAACCTTTGACCTCTGTAAGTAAAACATACATAGATTGATCTTGAGTTATGTGCAGGTCTAACTGCATAATATAATAAACTACTTTGGGACTCCATGTTTTTCTCGTAAAACAAACCTACATCACGAGTCCCACGAAGATATGATCTTATTGTCAGAAAAAACTAGTGGGTCCACATCGCATGCAAGTAAAATTTGTGTAGCTCGTAATTCCTTTTCCAAATACACGTAACCGTTCATTACACTATAATTTGTGACATATAAGATAAATGGATACCACTGGATATGTGACGTCGACTCGTTAAAAATCTTACTAAAGAAAACCTAAAAGAGACATAAAACTTAGTGAGAGAATAAACAACGTGACATATTAACTATGCATTATCGTGTTTATGTAATATATAAGATACCTAAACATTGGTGCACTAATTGTGATTAAGTACAACACTTATGAACCATATACCTACCCAACCCCTAATTACGAGTGGTAATGATCCTTATGTATGTACAATGATTGGACAAACGTACGTATATAAAACAAGTAAACATTATTCACATTAAGATTTGTTAACATCTTGTAGATGTAGTTTGATTGACAGACGCAATTACACATATAACCAAACTGCAGGTGGGAGAACAATTAAATTGTGTTAACCATAATTCTCACTTTAAAAGTTGACAAATATAACCAAACATGAACGAACGTTCACAAACATAAATAAATGAACCAGACAAGTGTTCACACACACACGTTTAATTAAATGAACAAAAAGTTGTCTACACGACTACATCCATTCGTTTATTAAAACAAAAATAAACGAACACTCACTGTCGAACAACTCATGAATGACTTATTGAACGTCCAGTCGCCCAAAATGCGTAAATATACCGATCATACGAGTAAAAAAACAAACTAGCAGCTCCGTTATTGAACAAATAGTCGTTAAATTTCTCCACAAGATCTCAAGCTTGCAAAAGAAGCAAACATTCACTCGCAAAAATGACACCTCATAATTTAAAGGTGAACAACTCAATAGCTATAAACTCGAAGGACCTTAACGCAACTTCTCGGCTTCCCGCCAATATGCTATATACCCTTTGAATTCCCGCCAAAATCACTCCATCACATTCTATGATTCTATGATCGACAGATCGTAGATCCAAAACCCTAAATCTTTGATCGGAGAAATGGACATCACCGGCGGTGCAGCTCCGACCGGTTGTTACAAGTGCGGCCGCCCTGGACATTGGTCTCGTGATTGTCCGTCAAACCCTAACGCTAACGCTAATCCTAACCCTAACAATGATCGATTTAGTAACAAACCTGCAGCATCATCGCATCCTTTTATTAAGGCAAGCGGTGGTGTAGGTGGAGCTTCGTTTACGTCGCAAAAACAGCCGGTTGAAAAGCCGAAGAAGGCTCCGAAGACGAGACCTAAGCTTACTCCGGAGTTGCTCTTATCCGATGACGGTATTGGATTCGTTCTTCGGCATTTTTCTAAAGCGTTTAAGCACCGTGGCCGTGGTCACGAGGTATGTTGAGTTTGCCGTTCGGTTTGATCTTCGTTTGCTTGTTTTCTTATATGTTTGCTTAGGTGTTAGTAAATGAGACTATGTTTGAGAAATTTAGCCTCAAATTGGGGAACAAGGATGCAGATTGTTAAAAAGGATAATAGTTAACCTCAATGGAGTGTAAATGATGGTTTAATAGGTGATTATTGTGATGTTCTGGTTTGTGGATGAAATTAAGATCGGATTTTTACATGTATGAATATGCAAGCAGAAGATGCCAATTGGCAAATACATTTGTACCAGGACTTGAATTCATAGTAAGAGATAATGATGATAACTGAGGGCATCACATATATGATGATATCCTTTATCAAATTAACACAACTCAATGTGCTAGTCCTTAATGAATTATCAAGAAAAACCATTGAACTAGTAATGCCACAAGGCTAAAGGTGCAATGTTCATAGGCAATTTTGTTTTCATTATTTTAAACTATCATGAGTTGTTCCCTTAGTTGATCTCTTATGTTAATACAAGTTTATTTTATGATTTAGAAAGCATAAAGATGAAGATTAAATGTTCTAAAACAATCTCTTATTCCAACTCATATAAGTCATTTTATCTCATAACACTACACATCAATAGGCTAAAGGTGAAGATTTAGAAAGCATAAAGATGAAGATTAAATGTTCTAAAACAATCTCTTATTCCAACTCATATAAGTCATTTTATCTCATAACACTACACATCAATGTTCTTGCCGACAAGTGGTACATTATGCAACTAGTGCATGACAATAGGCTTCTATCCCCAAATGGTGTACTGTTAAACAGGCTTCTATTTAACAGTAGGCTTCCATTGCCTACTGGTGTACATTATGCTTTTATTGTTCATGGTTTTCTCATGCTTCCTACACCAATTTGCATCAGGGCAACATCCTCTTGCGAGAATAATGAACGAAGGTCATGTGGTTTGTTTTGTTTCACATGATTAGGTGAACATGTATGGATTTGGCTGAGTATTTAGTGACATGTGTTAATTATATAAAATGGGCCACATATTGTTGATTCCACTTAGTTATAAAACTGTTAAATGTTGCATGTGATAATCTTTACACCTAGAAATGTGCTTTCTTTTTCCAACTTGCATAGACTATTGCTGAGTGTCTTGTAGGAGGATTTATTTGTGGTGCTCATTAAGTCATTATTCTATCACATCACAGAAATTATGGATTTATGATTTATCCAAGTTCAATGTTGAACACTAATGTTTATGCATGATTCTTAGGATTTAATATTGATTTTTTTGATTTGGTTCTATATCAATTGCTAATTTAATAAACATTGTTTTAATTTCAAGAGAGACTCAAACGAAACAGTAGTCACTACTCACTAGCCACTTCATCTCATAATTTTATCTTCACGGCAATGTCTATTTGCCATGCATAATTATGAAAACTCAAAAACTTGGTAACGAGTTAACTTTATCTATGTTGTTTGGATTATTAAAGCATTTTAGAAAGCTGTAAACTAGCAACTAAGATGCAAGATGATGGAGCTTGTGTTCTATATCAGTTATTCAGTTAAATATACTAAATTTAAATATTAAGCTAAAAGAAATAAATTTTATTCAACTGCATGAAACCATATGCAGATAGAGGATCTGGGGAATCTCATAAGCTTGTATGCAGAATGGCACTCACATCTGATTCCTTACTACTCATTCGACCACTTTGTTCATAAGGTAGAACAAGTTGGCAGCTCAAAACGTGTCAAGGTAAAACATTTATTTCCGTTATCTGTTGCAGTTACAACTTACAAAACACAACATATGATCTGTTGTGTCAAGTGCATATGCTGAGTTTTAATTTACAGTAAGTGTTACCTTTTAAGATTTGTTGAATATTATGATTTAAACAATGTGAAGGTTATAAATGTAGATTGATTGTTGGTCGATCCAGGGTGTCGCTAATGTTAATTGTTGAATGCTGGCAGACAGCATGCTGCTAATGTTAATCGTTGTTGATTGAATGTTGGTACTTGGTAGTTTTCACTGCTAATATTAACTGAATATCATTTGCTGACTGATCTTTCATATTAATTTTAATCGTTGTTGATTGAATGGTGATTTTTGAATTTCATTTCAGCAAATGCTGGTATTGTTATTTAACCAATATTGATGATGCTTCAATAAATTGAATGTCACTTGCTCACTGGCGCTAGCGGTTGACACTGCTAATATAACTATCAAATTTTGTATTTCAGTGATTTTCTACTTTAGTTTCATCATGTTGGTATTGTAGCTATTGTTAATCTAAACTGATGTTACTGTGCTTCAGTAAATTCAATATATGAAGTATAGTCAACTTATAAATGATTTTTTGTGGATATTTAAATCTTTGCAAGGTCACTTGTTAAAATGTCACCACATCAATTTGTCTTGGTGAATAATCTTTTATTCGTTGGTATAATTTCTCTCAACACTGTCATTCTGTTATTGATTAACTTTTATAAATTTCATTCTTACTCCTTGTAGCATATATGCATTCTAAAATTAATTGTGGTTATATTCAACTATTTGCTTAACCAGATGTGCCTAAACGATCTGAGAGAAAGAATTGCAAATGGGGGAGACCCAACCAAGCTACTTGAAACACCTAAGCCGCATGAAAACTCAAATCCTGAACAAGGTACCTCCCTAATTATTTCAGAGGGTATTGTTGTCCAATAGACTTTGTTTACTTTGTACTTTATCTTGTTTTTATTTCCTGATGTCTTGCTTGATGCATATCATATAGATTATAGAGGTGTAAATGATCGAGTTTGTGGGTCAACCTGACATGAACCCAAAACTGGAAATAGTGTTAGACACATAAACTCAACATGACACTTCTATTTGCAGATGCAGATTGACACAACACGACCCATTTAATCTATGCTTTTTTTATATCATACTCTAAAATTACAATTTTATAACCAAAAGTGCAAATGTATCTAAAACAGCTTAGTTGAACTTGTAAAACTTGATGCTAGTTTCTCTTTTATTCTTTATATTTTGCCTTAAAATGTACCCAATTAATTCAGGTTATGACGTGAAATATATTTCTTTAATTTGTATAACCAAAAAGGTCAACTCGTAAACTTGTCAGGTTGACCTGAATCATTTAGCCAAATGTGTTTGTGAATTAACTGAAATTGACCAGAACCCAGTTAGACTAAACTGAAGCATGCGAATGTCATGTAAGGTTCATGTTTGTGTTAGAATTCAAGCCTCTTTAATTGCCAAATCTGGGTTTTTCACGGGGAAGCTATTATGGCATTAAAGAATAACTTTAGAAGTAATTTTCTCGTAGCATCATCATTGAAAAAGTCATACATTTAAACATTGGAGTACAAGCTGGTCAACTAAAGATAAAAGCCATTGGTTTTCTGTACATATAACATGTTGTGTACTAGCAAGTGGAGGGACTTAAAACACTGATGGTTTTCAGATTTTCACATAGTGTTCTTTATTTTCTTTATTTGTATTCTTATATCATAAATGATTGTTTTACACTCATTTTCCAGTATTTTGTTGTAACATTTAATCTATTAGAGTGACCACCTATTACTGAGTGACTAATTACATCAATTACTTAATAATACACTTATTGCAGATAAAGGGTTTGATGAGGAAAATACTTTGCCGAATAATGACCCCGATGATTTCCAACACAATATGTTTGATGAGATCTTTGAAAACACTACTGAAGTAAGCATAACTCCAGTCCCCACTATTTATAGTTAAATGCTTAAATTATCAGCATATAACGCCTATTTTAACTATGAATTTATGGTTGTGGAATTTTAATATCCAAACTATAACCTTGGTTGTTTATATTGTATGCATAATTTGACTGATGACACTTTCAACTTTCACTTAAGGCCAATCCCACTCGTATAATTATCATATATTTACACTTGATTTTCAGTTGAGTATAATCTATAATGATCATTCGAGTGAGATTGCCTCTGACCGCATAAATAAAAGTTACGGGTGTTCAAGTTATTGGTATGAATTACTATGGGTCAATGTGTCATAGTTTGGGTTATTCAATCCAATTTGCCTAAATTTAATACTCAGTTATTAGTTTAACTTCTTTGATTTTTAATTAAAGACCTAACCAGATGGAATTCTGCAGTTTTTAATCTACTAGTAGCTAGACTCAATTGATCATGACTTCAAGTCACCGGTCAAGTCGGTTGAAAGTTAATAAAAACTCTAATTACATTGTTATTGAAATAATATAGTTTTTAATGATATCTAACCTTAGTTACAAACAAACAAACAAACATACCAAGGAAGATCCTAGAGTTTGGGGGGTTGAATTGAAGGCAAAAAATTTACCTTTATCTTATGGGATAAAAGGTCTCTCCTAGAGAGAGAGACCCACGGCTCATGGAACACACTTTTTGCTTCTTTTTTGGTTGCAATCATAATCTCACTCATAGACCCTTTTATATTTGAATAAGAAGTGTTTTGAGTCGACCTAACCCGTTACAACAAGTATCTGTTTCTTTAGAAAACGAAGATAGATATTGATTTTAACCGTCTGTAGGAACCATCGGGTCCATTGAATAAAGAGGCTACAAGTGGTGATACATCTGTAGCAAAAGAATTGCCACAGACAACAAACGATGTTGAAATGTCAGCAGAAGTAAAAGCACGCATAGAAGCAAACAGGCTAAAGGCTTTGGAGAGAGCTGCTGCTCGTAAGCGGGCTTTGGAGTCTCAGGCCACATAGTAGTTATTATTTTATTATATATAATACTTTTAGTCGTTTTTAAGTCTACATAAGTATGTTAACTTGATTTTTATGTTTCTAAGGTAAAGTATTTTTCACATATATTCATTGTGACCAGCCAAACCGTTCAAACGAGTCAAATTGATGTGTTTGGTTGTAAAATGAAGTTTAACTGAATTAAATGTTTGCTTTTTATTGTTTATTTTTTGTTTTGGAACACTAAAGTTATGCACTTGTGCACATGTATAAACTTTAATTTAATTAAGGGTTTACAAATTTAATTATGAGGTAAAATTGTTTTAACTTATCGAGGATTTTAGTTGCGTGATGGACGTTGATGTATGTAACTTTTAAAATTACATTTGAGGAGTCAGTAAGTTAGTGTAAAGATTAAACTGTTATATGTGTTTTTAGATATTTTGCAAAGCATATAAATCTGCACATGGCGTCTACCTCCATCGAATTGCCAAGCCAAAGTTGATGGACGGGGAGGTGTTCACGGCCGGCTTCTACTTTAGCCTCTTCGACCTACCTCGACCTCACCCCCCATACACATACAAACGGTTTTTTTGGCGAGCATCACTCAAGTTCACCCTTCCTGAGCTGAAGCTGAGGACTTGGGTGGTGTTCCCGAACGGCAAATTCGGCCACCTCGGCCTAGTTCGAGCTGAAGTCATTTTGACATTGTCCACCCTAATTTTAATATGAGTTTGGTAGTTGCTGGTGGTTGACTGTGGTAGCAACGAGAACACTTAGAACGTTCTTAGTGGGTGGTGGTCGGTGGTTATAGGTGACGTTGGGTACTAAACTTACTTTTGATTTTAGGATTTTTTGGTGATGCTTTGCGGTGTTGGACAATGATAAAAAAATGTAGAATCTCTTGAGATATAAAATTGCTTGAATTTTATTATAGAAGCCAAAATTCAATGCAAATAAAAATAAAAAGCAGAACTTACTAATTAAATGTTCTTTAAAACGGATTGAAGTTAGCAAAATCATAAAACAATCAGTAATTAAAAAAGGAAACAAAAAGTATATACTCGCTAAAACTAATCCGAATTTAATCTTTATCGAATTAATATTTAATTAAAAAAGTTATGAATTTTAATAAACAATAATCGCCTGTTTACCATGTGTCAGTACAACGTGGCAAAAAAACGAAAACACAAACATGATGCTTTTTCTGAAAAGGACATGACCTTTTACTCTTTTAGGTCCACCACATGCTTTTTAAACGGGTTACCATCTATTTTTCTAAAAATTTAAAAATGACCATAAATATTTCATTGTAAATTACACAACCTTTTAGCCAACACTATGCCTGATAGATGATGTGAAAGATGGAACATTTTGTAGACGTGATTAGGAGAGAAAGTATCAAGGGCCGTCTGTGATCATGGGCGTACGTGTGAGAGAGGAAAGGGGAGTTTGTGAGACGGTTCTAGAAAAAGAAGGTCGGTCAATCGGGCAATATGCCAGTCTCCCACCTTTGATTGGAGATGATCTAATGTTTTAAAAATTAATCATTAATATACAAACGATTTATTAGTAATCACTCATCAATCATGATTATAACTGTTTGACTGTATAAAACTATAACTATTGTGACATTTGTAATTCTTTGCTACAACAAAACTTCTAGAAAGAGCGATATGCATGCAAATATGCAATGTGTTTAGAGGAATCACCATGTGTGGTAATGTTTCGATCAAGCTAGAGGTGTACAAACCGGTTTTTTGTAACATTTTTTTACTACTAAACATCATGTTATTTTTCTTAGAAACATATTTTTTACTACAAAACATCATATTATTTTTCACATGTTATAAACATTCAAACTCACATGTTATCGTTATCGTAAGTAATTATCAACGACCCTAGACATAAAGTCACAAGTTCTAACTTAGTTGTGTACGTGACAAAATCAAAAAGTCAGAATGATAATCGCAATAATGATTGTGTCGCTACTAACTCTCTGAGCGCATTTTGTGTGTAACTAGAACTAGAAAGACGATAGAAAAACATCATTACATTGACCCATCCATATTCAGATATTCCATTCTTTCCCTTTACTGACAATGCTTTCGACGTCAATGACAAACAAGGAGGTCATTAAAACGATTTGTCATTATATTCGTTACTTTATACCGAAAATATGAAATTAATAAAATTACTCACGAGCTAAACTTTAATTACCGTCTAGAGCTCGAAACAGGCTAAGATCGCCAAAATTCGAATTCAAATGCTAAACTAACAAAACTCAACCTTACTTGAGTTTAGGCTCGGTTTATTTACACCTCAAAATGTTAAGCTTAGATTTCCAAGTTTCTAGCTTTATGATTATAAATTTTGTGTTTGAAGAAAGACTTTTTTTTCCTATTTTTCTACATTGTGGCATAAATCCGAACCATAATGGTATATTAGGTAAAGATTTAGCTGTATCTACTTTTTTTTAATAATTTATATAAAACAAATAAATTTGTGATATGTGTCCATGGATAGTGGATACAGTTGACTTTCAAGTGGGATTGTAATATGTGACCGTGAACTCATGCAAGAATAATGCCTTATATCAATACTTTTAAATGATATTGCAAAGAAAACCTAGGGTTATGATGTAACATATACACAAGTTTAGAAATTCAATCAAATATTAGAAAATTAATAAGCATGAAAAACAATTATAAAACTCTCTTAAACAAACAAAGAACAATTACTACGCAACAAACATTTATTAGAACCCCAAACATGAACACATAAGTTTTTTTTTAATAGAAACACCTATAAGTTTCTAGATTTTTTAATGATAAAATCACTAATTCATACAACCTACAAGACTAAAACTAATTTTGATTAAAGAGTATATCACTTACTATCACGATGTCTCATTGATGATATTAGCACGTATGTGAAACTTATAAAACTCAATAAGAGACAACATCAAGTTTCTTTAGATTTTAACTATTATGGGGCTTCAATAGATTTTTTTCTTTTAATTCTGGGTGTTATTGATAAATTAATTAGATGATATTTGTTTCTAAATAACTTTCAATATTAGTTTCTTCATTATACTAATAAATTTACAAAATATTATCTCATACTAATCAATATAATTAAAACATATGTAAACTCTAAAGAAATTTTTAAAAGAAAGTCTTTCGTCTCATATTGATTAGGGAAGAAAGTGTTATAAAAATTTGTTCATAAACTATGTTTCTCCTTCCCATGTTGCCAAAAGACACAACAATGTTAAAATATTTTTTTTTTTTTTTTTTTTTTCTAAAAACGCTCCCAAATCTAACTTTACATGCAACAATTTCATAGCTAACTCAATTGATATGCTAAGCTTTATGTCATTAGTGATTCCTGAACAATTCGGGTGGCTTTTAGATGTGCTCTAAGTTTAGCCTAGACATGTCACGAAGTCGCAATATTTTGTTTTATAAGTTTAAACTTGTCATTTTATATTTTATATATTGCGTAATTGCGGTAATAAAACAGTCAACACTAAGGGGGTGTTTGTTTTTTCAGAAATCTCTTCCTGACCTCTTTTGTTTGCGCTGCGCAGACCAAGCGCAGACATTAAGTTGTGCAGAGTGTTTGTTTCTTGAAAGACTTTTCATTAAAAACGGTCTGCGCGGCACAACCACTTCTAAAGTCTGCAGAGGATTAAACAATATCACCCACCACCACCCATCACCACCACCGTTCTCCACCACCACCGTCCGCCTCCACCCACCGGCCGCCACCACCACCACCACCTACTGTCCACCACCACCCACCATCTACCATCACCACCACCGTCCAACACCGCCGTATACCACCATCAGTTGATTTTAGCAGTTTGTAGACGTTAAAAACAGACATTCTTATTGTTGCAGACTGCAGAGGTTTGGTCCACCTATTCTCTTGCAAATGTCTGCAGATGTGATCCGCAGACTGCAAACATTTTGCTGTATAAAAACAAACAGCACCTAAATTAATTTTATTATACAACTAAATCAATTATAAAAACAAAATGATTGTGCAATGATGCTCTATGACATAAAAGGCTCAAAAAAGCCGAAAAGCCAAAAAAAGAATTAAAAAAAACAATGATATCCTAATGAAGGGGAAGCCATGGGACACGTGATGATGCGTGCAACGACAAATTCAAAGCTACACATTCAATTTTGGCTTCTTTTCGCATGCCCTCTCTTACCACGCTTTTGTTTGCTCCCAATTAAATAATGTTTTAAAGGTCACCGTTGGTGAAACGATCCACACCCACAAGCCATCAGTAATCTGTTGATAATCTGTGAGTCAAAGGTTTGTTGTCGATCCGTCAGTGATAATGTCATGCTGCAGTGGCGGAACTTGAACCACGGTTAAGGGGGGCGGTGGCGAAAGTAAACTATTTTAAGGGGGGCGAACACTATATTTATTAAAAATTTCCACTATCGGACCGAAAAATTATACTGCCGAACCGAAAATTAACACTACTGACGGCCCCCTATGAAGCTTCGCCAGTGCATTGCTGATCATGCGGTTATATCATCAAAGTTCCATTAGCACAGGTTAGCTATGATCCGTCAGTGAAGACGTCTTTAATGATTAGAGGGTATAACTAGTCGTTGATCCGTTCGAGAACTTATTACAAAGATTCGGTTTTCCTCACGGACCTTTACGGCTTCACTGATGGATTCTTAATGAAAAGAAATACAAAATGTTGGATATTCAAATCGTGTAGGATGCATGTTGTTAACTTGTTATATATTTATTTTATAAAATCTAAGCATTGTTGTTGAAAAACTACTTGAAAACAAATGTTATTAATGCACACCCTGATACCGTTAGGATATTAGCATTTTAGTTTCTAATTAATAGTTTAACTCGTATTTAACATAAGTTTGGTAAATATTGGTCAAGAATGGACATAAGTTTTACCCTTACGTAATGAAAATCACCATTTTATTGAAATTTACATACCATTTCAAGAAATAACCGAACCAAGCTTTCTGGATACTGAGATTTTGTCTCGTCACTTTCCTTCAAATTTAACGCCCGACTACAATTAGTATTTTTTTTTATCTCTTAGTATTAATTAGTCATTGCTAAATTTAGACGTTTAATAACAAAATATTTACAATGTACCAATAATTATTTCTGTTATCTTTTTTTAATTTTTTCCCACTAAAATAAAACAAAAGGTCTTGGGTTTAAGTCCCAGCTATGACAAAAAATAACGGTCCAAGTTGGGCAAAGGGGTTTTCTCGAATTTTCTTCTGATTGTGGTCTCGGGTTTCGGCAGTGATTCTTTAACCGTTTAGAATTTTTTTAAAAAAAATATAATTAATATAATAGGCAGAACTAGTAACCTCTAGAGCAATGTGGCTTGATGGTTTGTTTTAGAAGAATCACATGGTTGCTAATTTGTTATTAGTTTTTATTATTATCAGTTACTATTTTCAACCTATTCTTTCTTATTTAATAAATAAATCAACTTACAAGTATATTATATCGTTTTCTTTTCACCTCAATAATCAATGTTTATTTGAATTTTAGTAATTGTTGTCAAACATGTTTATTTTGAAATCTTAATTTAAATAGGAAATTATGCTACAGAAATAAAATCTTTATGCAATATGTGAAAAATAAAAAATAAAAAAATAGTAAATGTGGTTAGATGGAAGTAGGAATGCAACATTAATAGTGAGCGACAACTGGCGTAACATGTTGCCCACATCATCTTAACGTGAACCCAACTCTGTGTTGCCCTTTGCTACATAACTTTCACTTGATCTTCTTTATTTTTTTAATCGATTCAACACAAATAATATGCATTCATTATAATTTTTATAAGAAGCTGAATCTATCTGGTATGAGAGAGCATATTCACCTGTGAAGGTCTAGGCATAAAACATTATGTCATGTGTATCTACTTAAGTTTCATATTTTACGATCTGAACCAACATTAGTGCGGATTGTAGTCATTCTATTATACGTGTCTATATCGCGTTGGACGGATAAAGGCCGTTTGAATCAGAGACAGAAGACACTGCATCATGCATTAATATGACTTACTTCATCCATTGCCTATAAAAACATATGCAACAATTTGAAATATACTTGTCAAATTATATCATTTAATTACAACTTTACGTAAAATGACGCTTGTAATGTGTTTTGTCCGCACCAACGTTGATATAAATCATATAGTGAGATTAATCTCCGAAATTTTATGAATTGTGCCTTTGTTTAGTTTCTATTATTATTGTCGTATTGTATATTCACCAGGGATAGCAAACGAACTCTAAAATATTCGAGACAGTATTCAATCATGGTATTACTTTAAAAATATTCACGGTTTTTAATGGATATGGCATTAAGTGATATGTTTATGATCGCCGGACCCATTATAATGAATTATTTATTGTTTCTTAACTTCGTATTATATAAATTAAATTACATTTAATATATCGTAATTAAAAATAAAAAGTGTAACAAAAGTTTATTAAATCTGATTTTTTTTTAAATTTTTATCAGGTAATATTACTAAAGTTCATGACCGTTCGAAAAGGCCATGGACGTAGCCACGCAACACCCATGCTTCTCATTCGTCAACGTGTGATGTGTGCGAGCCTTTTACATTTCACAAATCCGGTTTAAACCGTTTATTTAAAGAATTTGAGCTTTTATGGTTACATTCTCTTAAATACAATAAATTCACACACATATATAACATCAACATAAGTGTACAAAAAGTTAAAAGACCAGCACATAACAAACCAAAAGACTATCCAATCACTTGCCATTCACTACCGACACATCATTGCCACCAAATCATACCTAAAACATCACTAATGTTTTATACCTTTATAAATCCCTTGAAACAATTTATAAACAATGTTTGTTACTTGCATGCGTTGGTCCACAGACACATCACAAGAGAGTTTAAATCGTATATGATATCGATTTGAAATCTTAACCTATCATCTCTAACATACACTCCACACGAAAAGAAATGAGGCGCGTACACGCAAGAACCATTGTTAACAACGCTACCACTTTCAAAACCGAACTCCTCAACATTAGATAAAATGGGACGATATACTTGCTTCATGTTAGATCTCAATCATCACCTTATTCTTGTATGAATCTAATTAACTTGGCTTTCAATGCAAATGAAACATAGATTAGATACAAGATCTGACAGTCAAGAGTTGTTTGACAAAGTGTGACCATATGGTCCATTGCTTGATAAAAGACGTGTGAAAATGACCACTCATACATATCAGATTAGATGACATCAAAATAATACAACTTAATAACAGTAAATGTAGGGACCAAAACAAAGAACACAACTAAAAGCAAGAAAACCATCAAAACGCTTGGCATTGAATGGTCATAACTTATACACGTGTCGTATCCTTATATATTCTCCTCTCGTTACTCTCATCCAGATATATTTTTAACTTAATAGTTAACAAGATCAATATAAGTTATATGCATATGAGCCAAAAAAACATGTTCTTCGACTACATATTACATCCATCTTTGATTCTTCACAACAAAACAATTTTAAAGGGCAATAATTTTTTTAGCCCAAATGTCTTACACGTCTTCTAATCCTACTCCCAAACTTATAAGTTAAGTTCATGATATGACTTGAACTTTTAATCACTTAAGGAACAACGCATTTTATAAACACTTTGATAACGTTGAACTACGTACAGTTATAAAGACAATAAATAAAAACACACAAAAGACACATCCATTCTGGTCCTGATGTTAAACCAAAAGAGGCTTGTCATGGTTGGCTCCTCAATGTACAGATTAATGATCTTTGAACCACTTAAATGGTCAAGTGTATTTACTGCCAACAGTCTTTATTTCTTCACCTGTTTTCATAATCTTTCTCGACATTATTACTCCATTTTTTTATTACTCCATTTTTTTTATTAACAATAAACAAATGAATTAAATGCTTAAAAAGCCTTCAATGATAAGTGTACAGATTCGATTAAAGTAACCCAAGATTTGAATTCCAAATTTCTTAATTAAACTGTGTATTTGGAGAGAGAGAGAGAGAGAGAGAGTATCTGTATATGGTATTTCTTGAAGTTGCAAAGCTCTGATTAACTTCACGTGTAGACTCATTCATCTGTCCGTGAGTCTTTGCAAACAACAACTTCAAGAAACACACACAAACACACAAACACACATACATTATACAACATATCCATCATCCACCTCTCTGCAGCTCAAGAATCACTCTTGAAGATGAAAAGATGTTGACTTTATCACTCAAGATTCAAAACCCTTTTCACTATGACACTCAATTTGAATTTGGGGAATCTTTAGAGCCCTAAATTTGATCTGCTTTCAAGATCTTACCCAGATGAGATGGGTCGAAATTGGGGTCTTTTGCTTCTTAATTTGGTGATTCTATGGTTTGAATGTGAATGTGCAATGAGTGGTGATAAAGAAGCACTTTTGGGGCTGAAATCATCAATTGATCCATTGAACTCACTTCAATGGAGTGGGGATGATTACTGCAAATGGGAAGGTGTTAAAGAGTGCTTAAATGGCAGAGTATCAAAGCTTGTTCTTGAGAATCTGAAGCTAACAGGTACACTAGATTCAAACAACATCAATAAATTAGATCAGATTCGTGTTTTGAGCTTCAAACAAAACTCAATCTCCGGCGAAATCCCCAATCTTTCCGGCTTATCAAACCTCAAATCACTCTATCTTTCCTACAACAACTTCTCCGGCGACTTTCCGGCGTCTCTCACCACCCTCCACCGGTTAAAAACCATCGTCCTCTCCGGCAACCACCTCTCCGGCGACATTCCGGGGTCAGTGATCACCATACAACGATTATACAGTCTCTACTTAGATAACAACAGATTCACAGGCGAAATCCCACCGTTGAATCAATCAACCCTAAAGTACCTCAATTTATCAAACAACCAACTCTCCGGCGAAATTCCGGCGACTCCGGCGTTACTTCGATTCAACTCCACCTCATTCTCCGGCAATGTGGGCCTATGCAGTTACGCATTCCACATCCCCTGCACTTTACCCCCACCCCCACCCCCACCCACCGGAAATCCACGTCATCACCGGAAAATCAAGAAAATCGTAATAATATCAGCTTCCGTTGGTGGGTTTTTCTTATTATGTCTTCTAATCGCGTTATTAACAATCTTTTTCAAGAAGACCCAAAAGAAGTCGCCGGAGGTGGGTGCGAAAGGCGGAGAACCACCACCACCACCAGCGGCGGCGCGTGGCGGTGGTGAAGTGGCGAGTGGCAGCGGGAAGAACGGCGGCGGAGGCGACGAAGGCGGAGGCATGGGGAAGCTGGTGTTCTTCTCCGGCGGAGATACGCCGGAGATGAGCTACAGTTTGGAGGATCTGTTGAAAGCATCGGCGGAGACGTTGGGAAGAGGGACGGTGGGGAGTACGTACAAGGCGGTGATGGAGTCGGGGTTTATAGTTACGGTGAAACGCCTGAAGGACGCGAGGTATCCGACGGTGGAGGAGTTTCGGAGACACGTGGAGGTCATCGGACGGCTGAGGCACCCCAATTTGGTGCCTGTGAGGGCGTATTTTCAAGCGAAGGAAGAACGGTTGCTGGTGTATGATTATTTCCCCAATGGGAGTCTTTTCTCTCTCATACATGGTAAGTTTGTTTTATTTTATTATTATTGGAGTAATTTATTTTTCAACCATAAAGTTAGTTTATATTTAATAATTATTTAATATAATTAACTAATGTCATATGGTGTAGATTTGTCTTTTATAATTAACTAATGTCTCTATCACTATCTAGAAAATTACTATTTTTTATTTTTTTTTTTAATTAAATAATACTGTTATATATTTTTATTATTACATTTTCTCTATTATTTACTTACAATTACTTTCAGAAATATTAAAATATTTATAGAGACTGAACAATGATTTTTCAAATATACAAATAAATAGTAAATTTTATCTCCGCTTCACTCATAACTATTTACAATTATTTTCTATAATACTGTGAATTCTTAATGTGATGAGAAAGTTAAGAACTTGAAAAGATAACAACAATCATTTTATAAGAATTATTTAAGTATTTACATTTAGACTAATTTTGTTATTTTAATATTTAATAATATTTAATGTATAAACTATGTTTTGAATAGGAGTGTAAAGTGGTTGTGTTATAGTGTCATGCGAGCCCAAATTTTTGACATAGGCTTGAATATTATATGATCTTGAAAATTATTGTCGGTGTATGCCCAAATATGACATGAATGTCTACAAATTGGCATGAACACATGTAAGGAAATTTTTTTTACATAATAATAGTTTAAAATTATTAATCTACAACAAAAAATATAATAACATATACAACAATTACATTTTAGTTATAAACCATATGTAAAATTCTCTTATATTTTTTTAAGTTTATAAAAAACTAATCAGCCTTTTATATGACATATAATACATTGTTTCTCCAAAGGAAGTTAAATAGAAGTAAACAAGTTAAACGGCTCAACTGATGAACATTAAACATCATAAGTTTAAGTAAATGTGTTTGCTAGACTCGAGAGTATCACAATCCCTTTTAAACTAAATCTAAACACATAAATTTCATATTATTAGAAATTCATACCCTTAGTTTAGTAATAGGGTCAAAAAAGTTTAAAAATGACTCCAGTCAAGGATGTTTAATTTAAAATAGCGATCACTAAACCAAAATCTAAGTTATCTTTTTGTAGTCGAGAGTCTAGTGACATTGATGATTAAACTCATTAAAAATGATGTGTGTTTTAATCCTTCTAAATGTAAGTTTACGAGTAAAAATATTTGATAGTTCAAGAAAACTAAACTAAAATCTGTCTATATGTAATGAACTTGCAGGATCAAGAACATCTGCAGGAGGGAAGCCTCTTCACTGGACATCATGCCTGAAGATCGCCGAGGACTTAGCGACCGGGCTCCTATACATCCACCAGACCCCGGGGCTAACCCACGGAAACTTAAAATCCTCCAACGTCCTCTTAGGCTCCGACTTCGAATCATGCCTAACCGACTACGGCTTAATGTCATTTAGAAACCCCGAGTTCCCCGAGGAGTCAAGCGCCTCGTCCCTCTTCTATCGCGCCCCCGAGTGTCGGGACCCACGAAAACCGCTTACTCAACAAGCAGACGTTTACAGCTTTGGGGTCCTCCTCCTGGAGCTCCTCACAGGAAAGACCCCGTTCCAGGACCTGGTCCTGGAACACGGGTCAGATATCCCCAAATGGGTGAAATCTGTGAGGGAGGAGGAAACGGAGTCTGGGGACGAGCCGACGTCGTCTGGGAATGAGGCGTCGGAGGAGAAGCTTAACGCGCTTTTGAACATTGCTATGAGTTGTATTGCACTTGTCCCGGAGAATAGGCCGGGGATGAAGGAGGTGTTGAGGATGGTTAGGGAGACGAGAGCCGAAGGGGCTCATGTGTCGTCGAATAGCAGTGATCATTCACCGGGGAGGTGGTCGGATACAGTCCAGAGCTTGCCCAGAGATGAACATTTGAGCATATGATATGGTGGTTGGTTGTTAATTCTGTTAAAGAATCTTGATTCGTCTATTTGTGAAGAAGGGATTTTTTTTAAATGTTAATTGATTGTTTGTTGGTATAGTTGTGTGATAATCTTTATCATACTTTAGGTTATCTTTTGATCAAAGTAGTAAATCAAGTACTTCAAAGTGTAAGTAGGTTTGACTTACTTAAAGTCAAATGAAACATACAATGGATCAGAAGTCAATCTTTCAAGATGATGAGAATCTAGCAGGCCAATCAATAATCTTGGCTTTCCAAAAATGGCATCATTCTACAAGTTTTTGTATAGTTGACTTTGACATAAATCATCAATGGATACAATTGCAAACCCGGTGCACATGCTCCAGCATAAGCGGGGTCTGGGGGTTATCAGGCCACTTGGGTCTGATGTATGCATCGTTACTTTGCGTTTAGCAAGAGGATGTTTTTTACGACTGGAACCTGTGAATTCCAGGTCGCATAGCAGCACATGTCAACCAATACAAGTATATAGAAAATGTCCAAACGGGTCAACTGATATATAATTTACAGAAGACTTAATCCTATACTAACAAAACAAACTGTCTACGACTCAATAACGTGGCTCTTGCTTCCGATGCATTCTGCTTTGTGAGCCAAATGTCATCGTCTGTCATCATCAAGAAGCAACAGCCGTTTAATCAGTTGATTTTTCAAACACTACTGAATTTACAGAACTCAAAGTCAACTGTCAGATGGTTGACTTATGATTGTGTTAGTTACCTGGCTTGTAGTGGGCATAATGATGTTAACAAGATCAGTGTTTAACGATGCAGGGAGTTGTGGCCCTGGGATGTATCTCATGCTGCAGGAAATTTTAAAACAAAGTCAGAATATGCTTCCAGGGGTAAAAGAAATACGACCAGGTAAAACTAAACTTTTGTGGGCAGGTAGCCTCTAAAGGGTTAAAGGTAGAAACCAGTGGAAGTGGGATTCGAACCTGACTAAAGGGAATCAAACGCTTACCATTGGTTTTGATAATTATATTCGAGTATATGAAACTATAATAGAAACATTGTGGTGATTAAAGAAAACAGAAAAAGGATCTCAAGATTAACAAAAAATTGACTCTCTTTCAGGATGGATTGTGTAAAAGTTTAATGAATTTCTCACTTACTCCTTTAAGATAGCAGTTATGTTGTTCTTCGCGTGACTAAAAAGGTTGACATTGTCCTGCAGCTGTGGTTAGATATTACAACACAAAGTGTTAGCTTCCAAGAATACGTTGACCAAACATAATAAATTCAAAACACTTACTTTTAATGCAGAAATATTAGCCGAAATCTGACCAAGAACTTGGTTGTTTTGTTGCAAAAGACGCCTTATGGAGAAGCTTAATGCTACATCAATTAAAGGAAAATCAGTGTGGCTAATAGAATCCTCAAGACCTTCAATTAGAGGGTGGGTCGATGTGCATTTTAAAACTGTTATGGTCACCTTACCCTTGGAACAAATTACCATGCGATTGATCCGCTGATTTCTTATAATTTCCTAAACTATAATCAATGACTCAATGAGACATACAGAAACACAATATACCAACCTTCCAAAGGAACACCACCACTCTGGAACCATTTGTTCATGGTAACAGAAAATGGAGCCACAATCATAGTTGAATTTGATGATATACTTGTCTTTGATGAGAACTCAACCAGTTTATCCTGTTGAACCACATAATCAGAATGCTAATCTAAGGATTTTCAATTGATTCTAAGGACAAGTATAAGTTAAGCGCAGTTGTATACATATAATAATCAAGCCTCGGCTAGATGACATGGGAACTTTTAGTATGAAACTATCCTCGATCTAAAGGCACGCACAAAGTTTCATTTGGCTGATAAGGATGGTGTAAGTCTTATTATGTATACAACTGCACCTAACTTATATTTATCCTTGGAATCAATTGAAAGTCCTTAAAGTACAATATTTACTAACAATGCAGTACTTAATAAGAAATGAAGTTATACATATCAAAAACTGTCAACCTCATGAAGTGATTTGGTTAATAAAGTACCTTGTAAGTTGTAATGCCAAAATGTGACATCTTTATAGAGGTGGCAATCTCGACCAGTTTACTCACGAATGTGTAGTTTCGGTGTATGTTTCATCTCGAATGGGTCAAAGGGGTAAAATACAAAAAAAGTAGCTGAAAATGAAGCCGGTAGAAAATCATCCAAAGTGCATTTTAAATACATAAAACCTCCTAAACCCTTTCATTCAAAACACTAGAGCAACATTTGATCGAACATTAGTTTTGTAGTCATATTTGACATACTAAATATAAAATTTGGTACAAACAGTGTTTCAGAACATGACCCGGCTTTTGACCAAAGTGACCTGTCTTGATATTTTACGTAACCCGCCCATTTGCCACCTCTAGTTTCCAACAAGGTTCGCCTCCATAGAAGCTTGGTTTGTGGCTTTCGTCACATGTTAGGGGATTGGGGGTTGCATAGGCATACCTTCTTATCTTTTAACTTCCTCCCCAACTTCAGCTCGTCATGTTTCCTTCGTTTACTCTGCCAAATATTTCATTTTGGTAAGCATCTAACCGAGGAAGTCCATTAATTGATCAGTTCTACATGTTTTAAAATATCGAAATGCCCGTGTGTTAAGTTTGAAGAAAAGCCACATCTTTAGGCTGTGATAGTTGAGCAAATCGTATATTAAGTCAATGTACCTCATGTTCCTGTTATATTTCTTAACAAGGATTAACATTTATCTTCTTTATACATTATTCTAATATAATAAACACTATCTATTGCTACTCCGAGTTCACATATAATTGTGAAACAGTACTTTCCTAAAAATAAAGCCTTCGTTTGACTAAATCGATTTAGTAGGTTAAAACACTCCAATAACACTTTGGCCAACTTCAGACAGTTTGACCTGCTCGCCCCGTTGACCTGACACACGTTTTGCAAAGGTTTAAAACTTGAGCGATTGGTTAAAGTATTAACCCAAAACAGCCCATTTACAAGTAAACGGCTTTTTTTGCATTTTCCAGGTCTACATGTAGTAGGATAAAACATTACATAATAAAATATTTACAAGATTTTCTAATATTCATAATATGATTAAAAAGCAGAATGCCTACAGCAAAATAAAGTGCACAAGTCATGTGTCCTCGATAGTCAAGATTTCATGTTCTTATTATCATCAAAAAACACCAAAACATAAAGAAAAATGAGAAACAAGCTCACCGTCATCCACCTACATCTCAGGGCAACATCACGAACAGTTTTATCACGCAATGAAGCAGCAATCCTGATACACTTCATAATGCCAGGTTCATCTGCATATCTATATACATTCAATGTCTTAGGCATGTATAAAAAATAGTAACCAAACATTCATGGGTAAGAAATGAAGCAACTAACAAACGTAAACCTATAAGTCTAGTAGTCACGCAAATGAAATCCATAAACAATATACGACAACCATTGATCATAAGCGTGTAAATGTTACTTAAAGGATGCAAGATAATTGATAATCAATCTAAAAATCTAGAATTATAGAATAAAGCAACATGTATGTCCTCTGCTTCTAGAACCCCTTCTCAGCATATTCGCAAATACTAAACTGTTGCAGCAGCTTTGGATTTGTGTATTCGAATTGATTGTCTGATTTCTGATACTTGAAGTCGTGATAATCAGTTTTAAACAATATGTGCAAACAAGTTTGCTTCTTATTGTCTATTTATCTATTTAGTCCTTAAACAATTAGAATTTGTTAAACACTCAGACTTGTAATATGATTATTACAACTTCAAACAACAAAAAGCATAAACAAACATTAGATTCTTATGACTGCTTTGTTACAACTGATATTGAATATCAATAACACATGCTCACTTCTATTAAGCGCGTATAAAGTATAAACATCCCCTATTAAAAAAGGAACCACAGAGAACAAGTGATGGAGAAATAACAAGAACATATACCAAAAGAATATATGCACAAGTCAAACATAATCATAAACATGGAACAAGATACCTACTTGGAGATTCCTTCTTCCAACTTACACTGTTCTTCAACAGACCACTCCACAGCAAATCCTGCATCATGCTTCATCACAGACCCTGGAGTCGATAGAACAGAAGCGCCACCCGAGTTCCCAATTTGTGCATATCCTGAACTACTGCCTACCATACCAGAATTCCCAGAAAACATCATGCCTGATGTATTATTATTACTATTACTACTATTACTGTTCATCCTGTAGTAATCCCCCATCATGATCATCTCACTCGTGCTATCGATGGCACGCGATTGGAACGACATGGCATGCTGATTTGGACCATAGCTCAAGGTTTGATCTTGGTGAAAACCAGAATCCATAACTTTGTATAGCCTTTATGGGCAAAAACAGTGTCTGTGTGTGTATATATAATATGGATTCCAAAAGGGTGGCGTTGAGCCTCAAATTTAAAGAATCTTAAAACTATTGCGACCTCAAAAGTTAAAACCCTAGATTCTTCGCACAAAGCTCAAAATCAAGACTTCCATTGAAATTACAAACACCCTTTAAAACCCAACAAAAATCAAGCGTCAAATGACCAAATAACCACTGTAAACACCCAAATAAACACTATCACACACAAAGTCTTCAAATTATATCACTGATTCATCGTCAAATTCCCATCAATCAAATCCAATGATGACGATTAACGTACCAATTTACACATAGATTGATAAAAGCTCCCAACTTTTGGAAATGGGGGCTCTCATTGGTTGTTTTATGTGTTGCTTTTTTCAATCATGAGTTGATCACCACACACACTGGTGCAAAATTGGGTCTTTTTGGGTGCTTTGAGCACAGAGATGATGTACTTTTGGTGTAGTAAAATACAGGGGTTTGGCCAATGGGAAAACAGAGGACAAAGGGAAACAGAGGTGGGAGTTGAATAAAGTTGAAGCTTTTTAAAGATTTTTTGTCGCGAAGATCTTGGAGGCGAATGAAAGTGCGATTTACAGTAAGCATTTGATGCCATAATGTCACAATTCCACCCAAGGGGCTTGGTGATGATGATTGATGGTGATAGGAGTACCATTGTAGGCGTTGGTTATATCAAATTAAGAAAAAACAATGTACATTATATTAGTTTAAAAGACGAGAGGAATATAAAAAAAATTAATAATTGTAAGTTATTTTTAAATTTACTCATTCATACATATTTCTTGAATAATTATTCTATCTATAATCTATACCATCCATCGATTAGATCAATTGTTCTTATCACTCCGTACATTTCGTACGAATTGTTTGTTTTGTACTGTAAACCTTTTCTATGTGTGTGTGTATAAATATATATATTTTAAAATTTTATGCAAATAGTAATAATTTTTAAATGATTTATCAAAATTACGAATTTTTATTAAAGTCACTCAATTTTTTTTAGATATTTGGATCTTTTATATATATTTTTTATAAATGTTTATTTTTTAAAAGTAAAGGTGTTTGCTTATCTTGTGCTGAACCGTTAAAAAAACTGATTGAATAAGAGATAACATCTGAATCATTGAACATATTTTTTACACTTGCTTGTTAAGATGTTTTATGAACCATTAAAAGATGTACTTTATGTTAAACAAGCATCTTCTATATAACTGATTTAGAGGCAGTCTTTTAATGGCTACAAAACAGCTTCTAAGTGAGACATATATATAATATATAAACGAGGGAAGTTTTAACAACAAATTTATGGACGAGACAAGGGTGTTGTACGAGATCAAGTCCCATTCCTTCTTATGAATTAAGATATGAGGAACACTATGTAACCTTGAAAGTTATGGTGTAATGTTGGCTTTTAATTTTATGCTCTTGTATCTCTTTCTCTATTGCTAGATTTTTGTTGGGCTATTAAAAAAAATGTAACATATGGATGTTGATTGATATTTTGTGGTAAATGATTATAAAAGTTTTATGCTCTTGTATCTCTTTCTTCAAAGTAACTTGATATGGGAGATTATTTTCAAGGAAAAAGCTCACTGAATGTTACCAAACTTTTACATATCTTTTTTTTATATATTTATAAATCAAGGTAAATGATTATAAAAGTTTGTTATTATGTATTATATTTCTTAACAATCTTCTTCTACTTTAAATTAAACTTAAAAAGAAGAATAACCAGATATAATAGCCAAGGTCACTACATGTTAATAATTGAATGAGTGAGTGTATGTGATTAAATCTTATGTTGGTCAAAATAAACAAACAACTAAGACAAAAAAATTTTAATATAGTATCGATAATATTTTTTTTGAACGACATGTTAATGATTAGTAAGTTAGTAATACTAAATTAGTAATTATTCGTTTATATTAAGGATTAAACTCATAATCCCTAAGAAAAGCAAAAGCTTCCCACGAATATTATAATTATTAGATTACGCATATTATATGTTTTTGAAGTATTCTTTGTTGGACTATAATTATGATGTTCGTATATATTCGTTATCTATGTTAGTTTATCGTTTTGAACAAGTCAAACTACGACCATCCCGTTGGTAATTATTCTCTTTTAGTCACTTCGTGTTTTTCAACTACATGTCTATATGAATACTATGATAACCATGCATCACATCAACAAATAGATTCTTGACACCTCAAACTTGTAACACATAAGCTTTTACTTATATTAAATATCGAACTCATTAGACTTAAAGATAAAATAATACTATGTTTGGTGTTAGTGATCATTACATGTTCCCTTCAACTTTAAAACTCCTTTTTGTTATTTCCTAGTAAAGAAAGATAAAATAATATCACAATACATGGTGTTATTTTAATTTAGTGTAATGTGTCAATTAAAAAAAAAAGATAGTTATGCAATTATTTTAAACCTCAAGCAAAATAAAGATAAGTGTCATGAGCTAAAGTACTTAATAAAATTTCAAATCCTTAATAAGTTTAAAAGTAAATATTAAATGTATAAAATATTACATCCAACATCCACATTGATCTAGTTTATTAATTTACTCCCTTAACATCACAATATGCAAGAGCAGTACCATTAATAAAAATACATACACCAGTTGCAACTTTTCTAAAGGTGGAGGGAGTCATTTTTTTCATCCCTTAAACCGTCCATAATCATCTCTAAGCTATGAATATGCACAACTTTTCCATCACTAAGTGTCCCTAAACTTTTTTTTAATAGAACATCTTAAATAGATAAAAGGTAATTAAAGTAGCATTTAGATATAACAAAGCAACTAAAAGTAACTTGCACATGAGAACTAGGTTTAGAAAACAGGTACATATAACATAAAATATGTACACATGCAAACTCGTTTCATTAGCATTGGGTGGTCGAGCAGTGAGTTGTGTAAATCTGTTTCACATTAGGTAATTGAGTAGCTTACGAACAAAATATTAATTTATTTTGAAAACAACGTTGATTTTCAATAAAATTTACATTGTAATGTCAAAACTAGTGTATTAGGGTTTTTTTTTTTTTATATTTAAATATTACAAATCATTCTAAAAAATTGAATTGTTGGTTATGTGAGTTACCGAATAAAATAACAATAATATCATTCATAACTTTTGACATTCTTGTGTTGAAAACATCAAGTTGGGCCCGTACTGTAGGCAGTGGCGGAGCTTGAATATTCCCGTAGCGGGGGCGGGGGCGAAATTAATTTTTTTTAGGGGGGCGAACTTGATATTTATATAAAAATTTACACTACCGGACTAATATCCTTCGCCCATGACTGTAGGGGGCATTGTTCTCATGTGGGTGCCTCGTTGTTCATGTCGTCCGACAACAAGGGCACTCCCCATATACTTAATAATATGGAATTCAGTTGCACTTCATTAGGCTAAAAACCAAACTTGGTACCGATTTAAAACACATACACGTTTAATTGGTTGGGACTAGCCATTCCATTCATTTCGTTATAATTAGTTTCGTTTTTATAATTTTTCAACGGTAGTGATGAGAGATGTGCTAAAGCAATGTGAATATAAACTATACGTTAATAGAAAGGACTACCTTTAGTGCAACGAGAAACTTGTCGAGAGAATGGGTTTTTGTTTGATGTTGTAGTAGACTAGTGGTGTTAGTTGGCCAATGCATCAATGAAACACATGAGGCGAGTGAGATACAAAAGGTGTGACGACAAATAAGAACTAGAGAGGAGTGGAGGCGAGAATAACAGTTGTAGAGATTAGCTCTAGTTGTCTTTAGTGGCGCAACGTCGGTTATTTTTGTGGTGGTGTTGCAAGGGGTAGGTCAAGTGGTCAACAAAGCAAGAGAAATATAGGGTGAGGCTGGGAGTTCTAGCGAGCGATGAGTGAATAAAAAAACGAGGTTGAGAAATATCAATGTGCGGTTCGAAATGTTAAGAATCACATGGGTGCGAAGGTGGGAGTGCCCTATGCTAATGTTTAAGAAGAACAATTAAGAGCTAGAAGTTTTTATTACTACTTTTCTAATAGAAGAACATGTTAGACGTTTGACAGTAAACTTTAAAAGATTTTTAATGTTTACTAGAGTCAAAAACCAAATGTGTGATTGTGAATAGTAAGGAACAAGATGTATAGAACATGTATATCATATTGATTGTCCATGATATCATTTTTTACTATCATTATTTAACAGTTATAATCAACTATAATTTGAAAAATGTACTTGTGTACAACATGCAAGGACAATCACAAGAGTGATATGTTGTTATCTTTTTCCTTTATAACTCCTGCTGTTTTAGCGATGAACTTCCCCGGCGATCGGCTCCGGCCAACTTTTCCGGCAACTGACTTTTCAGTAACAGCGTGCTTCTTTACATAAAATTTCAACAAAAGACGCTTTAGTAATTCAAGGCATCCCCATCAACTCACCTCTATGTAACGCCTGTGGCCACTTTAATGAAACGCAGAGCATCTACTTGCTAACTGTAATGTTGCACGTATTGTGTGGGCTCAACTATTCTCTTGGTGCAAGCTCTCGTCTAATGGTGTTACAACCATTAGCGATTCCCTACTTCGGTTCACAATAGCCTCACCAAAAAACAAGTTGTTTTATGCCTTACAACGTATTTGGAGATCAGGAAATGATTTTATTCTTAACGGTAAGCCAATATGCCTATTCAAAATCACTGAAGAGGTAAAAGCTTTGGGATTTCTATGGATCACTAATCCTGGCAAGATTGTTTCTACCAATTGGCGTCATTGGTGCAATTTCAATTTCACAATTTTTGATTGTTTGCTACTGTAAATGTACTAGGTTGATTTCTATCCAGCTTCTTGCAAGTCCTTGGTGAGTAATAAAATCACATCGCCAATTAAAAAAATTGTAATCTGCGGTGAAGACTTTATAGATGAGAAATGGAAAACAAGAACGTGATCCAGGTAATTCATTATTCATTAACATATGCATTTTAACTAAAAGAACAATAGCTATTGACACATGCTGCTAGTGCTCTCTATTCACTCAAATTTTAAGTAGTTGGCATAAATGAAGAAATTAACATATATAATTCAACTCAATGACACAGGGGAGAGTATGTATTTTCAATTTGGTAAATCAACAAATATTAAAGGCACAAACTTGTGTATATATGTAAGTTCTAAGCTTCTATGAAATCCACTAAAATATATGTACCTGCTGCGCATCTACTCTACGTGAACAAATCTGGAAGTCGTTCTCAGTCAAGAAACATAGCGACTGCATCTCGGAGGCTGCTTTTTTTCTTTGTCGAGGTGACTGGTTTATTCGAAATCACAGCAGCATGTTGTTGAATCTTAGTTTCATGGGGAATTATAATATCATTAGTTGACCTGGTATTTTTTCACTATCGGTTTCTTTAGTAACGGTCCCAGAAACACATCCAGCATGTCTTGGGCTGGATCCCAAGTCATATTGTTGGAATCTGCTAATGTAATTTTACTTGTAGTTTCAGCAGGTTCATGACGAGAAACTATTTCTTCGCGCATGGGTGATTTAGCATGCAGAGATTTACTTCTCAATTCACATTGTACTTCTGATGGCTTCTGTTGACCCGTATCACTGTTCTCATTTTCAACAAACTGTAATAAAAGTTACAAAGAAACACGCTTTATTACCTTCCTTGTTTAAAGGGTGTTTGGATGTGGTTGTTTAAAGAGATTACCAAGGCTGAAAAATCAGAAATCTGATGGTTAGTTGATTGAAGACAGGGATAGTTAAGTAAATTTATAGTTACCCCGATAAAATCAATTGCTTATCCAAACTGCTTATTTAATTGTTTGAGTTAATTAAGTTGTATCAAGTAAGCAGTTTGAACTTGGTTATTTCAAATTGCTTATTTCAGATAGGCAATAAACAGATAAGTTGTTCAAATAAGCAATCCCAAATGCCCAAGTACAACTCCTAACCAACTTCCTCCTATCAGATTATTTGACCTTAAATTATCAAAAATCATAATAATAACCAGTTTTTGCCAATATATCAAAGGGGTTGTTGGCAACTTTGTGCTTAGCCATTAAAAGGTCTGATTGAATAAGTGATAGCCTCTGAACCAATCAGTTTGTTTCTAAAACTTACGTTAAGAGGCCCCATGAACGATTAAAAGGCGTGTTTAAGTAAAACAAACACGCTTCGCCTCTGATCGATTCAGAGAGGCTACCAAACAGCCTCAAAATTAATAATTGAGTAGTTGTGATTTCAAGTCGCACTTATCAGTCGGGGCACACACAAACAACCTCTAAATACGATAGCCCGATTTCTTACACCTGATTATGAGATTCTCGTTGTTCCATATAACATACATTCTAATATAGATCCTTAGAAATGACTATATCCCACTGTAAACATGTGGATATGGGAAAAAAATTACCTCTTTTGCAATGCTTAATGCATCATCCATGGTCAGATCATCATCCTCTTCATCACAAGATAAAGCTAGATGTTCATTACCACTATCACATTCATATATTTTCTCATTTTTCCTTCGTGAAGGGACGGATTCTTCGGCCTTCCTTTTAACCCTTCCACGCTTTCTCTTCTCAACAACTACTTCTTGATCAGAATCATGAGACTCAATCACATCTTTCTCAACAATTCTTCTTTTCTTTCTCTTTGTTTCACATCTGACAAGCAAACTCTTATCACTAGAAATGCAGACCTGCTTTTTGTGATTCCGGGTTACGCCTTTCACCTTAGGCTTTGTCGATTTGTTCAGAACATTGCCTTCATCACTTGTTATGACACTGTTAGCATCTGCATCGAGCGGTTTGCTCACTTTATTACTCATTGATGCCCCTACCATCCATGATGGTAACCTCCTCTTTACTTCCATTCTCTCACTTGAATTCACATGACTTAAGAAATCCTTCAACAAGTTGAACAATCATCCTGCAGGATGACACAAGAACATGCAAAAGATTCACATTGTGGGCAAATCTATAGCTAATCCTTATCATACTCATCATAAATACAGTTCATCTATGCAGAAAAAAAAGAACTTACTCATAATCAATATTATATCACAAAATACAGATGGGAATGAAACAAATCTTTAAAAAATTGGTATCAAGAAGCTAAAGAGACAACAAGATCCATAAACCTCATCAATTATCAATGGTAATAAATTGCTTTGAGATAAATGTAAAACTGCTACAGAACTACGGAACACATAAAAAGAAGAAAGACAATCTCTATGGTTGTAGCAGCAAACAGTAATTCAATTGATGGGGTTTAGATAATCCAACCAATTATGAATCGGAAACAGAAAACTATGCAACTTGGGGTAAATTACCGGAATTTAGGGCTCAATTCTCCGTAACAATCAGCTAATCAATCGATGATCCGAGATATGGTGGTTGCAATGGAGATCAATAATCGTAATCACAACGGGTAAGATCTCTGAAATCAAAATCTTGGATAAATTAGGGCCCGAACTTTTAACCATTTAACCCTTAATTTTACAGATCATGACATCTTCGTCTTCGTCTTGTTGTATCAGCAAAATTAAACAATGGGTAGCTTCTATTTCCAGTTCAAATGGGTGTTTCGAAGCTAGGTTAGGGAAAACTAAATTCAAGAAGGTTTTATTGATTTCAGTTTTTAATAAAATTCAAGAGGTTTAATAAAACTAAATTCAAGAAGGTTTCATTTTTTTTCCCTATACGACAGGTACGTCTAGTGGCAGCCAGATGGACGCGAAGCATCCAACGAGCCAACGCCTCGGCACAAGACCAGGGCCATAAGACCGGGGCGCTTTCGCATGCTCGCCAGAGTCAAGAATCGTATGTAGTAGTTTACTTGGTAGGCTCTTGCTTTTTAAATGGGTGGTGTTCAAGTCCGACATGACGTAAAATAGTCGGGATTCTAAAAGTAAGTGTAGATTTGTCATTTGAAGAAATAATATGTTAATTGTAATAATAATTATTGCTTTCAAAGGTGTAAAACAATACCTCTTGATGAGGTTGAAGTTTTAATTAGTTCTTTCTTTTAAACTGAGCATATTAAATCAATCTTATATTTTATCGTAGAGGATCAAACCTTCATCCCCTAGGACAGAGGGGGCATCAGGCATCAATAATGTCATGTCAAAACCCTTTGATACTTAAAGTAGTTCTTATAGAGTTGTGTTAAACACGTGTTAAATGAAGGTTTAAAAATTAAACTTTTTCAAACACAAGTTAGTTGGATATACTCGTTAATATAAGGGTTTAAAAGTAAAACTTTTATACGAGGGTTTAAAAATGGAGTTAAAATGATTGGAACTTTTTTTAAAAAAAAGAAGTAAAACATCTTTTTTAATAAAAAGAATTAAAGATATTAAAAGTAGCTTCTCCCCCCAAAGGTACTTATAAGCTTCATTATATTGAAGGTACATTCTTCTCAAGCTTCACAAACCGACGGTATCCAAAAGCTTTGTCCTCCTACCAAATGTGCCTTCTCAAGCCAAAGATCTTATTCGGTTTATTTCCTCTTATATGTAATATCACGTGAATCGTTGATTTGAGTAAGAGCTGTTTGGTAATTTCTGAACCATTAAGGGTTGAACTATAAGAGATGCTTGAACCATTAAGTGCTGAATCATTAATAATGTCTGAACCATTAAGAGTTAGTATATCGCTTAACTATTCAAAGTCAAATGTCTGACCAATTCAGATAAGAGGTCTTAACCATTCAGGATTAAACGTCTTAATCATTCAGTACTAATATAAAGCTTAACCATTCAGAGGCAAATGTCTGAACCATTCAGACATTTGCTCGTGAAACATACAGTCTTAACCATTAAGTGCTGAACCATTCAAACATCTGAACTATTAAGAGGCTGATTCAGATGCTGTCAAACAACCCCTAACTCATGCTTGCCTATTTATGATGGTGATCTCATTTATAAGCGTTTTTTTAATTGTACCATATCTATCTATACTAATAAAAGAAAGTTTTTGAAAGCCATTTGTCACAATTCTAGGCCTCCTAAATTTTATATTCCCGCTTCTCTCTACTAATAAATATCACATTAACTACTAATGATATTATTTAATTTTTTTCATATCAATTTTTTTATTAAATTAAAAAAGATATCTTTCTACAAATGCAATTTCTAAAGAATCTTTTTATAAAATAAGATTTTTTTTAATATCAAACTTTTAAAAACACAATATATTTTGAAACATGTGTTTTCTAAAAATAAAATTCTTATGAACAAAAAATTAAAATTAATTCAAAGTTTAAAGAAAATATAAATATAGCCTTTTTAAAAAAAGGTTTGTTTTGAAACAATTTATTTAAAACCAAATTTTTTAGAAAATCAAAAAAATTAACAAAAGTTAAAAAATGACAAACAAAAATAATTAAAATTCAAAGTTTAAAGAAATTATTAAATATAGCACTAGGTTTGTTTTGAAACAATTTATTTAAAAACCAAATTTTTTTAGAAAATAAAAAAAAACTAACAAAAGTTTAAAAAATGACATTATCATTTTACCAATTGTACGTAATGTCTATCATATCTTGTATCAAAAGATCGTTTTATAAATCATTAATTTTTGTTAATAACTATTTAATATTTTATTTATTCAACTCGTGATATATATTTTCTTCTGAGTTTATTCTCTCTTCACTTCCACTAAGTCATTTTGGTAGTACTTAAATCCACTTGTCAATGTTATTTTGGTAGTATTTAATAAGGATATCCTAATGGTTAAATGGTATTTTTGATGCCTCAACCAAAAGAACTTGATTTGGTAAAAAACTTAGCTCATGTAAAAATACTTATCATCAAAACTTGAAGTGAGTGGTTATTCTTGTACAACTTTGATGAAAAGATTGACTAGGCATAAATTATTGAGCTTGTGGCAAATAATTTGTTACTACTTGTGTTTAAGCAGTGGTAAACCTCATGGTTAGACATGAAGGCAACATGACCATTAGCAAGATCACGGCAAAGATTTCATATATAAATCTATCGATCCATCACTACTCATGTTCATGACAAGCCTCTTGGCTCGTATACAGACCGAAGAAAGAATACAAGTTGACACCCATTGTGCATGACTATATAATCTATATTATACAATGCATACTAATACCTCTACTTGCTCCATCAAAATTGGTATTTTTGAGATTATTTCATCAAGTTCAAATGCTCCACCAACGAACTAAACCTCAAAAACTATAACTGCATATGAATATCATATGGTAGTTGAATCGGGCTCTATTGTTGATCGTAGTCCTTTACGCATCATCATCTGCGCATAGAATTCTGCATGTTTCCTGTTCACAATACCAAAGGAGACTTTTAAGTCATTGGTTCGAGTCTTATTAAGCATAATAACAAAGGGCAATGATGATGGGGGTACCAATGCACTTGTATGAATTATGACATGAACCTAATAGTTTACAGGTGGCAAAATAGACATGACGTGCAGATTAGGCAAAATGTCAAAACATGTAACTTAGTGTATGTCAGCTCCGGTTAGGCCAATCGACATGCACTTTTTCATGGATTAATTTACAAGATTTTACTAAAAAGAGAAAGGGGTAGAATGGGTCGACGTCATCCAAAGTGTATCCATATACACAAAACCTCTTATAAAGAGGTGCTACAGTGCTACTTACCAAATGGACTGAGTTGGATTGTGCCTTGTCTCTCAAAAGTGTTTTTATGCAGATAACATCCTAAATTCAACTCCTTTGGTGGTGTTGTATCTTAAAGAATTCTTTATCCCAAAATTTGAGCTTCTTAATACACTAATATAGTTTTTGTAATTGAGCATGGTAATTAATAGACACATAAAATGAAAAAAGGGCTCACGTCTCAGCCCATCAAGACCTGACCTGTGTCAACTGTGCTTAAAAATCATATGTTTCAACCCGAACCATTATTGACTAACCAATCTGCCTGACCAACCCTTTTTATCAGTTGCCACCTCTAGAGAGGGGAAATACATCCCTTTTTACATGTATATATAATCACAGGTATAAAAATCATACCTTGACTGTAACTAGAACAACTGCAACACCATTTTCTCGTGATAAATTGAAGAGTTTTTTGCGTCATCAGGTGTAACAGCTGGAACAGCCTGAGGCAATGCTTTTACAACTACAATCACAAATACCAAAATATTACTAGCCACTAAAGTTAAAGGAGTCCATATAACACACTATGTTAATTATGTCACTATTCCACCATTTCTTTTATCTTTCTACCATTGTAATTACATGATGACATAGCAGCAACATAACTTTTCTCCGTATAGTTTTGTATGAAATTTGAGAACCCAATGACTAAGAGATTCCTTTGTATAAAAGTATGCCTTCCTTAGAACATGAAAGGTTAAGTGCATACTACTTCTATGGAAGAAAAGTATCTTTTGTGTCCGATATGACCATAGCATAGATTATGTCAATAAACTACTTATGTGAAAAGACCAGGCTCCATGAAAAGTATAACATGAAGGAAAGTTAAATATTATTAGTTGATGCACACAATCTTGTATCATAATTACCTAGCTGCTCAGTATGACGAGCATCATCAATCAAAGCACCCTGTAACTATCCCCACTACCAGTGTTCTTCTTGTCTCTTACCCGACCAATATCTCCACCTACAACGCGAAAAAGATCATCAACATACAAATTCAACTCTAAACACCACATCATACCAAATTCAAAACAGAACAACCGTATTTAATCTCCTCAAAAGCATACAAGTTTATCAAAGCATTTAAGTTCATAAGTTTCTTCCTTTCCAGAGTTGCAAATGCTAATACCTTTATTGTTATCTAATTTTGAATCTAACTCCATATGGGTTCTTAATTAAGCTCTAAAGCCAGTATATTAATGCTTTATTAGTTCAGTAAACCAATAATCAAAATCTATATGATATAAGATCAAAAGACCATAACCAAACATACAACTACTATAAATATCACTTGCAAAAGAACAAAAGTAAACAAACACACAATTGAATCTGATCCTCGACAAATTGGGTAAAAACTAATAACTCAAATTCGCAACAAAATCATCACCCAAGCACTAATAAACCCTAATTTCACCAAAAAAAAAACCAAAATTGAAAGAAATAAAACCTTCTTGAACTTGGGTTGCAGGGTCGAACTGAGATTGATCAAAAGAGGGTCTTTCCAGCACATTAGCCCCTCCCCTCGAAGACCCAAATCGAGCTTTGAAAGACCCATTTGAATTCGAAATCAATACTGAAGATGAAGATATTCTGATTGAACATGATACAATGGGTGATTTTGGAGCTTGTGAGTGATGAATGATGGTTGTTAGAGGGAGAGATGAAGGTGGATTCACTACCGCCATTGATGATATCCTCTGATTACAGCAAAGATTTTGCTTGTAAGAAGAGAAATGTGAATGAAATTGTTAATTGTGGTGTGATTGAATTGGATTTGGTGGGTAGCCCCTTTTAAAGAAAATTGTGGCTACCATAAACAAAGAATTCACATCAAGTAGATTAGAGGTCACTTTTTTTATGGGTTTAATAATAAGTTTTATATTCGAAATTATATAAAAGTAATGTAAAATATTGGACGGTCAGTATTTACTATGAGTCTATGACAGTGTGACATGCTTGGTTTTACGGATAAAAATTTATATGAGAAGTTTAGTTTTATGTTATGTTAATAAGAGTTTATTTGAAAAAATATAATAGCATTCTGCACAAAGTGTATAATAAAATCATATACATCAGATCGGTTAATAATCTAATTTAATTCGTTTAGATTTATTTATTTCAAACAAAATAGACCTAATAAATGAAAACATAAGTCAGTGGCCATTGGTCTATTGGCATCCGCTGGTGTGGATTAAAACTTTGTGTTTTAAGGTCATAAGTTCAAATCTCACTTTAACCAAAAATATTGTCATGGAACTCTTCAAGCATATGCAAGTCAGTGGGTTTTACGAGCCAGTCGGTTTCCTCCTGGAACGGGTTGGCGCCATCCTCGAGCGTCAACTAACGATTGACGGTTGAAATCTCATATGAGGTATGGACATACCTGGGCTATGAAGAGGCATGCCATTAAGCCGAATTGTCACCGTCGTTCAAAAAAATGAAAATATAAATATTTTTTCAACATATATGTATATAATTGGTATTTTTTAGTTTAAGAATCTACTACAATATAATCTAGTTAGTTTTTTTAGTTGATAAACAGATATACATATTTAAATGCTTGCGATTTAAAGATTGTCAAACACTTGAACACAATCTAATCGATATGTATACGCTTTTACTATGATACTACGTTTACGTTGATGATATATAGTGAACTATTTAATGTGAATTCTTTTTATAAAAATAAAGTCATAAGAAGATATTCATTTTTTCGTTTACTATTAATGCCCCACAACGTTTTCTTATATTTGAACGTTACATTACAAATATGCATAAAATAACGTAAATCAACCTTCTTGAGAGAAAGAAGCAAATCATATACAAATTAAGTAATTGTTGCCCCGTTCATATTTTTCTTGATGTAATAATGTTTGAGCCTCAAAAAACTTGTTGTGGTCTAAAATATTTAAGACAAAATTATCCTTTATATGGGTAGTTTACGTATTTCAGTTGAGTTTGTTTATCTTTTTGTTTATTTTATATATTTTTATAGAACACAAATACACAATATACCTCATACAATATTTAGGCTTTTAAACACAACACACAAATAAACACATGAGTAAAACGATTGAATAATTAATTGGTAAAATATCATATAGATTTAAAAGTTTAATAAAAGTTTTTAAAATATAGTAAATATAAATTCTATAAATAAAAATGATTTTGAGAATTTAGTTAAACAGAAAAATTATTGTTTACATGATAGATTTTCTAACAAATTTCGCTAATAATTGTAAAAACTATAAAATTTAAGTGTAGTCTAACTAATTTATAATATTTTAATCAATATTATTTAAAAAAAATTATTTAATCATGTAATTAAATGTGTGTATAAAGATAATTAAGGTGTTCAAGTTCATTAACAACAATTTTACCCCTTAAACGCTTAAAATTTATTATAAAAAGACAATTTCGTTATTTTCAAATCTATTCTAACATAATACATATTTTATATAATATTTTTATATTGTATAAGTATTAAGACTCTCTTGATTCAAAAACCTAATCAAGTTCAATGTATGAAAGTGGAGCTCAAGCTTGAGAATAAACAAACTTTGTTTAAGTCTAACTACAGTTGAGCTTTTACAAAACGATATCAAGTAGCACAGATTGCTTACTCTTTATAAAAGTTGATGATTCATGTTACACATTGAAATGTTATTAGTAAGGATAAGTTTTCATCAAATTTGTAATTTGGTCATCAAAGGCGATATCAGTTTTCTATGCTCATAGTACAAGTAAATCATACATAATAAATCACATTACTAGTCAATATTATTTATCAACAACAGACGCACCATCCATGTTATATGTAAACAAGTGTACATCATACAAACATTAAGCGCTTCATGCACTAATCAAACATATAAGATCAAACCCTAATTAACGTATTCATAAGAAACACCTATCAACAAAACCAGATACAAAGGGTTATACTAAACGTACACCACCTCTGTTTTTACTTGTTGCACCCCTACATTTAGCTTATTCCAAGCAAATAGATCATATTTAGACGTCTCGCCAATGGGTTTCATCCTTTCTTGAGCAACCTTCACTAACCCTCCGAAAGCAAGATCAATAACTCGTCATCAGTAATTGCTCCCATCTCCATAGCTCGTTCTAAGGCACCCTTTCCACCACCATCTTTGATCGATACAACCGCCCCTCTGAAACAAGATACATGTTTCATATGAATCTTAAAACAACATTGAAAGCAAATAATGGTTAAAATATTATAACTACCTTCTGATCATATACTTAGCCAGTTTGTTATTTCCTGAGAAGATACAATGGTGAAGCGGGGTCCTACCATGGTAATCAGATCTGTTTACATCAGCACCACACTGTAGCAATAGTTCAAGCATCACCTCATGACCTAAGTCACATGCTAAATGAAGTAATGTGCAGCCTTGAAGACAGCTTTCCGGCTTCTTGGAATCTTTCATCTTTTTACATGCTAATGGACTGGGTTTTTCAGAACCTTTGGATGGATCATGTTCTTGAAGATTGTGAAATAAATCGGCACCAGCAACCTCATTGTATGTGGTGTTGATGATATTTGTATCTGATGTAGCAATTAGGCGGTACACCTCTCGTATATTGTTACTTTCAGTTGCTTTCCAGATTCTGGTGGCATAGGAAGTGGTGCCACTGGTGATTTCTTCTTGAGAAATTAACCGTTTCTCCACATACTGTATTGAAACAAAGTTACATATGAAGAACCATAATTAACACTACAAGCTATCATGGTTGTATTAAAGGTGGACTGGTCAAAACCAATAAGTTAAAAAGAAAAATGTCAAATAGGTTGAACGGGTCGAAAGTTAACCATATTGTAATTTGAGTTCATGCATGATTCAACCACCTATATAGTTTTACACTTTTACTTAAGAACAGATATTGTTGAATTATGACTTTTGTAACCATGTTGAATGCATTAGTTATTTATAAAAGGCCCGACCTGTTTTGACTCATACTTGAATTTACCCATATTGACTTGTTACTGACCAGCCCATTTCACCTCTGGATTGCATAAAACAAAATGGCTACAACATATACCTTTGCAAGGATGTACTTCTCCCTCTTTTGATTTGCATCTATAGGACTAGGCTTGTTAACTGCTAAAGCATTTGATCTGTCTTTACTACACATAGTTTATATCAGACAGTTGAAGTTAGTGGGATGATAAACCGTGTATAGCTCATTACGTCACCTTCCTTTTTGAAATATAGGTTATGCTCACCTATTACTTTGAAGTAGATTTTCCCATATGGAATTGCAGTATGTATTGCCCAAATTTCTAAACAAATCCATTACAGTAGGTTCCCAAACTTTAACATCAAGATTAATTGATCGGACCTGCAGTAGTTAAAACAAAATCACATTAGCTTGATATAAAAGAATGCTTTTCTTAATCCAGTACTTGATGATTATATTATACAGTAGAATTAAAATAAAAGTGGACGTAAAGGAAGCGGTCGCAAGGCGCACAAAGTGTATTTTTGATACATAAAAGGGTTAGCCCGTCTAATCCGCTCATCATGCCACCTCTACTATGCAGTGTAATAAAGAAATGCACCTTTGATATGTGAACCCCTAGATTTCGGTGGACCCCGGAGCATTCAATGCACATTAATATGCCTAAATTAAGAGATGCCCAATTAGGTTCAGGTGCATGGCATTCTGCACATTTATCATTTCCAGGAATCTCTCGAAGAATGCTAGAAACACAATATTCTGGATTAATATCCATCTTATCAAGTATAGAGCCCATGTTGTCAACTTGTGAAACAGAAAATTCTTCACCAACTGCTTCTAGTTTACTTCCCAAGTGATTTCTGTTGAAATGTGTCTGTAGAAATTACAGTAGAATAAGAAGACATGTATTGCTTGTAGCCCCCTCAAAAGTGATATGGCAAATTTTGTCCTTTTACTAGAGAATGAGTTGATTTGGGTTATGTTATATCTTTAATGGGGTCAGATGGGTAAATCAAAATGTTTAGCTAATAAGAAAATGAAACAAACGAATTGGAAGTTGCCCAAAAACAGGACAATGTAAAAGTATACTTTTTTAATAATATTTAACACAAAAATTGTTACAGAGTATGTTTAAAAAATTGGGAGAACATGGTGAGTCAAGCCACAAAAAATACCCATTTGACTCTAGCCCGTTTTAACCCATTACCTGACCTGCCCATTGCCACCTCTTGTAATAATGTGAAATTATAAAGGTTTTTACCTGTTTCAGGTGAGAGTTTAAGAGAGAGGCAATCACTCCTGTGATTTTGTTCATCCAGTCAATCCTATCACCTTCATTTTCAGCCTGCTCAACCCACATAAAGAAAAAGTTGGCATTGAAGTAGCAAAATTTTGGGCAACTCAAGTAACAATATAAGAAGAAAAGCTTTTGCTCAATCCTATCACCTTCATTTTCAGCCTGCTCCACCAGGAGGAGGGAGTTTTGATTTTGTGTTTTACAAGTGATTATATTGGGCTGGAGAAATAGTATTTAGATATTCTTTTGCTGTTTGAGGTTTTCATAATCAGATAATTAGATGTTTTAAGTGTAGCAAATCTAATCATATAAGGAATGTATATATAAAAACTGACTAAAAAGGATATTATCATGAAAAAAGGAGACATAAAAGGATCTCAAATTAAGTTACAAACATGGGTAAATATGTTGTTTTATTTTATCTATAGATTGTCAGTTTTATGGCAATTGACATGAAACTGACTATCCAAAACTGATTATTTCACTCCCTAAGAGCATCACCAATGTATGAATAAAACATTAACATCATTGTAGTGTAAAAAGATAAAAGAGCATTGTTCTTGGAATATGCTTACACCATATTTAATTCAACTCCAGTATATGCATTAAAGCTATACATCAATATAAAAACTAGGCAATTAAGATTTACACACTAACCGTAAGATGGTAAAATACTGAATAATCTTATTGAATAGTTAGGTTACAATATATAGAGATAACAAGTAACCCTAGAAATCTAACTGGGTCCGTGAGCTTATACTAATAAACCCTAATTTCTAGTACTAACTTGTTTCCACTAAATCATCCCAAATTCAAAAGAAATGATTTTATTTTAATCTTATATCTACTGAACTATTTTAACAGCTAATAATTTAACAACTTACTCTTTATGTTAATTACCTAATAAATATTTAAATAATCAGAAGTGGAATTTGGTGCATGACTTAGAGATGGTCTAAATAATCAGAAATGATTCTGTTTATTAAAACACTAAAGACTTGTTGATCTGATAATCGGTAGCAAACACAAATCCAAACACCAATCTCACCTGCAATGTGTAGGTCTGAAGGGGGAAACAATTCTGAAACACAAACGCAAATCTGAATCCTCGGCATCAACTTTTACCGTTGAAGTACGAAGATCAACAGTATGACATTCTAAGTTGTCATCATCATCATGTGATGCTGCCCTGCTGTGCCTTGATCTAAACCTCCCAAACACACGGCTATTTTGCTCAGTAGATGTAAGTGAATTGGTTGATTGTGAACCCTAAAACAAGATATAAAAGGATCCCTATTATGAAAAACTAGAAAAATAATATTGACATAAGAAGAATGAAGTGTAAATAAAACTGCAAGTTAACCTACCACAGGTTTGTTAGGCAAAATCCTATGATAATACAAGTTCCCACGGCTATCAAGTACAAAGAAGCGTCTTTTCCAATCTGCTCTTAAACTTGTAGATCGTTTTAGAAGATACCCTTCCTTGATGGTTTGTACCTGGAAAAATATAAAGACATAAGGGTTGTTTGGATTTGGTTCTAAATACACAAATCCAAACACCTCCTACTAAAACTAGTAAATTGCATGTAATGCATCAATAACTTAAGGAAAACAAATTACAACTTTTGCAAACTTTACTTGCCGTTTCTTTCGTAGTGGATTGCATTATTGCATCAATATCTTTATCTACACTCATTCCAACACCATTAGCACTAACATGTACGAAATTATTAGGCGCTGCTTCTTTCATTTCCACTTGTGCCATAAATTCTTGAATCCTCTTTGCAAGTCTATCTTGTTCAATAGTCGCCTGTTCTTTAAATTGTTGTGCATACGTCAACACCTGATATCACACCAGTCCCTTTATTTACAAAAGATTAAAGAAGGAAAACAATATATGTTACTGGTGAAAGAACAACCTGATGAATGAAAGGTTCCATTTGACTCAACAATTCATAGCCCTAGGAAGTCAAAACATTGTAGGTAGTACAAGGTCAGCACATCATATACAAGAATATAATCCCAACTTTAGAAAAAAAAACACACCAGTTTAAAATATCGTAAATGAGCATCCATTATTGCACTAAGAGATTCCAAAAACGTGTACTTCTTTTTTGCTTCTATATTCATTAGAGAATGCACCTGCATTCCTTAAAAACACCAAGGAAGAAATCTTAAACCTTAATTATGAACAATATTTGGCAAATATATATAGGAGGGACTGCATATTAATTAGCCATACTAGATCGAATCTGCTCCTTTCAAATGCAGATTTTGAGTTTTGTAGGGCCTACAAAAAAGGGTACAAATAAGCTGGCTGCATCACATGTACTTTTACAGAAAAATGCACGACATGACACTTTATACATATATACCTCCTCCAATTCAGCAACAACTTCATCCCGTGTACTCTTTTTCAAAGATGCAACCTTTTCACGAGCCTGCAATCATAGAAGATTAGTAGCTTTTAACATTTATAAGCTATCACATAATCGAAAAGCTCACTATGAATTTGTTTATTAACAACAGATAAAATTTTGAAGCTACTTGTATACACGAAAGATTTACCTGAATTGAAGATCAAACAGGAACAAAATAATAAAAACTCAAAGCAGATATACCTGATCATATGTATATGAAGCTTTGTCCAATCGTTTACGTGCGTCCTGAGCAATACAAGATGGAAGAGATGGAGAACTAAGATTAATAATGTACCAGGGTATTGAAAAAATGGATTATAATAGGTATTATTATCTTATTTGATAATAAGCGCTAGCTTTTCATGATGAGAATAACTTTCTGTGCCTTGATAATTCTACCGAGTACCTAAATACCTTTTACTAAGTATTCAATTGAAATTAAGGAAAAGATACAATAATGAATTAATTGTTTAAAAATGAACTAATATTTATAGTGATTGGTAAAGATGTTGATTAAGGTTATTAGCCTTTAATGCTTATAGAACAAAATATCAAAAGATTGGTTAAGAATATTACCTTTGTGGCCTGAAGATCCTCGGATAAAAACTCAGTCAAACGATCAACAAGCAAATGTTCAACCTGCAAATATAATAGGAGGTTGCTTTCTATAGTCAAGAGATGTAAGTCAGTCCTTGATGCTTTTGATTATAAACATGGCCACAATGTTTATACAGAGATAAACAATCATTGCTGAAGAAATTTCAAAAATTTCAAGTTTTGTGCATTCTACATCAGTTGTAAAAATTTAATTAGTAAAGAAATGGTGATAAAAAAATCACACTAGTCTCTTTAAGTTCAAAATGCTAAAATTGGTTGGATATTAGAATGTAAAGTATCTATCCACAATGCTAAAATTGGTTGGAAACTTACTCCTCTTTTCTATCAAATACATTAGGCATCATCTCAACTAATTAAATATAAATATAACTCCTTCACCCACATCAATTACAGATGGTGTAGACAATCAATATTCTTTAGAGGGTATTAACATAAAAACAGCAGTAATTATCGTGGCATGGAGTTCAGATAGTAATAAATGATCACTAGCTTTAAATGCAACTCGTTCACTTACTTGGGAACGAAGAAGCTCCTTAAACGTTTCAATCTCGCGAAAAGCACTAACAAACTTTGACATTATTAGACCTATCAAAGTACAGATAAAAAAGGAGTAACTTCTCACGTGCATTTGTTAGCTCAAGCGGTAACATTGTAACAAATAGGTTATCAAGCAGAACTCCGTATTTTGAAGGTGAATTAGTGATATTGAATAATTAGAATCAAATAGCAGTTGTAATTAAAAAGGTTGTAGAATGTGCTCCTGTTGGCTCAAGTTGACATACCCAGATAATAAAATATTTGTATGCTTGGCAAATACTGATTATATATGAAATTAATAGATGAAATTACCGAATTGGCATTTTCTTTTAAATATAGATGTGAGAGGTAAATAGATAATTATATCACCCTTAGATAATCAGTTCTGTTGCAGCCACTATGAAACCAATTATTTGACCCGTAAATATCAGATCAAAAAATCCCTTATGATTTAGCAATAATGTATTTGGTAAAAGTACCCATTTAAAGCAAAGCAGGTCTATTGACTAACCTCCGATAGATGAGCTGACAGGGTCATCTTGGCCACCACCAAATGCCTCTAATGCATCTGCAAATGTAAAATCTATATTGCATGCTTCTCCAAGACCATCCCTGTGATGAATAATACATGTTTTTATTATTCTAAACAGTACATCAAACATTAAATTCCATTGGAAAATTTAATCCAAAAAATTGACTCATAACTTACATATATTTTTTGCTCCCTTTGTTTAGTTTATGACAACGCATTTTTAGCTCATCTGTTATCTGTTCAGTATAATGCACCTGTCCGAAAAGGACAACATTCAACTAAACAAACAATACATGTAGTTTTAACTTCTATATATAATTAGAAACATAACTCAATCCCTAATTACATGAATTTGTTCCATCTTTACAAGAATGCTTGTTGAATGATGACTTGTTTATAATACATAATGTTGAACAAACTATACCATCTAAGAGATAGACAAGTCTCAATACATAATACATATTGCTTTAAATTTGATAATCTTCCATGCACTACGAACAAGTGCTTATGAGGTTCTCACACTCTCTACTTAAAAGTTGATTACCCATAAATAGCTTCACATCACAGTTAATGTTACGTACTAAACAAGAAAACTCAACCCAAAAGACAAGTCTCGTGGTGAGGGAGCCCATTTAGTCTATAAAGTATAAACTCCATATTTGTTACTCATACAGCCAATGTTGGAAAAATCTCATACCTTGAGATGGTTTTGGTCCATATCATTCGACCCTCTGTAAGGGGAAACTTTCTCGTTGGTCACAGCCACATTGGTCATGACTGATTCTCTCCTGGCCACCACTCCAACTTTGACTCCGATACCACAGTTACAGATCAAACAAGAAAACTCAACCAAAAGACTAGGCTGACGGGTGAGCTAGTTCATCCGGTCAATAAACCTCACATTTGTTCCCCATACAACCGATGTCCCCGTATCAGTTAAAGAAAGAAAAAATTCAAGTTTTTACAACATTTTATGAAACATCTCAGGCCATCCCAGATTCGAAAGACTTTGCAATGTATGATTATGCTCATGATTATGTCAACAATCAAAAACAGAATCCTAACCGCATAAATATATACATATGTTCAATCTAGGGTTCCCTGAAATCAATCACTAGCATTAATAAACCAATTCATCACTATCTGTGGTTCCCGATTTATGACAAAACATGTGCTTTGTATTAAATATAAAAATAGAAAACCTACGCAAATACACAAAAAACAAACAATGGGCACCTGCTTTTGGAACATGGGGGAATCATCAAGCTTGATAGAGGCTGTCATGGGGTTATCTGTTTCTGTTCGAGAAGGAAGCAGAAACTTGGCGACATCTGGGAAATCCGAAAATTGGATTCCTTTGCGTTGTTGAGCAATTGTGTCAGATCGCGCGATGGTCATTTTGATTCACCGGTAATAATTAGTGAATTGTTGTTGATGATGATGATTCGATGAAGATGGTGGTGGTGATTGTGTGATCAATGGGATTATTTGATTAAGAATTTTCTGAAATGTTGTTGAAGATTGTATTTGCATGTTGAAGATACGTGTTTGATGATTTGGAACTGACTCTAACTTTTTTTTTTTAATAATTAATTAACTCTTAAAATTAATTAATTATCTGTTCTCTTAGAACAACAATTTTCACTCCTAATGTTATCTAAACTTACCCTCGAAACGTTTTTAAACACATATAACTTTTCTAGGAGGCAATCACCGGATAACTTTTCTAGAGGCAATCACGTGTCTAATGTTTTCATAACTGGACGGATATCATAGTTTTAAACACATAACTTTTCTAGGAGGCAATCACCGGTGTCTAATGTTTTCATAACTGGACCGGATATCATACTGGACGTTTTATCAGTTCAAGCTTTGGATCGGTCGGACCGATTTGATCGGATTTAAGAACTGGTTGATGTAATAAATATTTATATAATTTAACATATCATAAAAATAAAAGTACTATGTACGTAAACTTGTTTCAATCATAACATATTACAATAGAACTTTTAGCATATATATTATTTAGTTTAGTTCTTTGTTTGAGTAGCTACTAATCTCACATGGCCCACCTCACTCTTTCTGGCTTTTATACTCTCAATATAAATTATATGTCTCCTCTTTACTTGATCACACATCGACTTATGATATAATATTATTTTCTCTTGACCTTATAAAAGGCAAAGAAAGGCTATTAATTATTAATCACAGTTCTTGGTTTGATCTGGTTGGTAGCCGGACCCGGTTTGTTGAAAAACCGCCCGGTAAACCCATGAGCAATCAAGTTGCTAATATTGAACTGCTAGACTCTTCAGTTCCATGGTTAAACCGACCTAACCAGTCAGTTCCGGTGCTGATAACTTTACCAAGTCATTAGACGATAAAGTTCAGAACTGCAAAATAACACTAGGTAAAAATTATTTTTTTTACCAGCAACGATCAAACAAATCAATGGACAAATTTTTATACTTCACTCTCCTTTCAAAATCATCAAAATTACACTTAGCAAGATTCCAACACCTATAATATTTGATTGAGAAATACACTACTCTACCATTAGAATATCATTAAAAACAAGATTAGGTCATATTTTACTGTAGGTGTGTGTTTAACACAACAAATTAAGTAGTGAACTATAAAAATGATAGTAAATATTTGTTCGTGGTATAATCATAAAAAGAATAAGTAAATAACTATTTCATATACACCCTCGTAGTTTTATTAAGTATGAAAATTTTATCTATTACTCTAATAGTCTAACTTGGTCAATTTATTTGTTACTGATCTAAGATTTATCATAGTCTCTAAACAAAGAAAGATGTTATCAACTGAAATAATGCTACAAGCAAGATGCTAACAGCAAAGAACAGTACATGTGATCAAACTAGAGGTACACTCAAGTTACACCATGATTCTGAGGAGTGAATATTCGACCTCTAAAAGACGATCCGGTGCTTGATTTAACTCCCGTTTTGCGCAGGGTCCGAGGAGGGGCCGGATCACTTCACGATATGATGTACACTCTATTTAACCCAAATAAATGTGTTTGTCTTGATTTTCTCAAGAAACTAATGGATACGCCTTTGATTAGCCGTTGAACACTTCCATCATTTCACGCACGCCAAATAAACTGCATCGTTGCTAGGATTATTGCTTGAATCCATTTCTTCATTGTATTGATATATGGAGTATGTTTAGAATTTGATCGCTTGTATCACCGAACTGCAGGGGAGGAGGAAATTCCACACCATGCACAAATCCTTGCCCAGACATCTATCGCGTAAGAGCATGAACACAAACATATGGGATGCCTGACTCAGTTTCAGAACCACACAGTGGAGTTGATTTGAATTCATCGCCTCGCTAACTCATCCATGGTTGGACCTTTAAATTTCATGCAACATTGAACTAAAAATTGATAGTTAGAACAGAAGAAACCAACTTCATAAATGAAAAATATAAAAAGTGTGAAACATCACTTACATGAAGAGCTCAGGGAGGCTAGTGTTGCATCAATACATGCATGAAAGAGACAAGTTATTCAAAGCATAGAGAAAAGAAAAAACAAACATACCCAACAATATTCCACTCATAGTAGGGTCTTCAGAGGGTGAGATGACGGTAGCCCTTACCTCTATATCCCACAGGATAGAGAGACAACTTCCAAGAAGACCTCCGGTCTATAAAGAGTCAGTGGATTTATTAAGTCCAAGATAATCTATATAAGTATTCGATTAATCCACAAATTAAAACAAGTTTCTATCCCTGTAGAGATTTTAGAAGTCTTAATTGAATGCATATATGATCTCTAATATATATGAAGTATCTGGCTTTGGGTTGTACATGTAACAAATGTAAATAAGCTGAACAGATAAGTAATTCTTTTTCGAAGGAGTAGTACGTTCAGCAGGCAGACGAATGAATTGAAGATCTACAATCATATACTCTTGCATTTTCTTCACCAATAACCTTTGCAGGAGCAACATCCCTTCTTAAAATGATGGAAACGACTCGAATCCCTCAATATTATCTCATGGTCAATGATGTTGGATATATATGTGATGGCAACATGACAGTCACCACAGACTCTCAAGTTTTTCGTGATCCTTATTGGCACACCAGGAGGTGTCGTCAAAATCCCATATGCAAGCGCCAGCTTCTCACTGTGTTCAACAAGAAAATCACCTTTCTCCTCATCATCTACATCATGGAGAGCAAAATTCGTATCGGGAACATAACCAAGGGCTTTAATTTGATGCATCAGGTCACCAAGAAGATCATAAATCTCTTTGGTAAGTGGGTGAGTTTTATCCCCGACATAGAACGTGGCAGTGCCTGTTTTTCCCTGGACCCAACTACACCCGGGCCTCTTTCTTATCCCTGTGTCTTTCATCAGAAACCGAACTTTAGCGACATCTTTCCAACGCTTAGCGTTTGCATATATGTTGGAGAGCAGTGTATATGTTCCATCATTCTCGCACCCTAACTCTAACAACTTACTAGAAGCATATTCAGCTAACTCTACATTTGTATGAACCCTGCATGAACCAAGCACGCCACCCACACTAGCGGGCTGGGTTCCATTGGCATCTCTCTAATGATCTCCCTAGCTTTCTCCAACTGACCAGCCGGCCGAAAAGATCAACCATACAAGCATAATGTTCAACCCCGGGTTCAATACCGAATTCCCGGGTCATGATCTCAAAATACTCCAACCCCTTGTCAACCAAACCAGAGTGGCTACAAGCATAGAGCACAACAACAAATGTGACATCATCAATAGGAAGACCCGCCTTTCTCATCCCATTAAAAAGATCAAGAGCCTCTAAACCACGACCGTGCATTCCATACCCAGTCAATAGAGACGTCCACGAGACAGCATTTGTTTGGTTCATGTTATTAAACACAACACGACCCACATCAACATCGCCCGACTTAACATACATGTCAATGAGACAGTTGTCAACAAATAACACATCAGATTTTTCATATCTGTTACGGAGTACATAACCATGAATCTGCCTACCGAGTCTTAAAGCACCAAGACGAGCACAAGCCACTAGTGCACAAGATATCGTAAAAGCATTTGGCTTTTGTGGGTGTGTTTTGTTTAAGCATACGTGAAACCTTCTAACGCCTCATTGGCCTCACCATGTTGAGAATCCCACCTATCATCGCGGTCCATGTGACTACATTTCTACTTTCTAGAGCAACACGATCAAAAATCTTACGTGCATGAGTGTCTGCCTTGCACTTTGCATACATGTCAATCAAAGAATTGATCACCATCTGTTCATCACCAGGGTCATTCTTGTTTACGTTCAGAACCTCTTTGATGGCATAACAGTGAATCTCCTTCCCTTGAATCAACGTTCCCGCACAAGCACAACCAGATAGTAATGATACTAGAGTGACAACATTTGGTTCGGCGCCAGAAACGACCATTTGCCTAAAAACATCAAGTGCTTCATGCCCATGCCCTCTTTGAGCATAACCAGCAATGACAGCAGACCATGTTACCACATTCAATTCAATCTTCTCTCGGCGCATCTTCTCAAACAAACCAAGAGCATCTTCAAACCTACCTATTTGGGAATAACCCGTAACCATCGCATTCCAAGAAACTACATCTTTAACCTCCATTCGCTCAAACACATTACGTGCATCATCCATCAACCCACATTTCGCATACATGTCCACAACAGCATTACCCACAAACAAATCCTCAACGAGCCGAGTTCTCACCGCATAACCATGAGCTTCCTTCCCTTGCATAGACGCACGAAAAGACGCCAACGCAGGAAGGATATTAACAAGACTAACAGCATCAGGACACGCCTTATTTCGCTCCTGATTCGCGTCTACACCACACGCAGTCATCCGATAAAACATCCGAACCGCGTTACTCACTTCACCACTCTGCATATAACCCGCGACGATCGAGTTCCACGAGATAACATCAGTAATCTTCCTCTCAAGCATTTCATCAAACATCTGGTGTGCACACCCCCAATTCACCACAACGACTATACATCGCGATCAACGCATTACCCACAAAGACATTCCTCTCAAACCCTAGAACACAAACATTCCCATGTAACGAAACACCATGTAAAATCGACTGTAGCTCACCACAGGCCTTGAGGACAAAGGGGAAAGTGTAGCCATCGGGAGTCCACCCAAGGGATTTCATGCTGTTGTAAAGCTCAAGGGCATGATTAAGTGATTGCATACGAACTGCACGTTGGATTAATAATTCCACCAGAAGACTGAAGATGGTGACGGCGGGATGCGTTTGAGGGTTTCAAGAGCGTGTGATGGGGCGTTGGAGGAGATGTACATGCTTATGACTTGTTGTAGGAGTGGTGGGTGGGAGAGTGTGAAGCCTTTTACTGTTAGTCGTTGGTGGAGGAGCTTGACGGCGGTTATGGAGGTGCATTTTGCGGTGGTGGTGACGGTGGTGGTGGTGGAGAAGAGGCTTGCGAGGTGGTGGTGGTGGTGGTGGTGGTGGTGGTGTTTGAAGGGGAGTTGTGGGGTTGAGAGACGGTGGCGCATGATATCTCCGGTGGTGGTTGTTTGGCTATTGGACGACGGTTGAATCGCCGGGAGGCGGTTGCCGACGGTGGTGATGCCGCCGTGGCGCCGTCCGGTTGATCGTGATACACTTTAAACGTTGAAGATGTATTCGTGAGAAAACATAGTTGTGTTTGAAAAAGGATCATTTACAAAAACAATTTTTGTTAAAAAGTTTGATAAGACATAATAAATTAAAAATAATTATAAAAAATTATATTTTACAATCAAAATCTAATTTCAAAAAAGTAATTTCGAGCTTTTGTTCTTCTAGCCGTCCTTACTAAGAAAAAACGTAAACGAAAAATAAAAAAATAATAATAAAAGTTAACGTTTTTTTATTGTGTCATTTATGAAAGACACAATGAACGTCATTGTGTCATTATGAAAGACACAATGACGTCATTGTGTCATAAAAGACACAATGAAAAAAAAAAAAAAATTTTCTGAAGAGGACGACGAGAGGAACAAAGACTCCAAAGTACTTTTTTGAAATGCGATTTAGATTGTAAGATATAATTTTTTTGTAACTTTTTTAGTCTCATTGTGTCTTCTCACACTTGTAGTAAAAATACACTTTATAGAATAACCTCACCCTTATAAGATTTTGTTTTGAAAAACCAAACAACTCTGTATTTCAGTAGGACAAAGATAGTAATTCAAACCACACGTCTTATCGTTAGCTGAACTTGTAAACCGTATTGGCTTCTATAAATTTCTGAATCGGAAGTGTTTAAAGGCCGGTTAATGAATTTGTAGTACTCATTTTTTTTATAGAAGGAAAAGCCTAACGACTTGTGTTAATTTGATGAAAAAGAGTAGTGAAGTTGCATCGCACTTATGGAGGATGATAAACATTTACTTGTTACCAATGTAAACAATTGGGCAAATGCATGTGTTTTGTTTAAACTTAGTTTTTTTTTTTAATTTGTTTAATTAATAGAACACGTGTTAAAATTTGATTGGTAATGTCTCTTTTTAATTAAAGTAGTTGAGATGTATGGGCATGTCTAAATGTTTACATGGCTCGTATCAGCCGATAGAAATAAAAGTGACATAAAAAGATCTTCTAGAAGAGAGACGGTTATATTAAAAGGAACCACTAGCGACACCTAACAATCATGGCGAATATGTGGAAGACTTGACCAATAGAAAAAAAGATGTCAACATCAGTTTGTTAGATTAAGTTTTTTTAAAAAAAAAAAAAAAACCATACCAACTACATACATAAAAGGGTGATATAGTGTATAAATGTATAATTTATTTATTATCACTTAATACAAAAAAAGCTTATGCTATTCTATCAAATTATCTAAATTCAATACTTTGCTTGATTACGTTGAGGTTAACAAACTCTTCAGTAACATACTAACGTAATATCATAACGCAACTAACTTATTGTTAATAAAAATGTCACGCACACAACGTAATTTGGTAAAACAGCATTATGGTTGCATTTTTAGAACAATAACTTACATGCTCTTAATTCTACTATCAAATCAATGTTTTTTTATCCATACTCTCAACTACTTGAGAATAACACCTTCCTCACTTTTAGCTTTAGCATAAAACACACTTTTTTTACAAAAAAAAATGTAGAAGCAGACAGGTTAATGGATCAAGGTGTGCATGTGTCCGTAGGTTCGACCCGAAACTGACCAAATTTCATGCTAAATTTTGTGTCACGTTAGAACTTAGAAATTCACAACTCTACCCCATTTAATCGACTGCTGGCCCAAGGTTGCAAAAATTGTTCCTTTTGCATACTTCTGAATCCGCTGACTTCAAGGTTATCAATGATCATAACCAGTTCAAAAACATGTTCTATTTCTTATAATTTATGTTTAATAGACCATATAAGCAGTCTAATCCAATGATGTAAATCGCTCCTCTATCACTACAAGAACGAGTAAATAACCACCTCGAGCCAATGCATACGCAAACATATAACAAAGACGGTTTCTATCATGCTTTCATTTTGGCATAACTTCTCAACCAAAGCATCAAATACCGTATGTATAAGAATATTGACATAAATATAGCAAAAATAATCGCTTTATACTCTCAAGAAATTAGATAGTTCAAGCCGCGAGACTAATATTCCTCTTCTTGATGAGATGATCAAACAACAAAAAATCCCACGTGGCAGAAAAGCGGGTGGAGCTGCCCTGTGAAAGAACAATGATTCAATCTGGAAAGTACAGGTTTGACCATTGAAAATCAGAGGACTTTATCAATAATGTAGCCAAAAAGATGAAAGAAACTTACTTGAATAACAATACTTGTTGCATTGCATCAGGGATTGAAGATACTCGAGCCACCAACATCAAACGTGATAAGTATTGAAATAGTTGTGATCACAGCAAGCCAAAACAAGACTTGACCTGCAAACACATACATGGTTGGTCTGACTAGATTGGCAAAACGGATCGGGTCAGGATGGTTGGGTAACGTAACGGGCTCAGGTCAAAGCAGGTTTTCTTTTGTACAGGTCGAGATGGGTCGGATTGCCAGGCTGCAAGAACACTTTTCTTGTCTTTTCTTTGATTCTTTTGAATTAGTGGTGTGTTCAATATGATTAAAAAAAATAAGACCACAATAGTTATCTAATTACTGAAATATAAAAGGTTTAGGAGGTTTTATGCATTTTGAATAAAATGAAGATGTTTGTGAAGTCATATATACCACAAAAGTATTTGTAAGAATAACAAATTAAAATGGGGGAAAACATTCTAGCCAGTACAATAGTTACTTGTTTTGACCTGTTACCCACCTGAACACTTTTATTGTTTGTCAAGAGAATATATACCAATACCTCTAGAACCACTCTCGGAAGTTGAAATATCAGGTGATGAGATTACACCCGGGGAAGTGTCTGTTGACTCTGAACTCTTAACATCAGTAGGGTATTTAGCATAACTTGTTTCAGAAGCAACTATGCCTTGAAATTCTTCACTAACAAGTAATGCTGCTAATACATCCATGAAAGCTTCTTTGCTCGTGCCACTTGAGAAATCCTCTACACGTTGCCCGTATGTAACTGCGGCTTGTTCCAAGTCATCAGCTAATTCATCATCTGATGCATCAATATCTGTCATTACTGTCTCTGTTTTTTCATCTTCTTCATCTTCAACGTATGCTTTATATGTGAGTCGAAGTAAAATCTCTCCTGCATAACCTTTTCTGAATAGCCCCCAACCTCCTCGAAGGGCCACAATTTTGTCGGTTGGTACTGTGTCTTTCAGCGATCCTAGATCAACCTGGAAAAAACACGTTCACATTTAATGCAAAAAATGAAGTCAATGTTTGCAAAAATAAAAAAAGTTGAACATAAAAAGCATAAGAAATCTCAATAAAAATACTGAGTTTATTTTGAAATTATAAAAATATTTTCATTAAAAAATAGGAGTAATTGTTGTTATATTTATCTGAAAATAATTAAATTAAATTGTGCACTTTCATTCCTTTCTTGAAGGAAGAGAAAAGACAGCCCTTCCCAAGGAATGCAAATCCTTAAAAGTTAAAAATGAATGAATCACATTCCTTATGGAGTCTATTTACATGGGCAAACCGATGATGAAGATGATGGTGATGACGACCCCCGTAAAATCTTTGAGAATTCGCAAGGTTACAGAGGATGATGGGGAAATCATCATAACATGTGCCCAATACTTGACACATACAGGAAACTGAAATGAGATACATACGTCAAGAAAACCTAATTAACCAACACCCAGATGAATTTATCGATTAAGTTTGATAATTTGAAGTAAGATAGCAGAAAGTTCAAGAAAAACATAACCTTGATAGTTTGGGGAGCAGATAGATGGGATTGAAGTTGGTAAATGTGAGAATTTCCATGAAAATTGAGGTCGAGGTGTTGAAGAAAGAGTTTTTTTGAGGACGCTTTGAGAAGTAAAAGGCAAAAGGTGATTGGTCTAATGGGAATGAGCAAGTTGATGAGGAAGCATCATCACGAATTGAGATTCAGGAGGATCATGTTCACAAATCCCAAACCTCAACCCACATATTAAAATATCATATTATTTTTTAACCCCAAAATAATCATATTAATATTATTTCTACAAGTACTTTACAAGAAAAATATAATAAATATACATGGTAGGATGTCTTGTTTTATCAAAAGGTTTGTTTATATAAACATTTAATTTTAGTATTGAGATATCCTTTTATTTCTATTTCTTTCTTTGTCTATATGTATGTTCACTATGTATAGAAAGAGATAAAGAAAATAAAATAAATTGGGTGTATTAATAATAAAAAAATTTATTAATTGGGTTTTAAATTTTATTTATTAATTAGGTTTTAATTTTTATGGGTGTATGTGATTAATAAAAACGATAAAATAAATTGTTTTTTTATTAAAATAGGTCATTATAAAATAATATTTAGCATGAACCTCTTATGATACTTTTGTAATTTCTATGAGTAAATTAGCTTTCATAACATAATGGTTGCTGGTTTAATTTCAAGTAAATATATTGGGACATTTAATTGTTAAATTTGTCTAGTTTTAAGAGTAAATATATTAACCTATATGTTAAAATTGAAAGTAAATGAATAGTGTTTTAATGGTTTTGTTGTTTCGGGTATAACCATCCACTGCACCACCACCTTTTACCCATACCTTATATTGCCCGGTCATTTTCTTGTTGTTTAGAGAGAGGGGCTATTGTGGCGGCGACATTTCTGCCATGGTCACGGCGGTTGCTCGCGCCGCCCTTCACGTTGTTGTTCGATGCCAGTGCACCATTGATCTTTCACCCTCGGGGTGGTTTTTGTCCCGTTTTCTTCTTTAGTAGGAGAATGCTTCATTGAGGGCCCTCAGCGGTGGGTCACGTTACTTGGTGGGATGGTTGGGACTGGGTCGGTTGCAGTTTTGTATCGCCGGTTGTCACTGGTGGTGTTTTGACTGTTGTTTTGTTGGTGTCAATGATCGAGGCTCTTTGCATGGCCGATGGGTGCAAGCTACCGTTTAATGCCGGCCTCACCGGCCAAAGCTGCCGCATCTGAGACTTTCTTCATGGTTTTGGTCTGTTTTTTATTTGGGTTACCTGAGTTCCTATGGTCCATGATGATGATGATTACCTCATTTGATATTTTGTTTGTGTTTCGATATCTTCATATGACATATTGGTTGGTTAACATATAGATTAATTTGTTTTGTCAATGATGATGATGCTATCTCATCTGAGACTTCGCTTCAATGATGTTGCTATTGGGTAGATGTTAGTTCGTTGTGTCAATGAGATATATCATCTGAGACTTTGCTTCAATGTGTTGCTATCGGGTAGATGTTCATCTCATGCTTTAAAGTTAGATATGTTTTGTTACCTTATGCATGTGTTAGAAAGACAGTTGTGTCGATCATGATTAGGGTAACCGCATCCGAGACTTGTTGATGTTGATGTTGCTGTTGGGTTATCCTTATCATTGTTGAATAACTTCTATTTCAATGGTTGTGGTCTTATTGTTACTGTTTAAAAAAATATTTTGTCGATGATGACGGGCCTTCTCTCGTCTGAGACTACGTTTTACTTTTGCCATGTTGTGTATTGGTGTTGTAGCTGGGCAAACTGTTTGCAGCTCGCTGGATTTGAGACCGATGGTGTCCAACACACGTGCAACGCGCGTGGATGAACACCACTAGTTACCTTAATTATATTTTGATTCTAAATATCTATTATGACCTTATAGTCTTTTATTGGTACAGTTATACAAAATTTAAATTAGTCTTCTGTTGGTAAAGTTGTACAAAATTTAAGTATTTTGCTTTTGAAAAACTATATGTTTCAAAACAGTTACAGTACTGCATTAAGTTTTTTATCCTGTTTGATATATGCTTAATTGGTGGAGGAAGTAGAAAATCAAATATTCTTCATATTCTAAATCTCACGTTAGTCTTGGTCACTAGATTTGTCACGGATCGACATGTTAATACTTAACTTGGGGTAAATATCCTTTGTTGGTTCGCCGACGCAGTTAAACCTTGACTTACTCCATGTTGGAGGTCTATAGATGGCGAAAACAATGTCTTCTTCCATGTGGTGGTGTTGAACCAAAGCACCCTCGTGTTTGGTTCTTTCATCTTTGTGCATGTCGGTTGTCATGCAGCTTCTCTAATAACTTATCATTCCATACTTTGTGTATGAACCCAAATATCCTTTGCGGGTATGTTGCCTCAGCTATCTACATGCCCTCCAAGCCTAACGGTAATAAAATCTCCTACTAATTCATTGAGAAATTTTTGGGTTGTTATTTTGTTAAGAACTTGTTAAAAAATATGTTTGTCAAGTCTTAGTAAGTGTGAGAAATAAGTTCAAACGGTTATACCATGGTTTGGTGGCTTGAACCGGCACAATAATACCTTGCTTTTACCGTTGGACCATCACGCCATTGTGTGGTGTTACAAATCAAATGCCATAGTGCCTGTTATGAACCATCACCATTTTGCCTATACACACTAACAACTCTCACATAAAATCTTTTGCATACAGGAAATTCGTCTCTTAAACCATTTCCAGATAACTATGTTTCATAGCGAGCTTAATTACTAGTTACTCCTTGATACCTCGGCAAGTTCATCAGCTTATCAACATCTTTGTAGTGTAAATAAGGCATACTCCTTGCTGCTTCGTTGTATCTTAAGAAGCAATTACCCACAAATTGAGACACAATTCCGTTGTATCTTAAGAAGCGTTTCCCCACAAATTCAAACACATTGTTCGGTGAGATAAAATTGCTAAAAAAATAGAAACCATTAGCAGCGATAAGTTATAGTTTCGATTAACATTTTGTTTTACTTAAGCCATTGTTTTAAAACCCCAAAATTAACACTCTCAACAATAACAACAATATACAAAAAATGGCTTTAGTTAAAAATCAAAACTTACAACCTCATGTAGAAGTCCCAAAGAAAACTGTATTTGTGAAGCAAACAAAGAATAATGGGTGACAACTTTCTCCACCTGCTTATCAAGCATTGAATCCTACCAGCAAAGCTTCCACATCCATCCAAAAAATCCCCTCAAATACTCTTCAAGAACCGGCTCGAAATTTTCTGATTTAAAGGACTAGGAAGCCAAAAGCCAACTATATACGAGCGCACGAAGCACCAAAATCCCAACTCTTCTGTTCTTTTTACACTTGTCCTTCGGTTTTACAAATCATCCATGATCCAGAGTCGTACTTTCAGTCCACAAACAAGTAACCTTGCTGGTCTATTCACCTCATTCCTGACATGTAAGCAGTAATTCATTCTCATTCAATAACGATACTACTTATTTAGATGATAATACTTACTTATTAGTGACGTTAACATTGAGTCAAACCAATTTGGGTTGTTTTATCACTTTGGCTAAATGAATGTGTAAAATGGGTTGCATGTTGCTGAAACATTTTTGTTGCATACTACCACCAAATCGTTTTTATTCGAAGATTTAGATTATCACAATACTAATACTGTTTTGTATTTATAACTAACAAGTTATTTATTTATAAAAATGGGCAAGCAGTGTTTGCAAGTTAACAAACAAGTTATTTATTTATAAAAATGGGCAAGCAGTGTTTGCAAGTTAACCATGTGCAGGCCCATTTCAAAACGTACTAAAAATTACCTTTTTTAACAGCACCTGTTTTGACCCATTACCCAACCCGCCCATCTCGCAAATTCTACAAAAGTACCAGCAAAAGTACCTCTAAGCAAGAAACAAAGCTTCAAAATATCATCAATATAAAGCAAGGCATGGCCAATGATCTGTTCGGATCCTAACTAGGGTTGAGTTCACTCCAACTTCCATTTGAAAAGAAGATGAGACGTTGGAGGAAGGAATATCAAAATGTGAAATCGACCCATGTTTCTTTTATTAATTTGAAGATTGCTCCCTTTTTCATCTTCTTCTTCATCGTACTTGAGATAAAGGGGCCCTCAGTTATATACGGGTCCCAGCAACAACATCAAGACCAGAACCTGAAGCATCACCATCATTCCAAATAATGTTACTTATGATCCCTCCATCCTTAACAACGTTAACAAGTGAATCACCAATGACATTGACAACAAAAGCTGATAGGTTCTTCTCAACAGCTTGAATTAAAGATGTTGCTGAAACTTCTAGAAACTTGACAGATCGTGTTCCATTGACAGCTATAGAACCTTTACCTCCTTTTAAACGAAATGTCTCTCTCCCAGTGCTAGATGAACTACTGCCTCTTCCCATAAAGCATTAAACAAATTTGCATAATATCTAGGTACTTCCTCATCATGACGTCGTCTTGAACTAAAGCTTTAGAAACATGTCCTCTATTCCTACGGTAATACTCTGGAGGAGACCACTGATGATCTGACCATTTCTGTATTTGCTTCTATGGACACATCGACAAGCCCGGTGTTGGTTCTCTCGGTTGCAATTCAATCAAAACACGGGCATTGTAGCTTTCTTTTTCTCCTTCTACAACACCATTGCTCACAGGAACAATATCTAGTGAATCAGATTGACTTTCACTGGAAGGCATATTGTTTTTAGTGGGTTCCCCAAGAAGAAACGGTATGCGATAAGGTGGAATTGACCCGAATGGTGCTGAAGAAGAAACTTGAGCACAGTAGCATACAATGCAGGATGAAGCAAATCCACCTCAGCAGATCCATTTTTTCCCCATACTCGATTGAAGGTTCAGATTGAAACCTCAAGGTACACGGTATTCCAATTTTTATACCCGACATGTGTCTGAAATCAGGAATTAATGAAAAATGTTTCCTCAATATTTCAACAATTTCTGAAACTTTAGAATCAGTTACACGTAAGGGTTCCTGTGATTGATTGGGTCCTTCAAGTGCTGGAATATTGGGATTTCGGCATTGTCATAGAGTGTCTCCGATTGCCATGATGGGGTATTATTGTCGGTGATGACTTTCCATATAATAGGGCTTTTCACCACTAATGTTGGAGGAAGCCAAAGACAAGGACAAGATTGTTTGACCACAATGGTATAACTCGTTCAAGGTGGATATATGATGAAATTTCTTTGATCTTTTAGAATCATAAGAAAACCTAGGAGATTGAACAGTGAAGAATGGGGTGGAGTGAGCAGATGGAACTGATCCTCAGTGCCCAGCAAGTGTCTAAGCTTATTCCTGGTACACAGAGCAGCATTCGCAAGTATATCTGGAAAAAGAAAAAAATAAATCAGTTTGAAAAGATGGTGCAGAAAAGTTATTTAAGATTTAGAAAGTCTTAAAAGTTAAGTGTAACCCCAATAATCAGCGTAGAAGGGGCAATCCCGACCCTTTTTTTATATGAATTGGAAAATTCAGGATATGTTCTTATCTCTAGTGGGTCAAATGGGCACAATAAATAGAATACAAATCAAGTAGGCCAAATATAAACCATATACCTATGCAGAAGTTAAATTGACCAAAGTATGTTTTTAATGCATACAAGTACCTTATGTTCTCTTTCACTAATTCAGATCTTTATAGTAATAACAATGTTTCTGTAGTATCAACTATCAACTATCACATTGACTATTTAAAAAGCTTATAAAGACTCAAGACTGTACAGAAAAGTGGTCGTGGGTCAACCAACCAACCAATTTCAGCAAGTAATAAAACATTACTTCTACAGTCTACAGATTAAAGAAGAAATTTGGTTCTGGGTACCTTGCATTGTCACGGACCTCAAGATCTGGAAAATGAAGGCAAGTGAATGCAAGGAGACGAGATAGTCCAAGGAAGATTCTAGAGCTTTGGTGGTGCATCAATATGGTGCGACACAGAACAAGGACTTTACTTCCCTGAGACCATGATCTTAATCCTGTATCAAGCCCATGTTTTTCAATTAAAATACTCATGTAATTACCAAGTAGATCTAACAGTCCACCTGGCGGAACTTTATCATTTTCAGCAATTTTTCCAAAAAGTGGAAAATAAGAGCCCAGTCGATAGTCAACTTTCACTTTAGGAAGCAAATGATGGTCAAATGTCTGAAGCAGTTGCTCTCCTAAAAAGTGGTGCTTTTGACACATTAGCAAGCGGTTGATGAAAGCTGCCATAACAGGAATTAATCCCCGAGACTCTAATGTCATAGTCACTAGCATCCTCTAGCATAATGAAAGATCAATGCATAAATATAATAATACAAGACAAAAATTATAATCTTCCATAGAATATGAAATGTCATGAAAACACCCTAGCTGTCTCTTTGACTGATCTGCATTACAAAAACAAACACAAACTAGTATATTTCTTGCTATGATCTTAATCTACTTTATTAGTCCAATGTTTAGACCCTCTTATAAACCTTCAGGTGGTTTGATCATCATGACCATGCATCATATACTAGAATTTGTGGCATGTGTGTAACAAAGAGGCTGTATTAACATGCAACTAATGAGATTATTAGTGAAATATAACCACTAGTTTGCACAAACAGAGAGATGATAAGAATTATTAGTTTATTATATAGTTTACTACTTTGTTTAAGTCTTTAAACTTTAGGTATTTAAATGTTTGGTTACTTGTTCTACATACTAGGGTGTCTAACTTACAAGGCGCATTTCTTTAGTAAAAAGTGGAGAATGTAGCAATGAAAGGTCTTATATTGTACAATGGTAGATATATGTATACATATTTAAATTATTACCTACTATAAAAGTGAAAATAGCTATGAAAGGTCTTACATTGTACCTCTGTAGCATGGAAGATTGCAGATTCACAAGAGCTCTAGTAGAAGACCATCATCAGAATGAGAAGATGCACCTATCAAAAGTTTATGAAAGGTGCGAAAAGCAACAGATGTTTCTGTACTCCATGACGGCACCATTTGAAACCAGATACAGACTCAAGCGCATCTTCAAATAGCTTCACAACAGACCCTTCAGAGCCGCCTCCATTTAAATCCATTTCACCATTCGCATCTACCAATCTAGACTTATCAAGCATAACTGAGCAATACACAATCAAATCAAGCTTTAATGCTTTTAAAGCAAGCGGATCAAATACAGTCGGGTAAAACCGTAAAGCCATTCCATAAATTTTCTCATTAATCATCTTTCTCTTTGACATCACCAGTCCCATGAAACCCAATAACCAGTGAAGTGCAAGCAATCTAAAAACTAAAACAAGCTGAGCTTCTCTTGAAATTAACAAAACGCGTCTAACAACTTCATTTTCATGTCCACTAAATGCTTCAGGAAACTGTAATACATCCCAAGATACGCATGACAAAGCAGCACATTCGACGTATACAGCAACCCCGAAAACTGCACCTTCAACAAAGAAGCCTGCAACTCTAACGCCACTGCAACCGGCATTACAATCGACATAAACTCATACAACCCAAAGGAGTCAAATACTGAGGCCATTCAAGCAAGAAAGACATCACCCTCCTCAACTCCTTAACCGCCAAACCCGACCCCTCCCTCCCAAAATTCCCACCAATCACAGATTGAGGCACATTAAACGGCACCAACGGAATCGAAGTACCAAGAACCGAAACATTAACCTTTGAAACAACTATACCATGAACCACATTCGCCAGCATCAACCATAGCTTTGCCCCACATGAGTCTTCTCACTCTGACACAACTCCCACAAATGCCCAGCGGTTTCCGACAACAAGCTAGGGCATTCACTCTCCAACTCACGCAAACACTCGCACGCAGCACCACGTAACTGCCGATCCAACCCAAACCAGGTCGATTCACCACAGTCAACAACACCTCAATCAACCCTCGAGTAAACTTACGTAACTCAAATTGGCGTTTCACAATCGCCAAACTGTTCGATCGTACACAAGATGAAAACAGATGTAACAGATGTCAGGACCTGTTCTTTGAGTGAGAAAGTGATTGAAACGCCATCGTTTGGAGAATTCACGACGGAGCGGAGGGCTTCGAGGAGGCGAATTAGGGTTTGTTCGATTTCGGCGTCGGATGTGAGGAAAGTGGTTAGGTGTTCTTCGAGGAAGACGATGATGAGGAGCTTGAGGTTGAGTGGGAGGTCTTTGCGGAGGATTGAGGTGAGAGTGAGGTCGATAAGAGGTTGACCGGTGTAGTTCGATGAGATCCAACGGTCACGGCGGGATCCGCCGTGCTGGTGGTCGTCGATTAAGGACTCCCATTCTTGTGGTGTTAAGGGTTTCAGTGGCGCCGGTGCCGGTGCCGGCGCCGGCGACGGTGCCGGAGTTGTCTCCATTGTCGTCGTGTTCAGTAGTTTTGCTTCGTTTTGTATGTGTGTGTACTGTGTAGTTTAGAACTTGGATTGGATAGAGGGGACACTGTCAAATGTCAAATACAACCGTAATCAAATCCCGGAGGTAACATGCTTTCATTCAGTCGATAGTTATGATTTTATGAACTTACCATGGTTAATTGTTAGGGATGGCAAAAGAAATAGAGTTCAGTCTGGAACATATGGACGGGTATACTGTATATTTGAAGTCTGAAACATATGGATGGGTATATTGTATATTGAAGGCTGACGGGTGTTGGATGAGTATGGAATTAGTTTTAAATTTTTTTCACGGGTATAAGTTGAGTATTGGATTAGATAGTACTCAGCCTGATTACTCGAAATCACATATCCATTTACCTAGTGGTGAAGCTTGAAAACTCTAATAAGAGGAGCGGTGACGAAATTTAAAAAATTAAAATTTTTGAGGCAGGATTGGAGGAACTTGATATATGTAAAGGAATTTACAACTATCAAATCAAAAATTTATATTGCGGAACCAAAAGTTTATACTATTGATAAAAAAAAGGGTAGAGGGGGGACTTGGTTAGATTGGAAACTTGGAGTGATTCAAAGGGTGTTACGGTACATACGCATTCCACCCGTAATTATATACAAGTCGTATTAATAGCGAAAAAGGGTCATAAAACTCATATGAGGTCAACACATCATACGACCCGTATGATTTGTAAGAACACCAACTCATACGGTCTGTCTGATTAGTCAACATAACACTCATATGACCCTTATACGACCCTATAATGCATCAATGTTTGCGTTTAGTAGGCTGCTAGTGTACGTACAGCTTGACCCGTTGTAAATATTGATATATTTGATATTTTTAAGTTTGTCCTGAGACATATAGTTTTACGAAGATCTAGAAGAAATGTACAAAATTCTTTGGTTTTCAGTCGGTGGTCTCATAAGAGCAGCCCCCTATATCTTCACGGATAGAGAAAAGGTCTACCGTCCCCTTTTAGACCCTATAGCAACTTGTTATATGCGAGATTCTACTGTGTATGTTTATTTGGCATATGAAATTCTTGGGGGATAAAAGTACCAAAAATTTGTTCTCACACAAAACATGATTTCTCATACCGCAAACTTCTTACCCAACACCATGCAGTTCATTTTATACGTCTAATAGTTTTAAATTTTGGAAACCACATGCTGTTGGAAGTGCAGTTAAGGGTGAAAGGTTTAACAATACAACAACGATGAAGAAACATCATTATTTAACTTGTAAAAGTGATTCGACTTGGGATAATTACTTGGCACGAGGATCATCACTCTCTAGAGAAACACCACGGGGATCTCCCTCACTAGCAAGGACAGAACATTGCGTCAACCCCATGTTTTGGTTAGATTGGAACTTGGCTCGCTTAAAGTGATCGCGAATACAACATCAAATCCACCTGCACCAGGAATCCGGCCAGCAAGACACCTTCTGTGTCCATGGTCACATCCAGGAGGCGAGTTTGTGATTCAGGTTCAATCTGCAAATTCATAAGGCCATAAAAGAAGCTTTTTTGGAATTAAAATTTGATTAAATCAATTACCAAAGCCATAAATGAATAATTACGTAGAAATGTTAAACTGGAACCACTGTATTATTCTATGTCTGCAAGTTGATCTTGGATATTGAATTAGGTTTTTGTTTTCGATATTGGAAACGGATCGTATCAAGTCTGCAAAATAAAAAAAAAATATAAAGAAAAAAGAAGATGATGCACCATGGGAAAGTGATTGAAAGAAAAATGGGTCAATTTGCTTGTGTTCTATTTTAAATGGATCAAAATTTATAAAATAGCGAAACGGAAACGGGTTAAAGTCGCCCAACATCTATTTTTTATACATACAACCTTTTGAATCCTATATTCTAAAAATCTTATTATGTTTGTTACATTATTGTTTTTTAATCATAACTAACACATTAATTGTATATAATTTGTTAAAAGAATGGACAAAAGTGCTTGTGGGCAACCCAACCCACCTAGAAAAACAGAATAAGCAAAAAGGTTAAAAGAACTGAGTCAACTGACCGGGATGCCTGCAGCCTCACCCATCTGCCTCATATGACACCGGATCTTAAGCATAGCCTCTCTAGCTCCAATAATTTTTAACAAGTTCTACATGACGTGCTTCACTAAATTGCTCCTTCTGCTCAAATTTACTTTTATATAAGCTTTAATTTTCTAAATACAAGATTTGAATATCTCCACACATTGAGGGTGTTAGCTGATATTGATCTTATAAAGTTGTTAAGTCAAGTACAAGTACAACAAATGATCAACTACAACATATCAAAAGCTTGATCTTCATTTTATCTAGTATTGATAATTGGCAAATTATGTAGGTTTTGCAGTTAAAATGAGAATATCAGTAAACACACTCATTTAACGAGCTACTTTGATAAATAAGCAGAATGAAATCAATAACCTTTTCTGATTTATACATGCTACAGCTGTGAATGACTGTTTTGTATGAATCCAGTTTTCTGCAGCCAATTTGCTTAACAAATTAATATGTGCTTCAAGTGGCTGAATTTGCTTCTGACAACTTGTCCCATGTCTCCTTTGACTTTTCTGGGTCATATTTATTCCATTTCTTGACAGCACCAACCTTGAAGGTGTGGATGATCCTCCACTTCCTGGTTCCCCCAAAAGCTACAAAAAAACTTTCACAATTGCTATACCAAATTTAACTAATAAATGTGGGCTAGTATTTCGTACAAAAAGATGGAAACACAGAAAATGGTACAAATACAGTATTCTTAAACACTCAAGAGAATTAAAACAAGTCTAATTTTTGTAATACTCATTAGGCTATCTTATATAATATAATATGGTTTCCGGAACAAGTCAGTTATCTATGGCCAGCGAGTTTTAGTATAATCACCAGATTCATTAATGGTGGCAAGGAGAATTTAGTCCTCTCATGATCCCACTTGGCTTTCAAGATTTTGCCTATGACTTATCTAATGGCGTGGTACAACCAGCTTCCTGCGATGATCAAACAATATATCTTTAATTCAAAATAGATTGAAGACTAATGAGTCTACTTGTAATCTTTTCAAATCTAATCATTAGTTCAAATATAGTAGATATTCACTATAATGGTTGAAGACTAAACAGTCTCACTGTAATACAAACACAAAGAGGGTTCTTGATATATTATCAAAGGTGGCAAATCAACCCAAATCAAAAATTTATATTGCGGAACAAAAGTTTATACTATTGATAAAACAAAAGGTAGAGGGGGGACTTGGTTAGATTGGAAACTTGGAGTGATTCAAAGGGTGTTACGGTACATACGCATTCCACCCGTATTAATATACAAGTCGTATTATAGCGAAAAAGGGTCATAAAACTCATATGGAGGTCAACATCATACGACCCTATGATTTGTAAGACACCAACTCATAGGTCTGTCTGATTAGTCAACATAACACTCATATGACCCTTATATAGACACCCTATAATGCATCAATGTTTGCGTTTAGTAGGCTGCTAGTGTACGTACAGCTTGACCCGTTGTAAATATTGATATATTTGATATTTTTAAGTTTTGTCCTGAGACATATAGTTTTACGAAGATCTAGAAGAAAATGTACAAAATTCTTTGGTTTTTCAGTCGGTGGTCTCATAAGAGCAGCCCCTATATCTTCACGGATAGAGAAAAGGTCTACCGTCCCCTTTTAGACCCTATAGCAACTTGTTATATGCGAGATTCTACTGTGTATGTTTATTTGGCATATGAAATTCTTGGGGAGATAAAAGTACCAAAAATTTGTTCTCAACACAAAACAGGATTTCTCATACCGCAAAACTTCTTACCCACACCATGCAGTTCATTTTATACCGTTAATAGTTTAAATTTTGGAAACCACATGCTGTTGGAAGTGCAGTTAAGGGTGAAAGGTTTAACAATACAACAACGATGAAGAAACATCATTATTTAACTTGTAAAAGTGATTCGACTTGGGAAATTACTTGGCACGAGGATCATCACTCTCTAGAAAACACCACGGGGATCTTCCCTCACTAGCAAGGACAGAACATTGCGTCAACCCCATGTTTTGGTTAGATTGGAACTTGGCTCGCTTAAAGTGATCGCGAATACAACATCAAATCCACCTGCACCAGGAACTCCGGCCAGCAAGACACCTTCTGTGTCCATGGTCACATCCGGAGGCGATTTGTGATTCAGGTTCAATCTGCAAATTCATAAGGCCATAAAGAAGCTTTTTTGGATTAAAATTTGATTAAATCAATTACCAAAGCCAGAAAATAATAATTACGTAGAATGTTAAACTGGAACCACTGTATTATTCTATGTCTGCAAGTTGATCTTGGATATTGAATTAGGTTTGTGTTTTCGATATTGGAAACGGATCGTATCAAGTCTGCAAAATAAAAAAAAAATATAAGAAAAAGAAGATGATGCACCATGGGAAAGTGATTGAAAGAAAAATGGGTCAATTTGCTTGTGTTCTATTTAAATGGATCAAATTTTATAAAATAGCGAAACGGAAACGGGTTAAAAGTCGCCCAACATCTATTTTTTAATACATACAACCTTTTGAATCCTTATATTCTAAAAATCTTATTATGTTTGTTACATTATTGTTTTTTAATCATAACTAACACATTATTGTATATTAATTTTTAAAAGAATGGACAAAAGTGCTTGTGGGCAACCCAACCCAACCTAGAAAAACAGAATAAGCAAAAAGGTTAAAAACTGAGTCAACTGACCGGGATGCCTGCAGCCTCACCCATCTGCCTCATATGACACCGGATCTTAAGCATAGCCTCTCTAGCTCCCAATAATGTTTTAACAAGTTCTACATGACGTGCTTCACTAAATTGCTCCTTCCACTGCTCAAATTTAACTTTTTATATAAGCTTTAATTTTCTAAATACAAGATTTGAATATCTCCACACATTGAGGTGTTAGCTGATATTGATTCTTATAAAGTTGTTAAGTCAAGTACAAGTACAACAAATGATCAACTACAACATATCAAAAGCTTGATCTTCATTTTATCTAGTATTGATAATTGGCAAATTATGTAGGTTTTGCAGTTAAAATGAGAATATCAGTAAACACACTCATTTAACGAGCTACTTTGATAATAAGCAGAATGAAATCAATAACCTTTTCTGATTTATACATGCTACAGCTGTGAATGACTGTTTTGTATAATCCCAGTTTTTCTGCAGCCAATTTGCTTAACAAATTAATATGTTCTCAAGTGCTGAATTTGCTTCTGACAACTTGTCCCATGTCTCCTTTGACTTTTCTGGGTCATATTTATTCCATTTCTTGACAGCACCAACCATTGAAGGTGTGGATGATCCTCCACTTCCTGGTTCCCCCAAAAGCTACAAAAAAACTTTCACAATTGCTACCCAAATTTAACTAATAAATGTGGGCTAGTATTTCGTACAAAAAGATGGAAACACAGAAAATGGTACAAATACAGTATTCTTAAACACTCAAGAGAATTAAAACAAGTCTAATTTTTTGTAATAAACTCATTAGGCTATCTTATATAATATAATATGGTTTCCGGAACAATCAGTTATCTATGGCCAGCGAGTTTTAGTATAATCACCAGATTCATTAATGGTGGCAAGGAGAATTTAGTCCTCTCATGATCCCACTGGCTTTCAAGATTTTGCCTATGACTTTATCTAATGGCGTGGTACAAAGCTTCCTGCGATGATCAAACATAATATCTTTAATTCAAAATAGATTGAAGACTAATGAGTCTACTTGTAATCTTTTCAAATCTAATCATTAGTTCAAATATAGTAGATATTCACTATAATGGTTGAAGACTAAACATCTCACTGTAATACAAACACAAAGAGGGTTCTTGATATATTATCAAAGGTGGCAAATCAACCCAGTTTTTTGTAATTGATTGATTTGGGTTGTGTTTTTAAAGGGTCAGATATACAAAAAAAAATATCCTAAAAGACAATGGGTCATTGGGTCAAACAAGTAAAGGTCACCTGAGCCAAAGAAATGACTTTGGGTGAAAAGCGGACATAACGATGACTTCCATAGGCAGCAGAACTAACATCAAATCCACTGCCAACTTTTCCTTGAGCAATGCAGTGAGCCGTTTGAGCTATCATATGCACCAAATCAAGATCTGAACTGTATTCACTCTTTCTTTACTGGAATATGGAAGATCAACAACCCCAAGGTAATGTAGTGAAGCAGCTACTACAGCAGTTGTCATAGCTGACCCTAATCCAGTTTTTGCAACTTCTGGTTTGCAGTTTTCTGCATTTGATTTTCCAGCATTGAAAGTAATTGACGTGAATGGTGGAAGAGCAGCCAGTGATTCTGGGACTAAAGGGAGCCCACGTGCTTCAGTCTAGATTCATAGAACTTTCAGTTACTTATCATTGGAAACATTAAATAGCAATAAGGCAAATATACAAACATGCAAATAAAAAAGATAGCGTACCTGATTCCGATATGAATAGAAGTCATTGCAACCTAAGATTGTAATTCCATACCTGCACAACTGTTCAGTTAGTAATCAGAATGTCAAGTTCATTATGCTGTTCATATTTAAAGCCTGGAGTATACCCTATGAGAGTAATTTGTGCATTTTATTCCTTTTGTTCTTGTCCAGTGTGGTGTATGCTGCTGCTATGGAATATTGGACTGCATATTCAACAAAGGGGTTCCTTGATTCACTGAGAAGTTGCGGAGATCAGTTAAGAACCTTTAATGCACAGTTTCAAAAGCCAAAATTCACACCTTTTTTCATCAAGTGGTTAAATCATTTGATGTTGTTCAACATACAATGTTCCAAACATCCAATTAAAAAACTTTCCTTGAACCATCAAGTGAGAAATCTTTTAGTGACAATTTGTATGTAGTTTCTCTTGACATCTGTGGAGAATTTACCTTCACATCCATCCACTCCTGAAAGGTAAAATGCACTAACTGAGGGCACCACAGATTACTTAACTAATGCTAGTATAAAGAAATAAATAATTAGAACAGTTTTATGTTATGAACCACAATATTCCTGCATCTCTTATTTTCATGTTAAAGTTTCATTTTATTGCGCGATTACTTGCAATTGAAACAAAACATTATAGCAACAATCTTGAATTCACAATATATTCGTTGAAATGACAGAATAGCAACAAATCAAGGCTGACAATCACTCACCATTTCCACAACATCATCATACAGAGGCTTAACAACAGCATAAATCGGGCATTCGTGCTCAACACTATTCCTGCATGCGGCCTCTCGAGAACCAAATAACCACCAGTCATCAGAACCTTCCCCTTTCATAACCTCGAAACCAGATTCAAAACATCACAGCTCAAGTTAAATCACAAATTCACGTCATTACTACCTCAATCCACCACAATAAATATGAACAAACGATGTATTACGGTTTACGGACTTACACCGCCATTTTCCTCACAGATTCTCAGCCTGCGTCTGATAGATTGAACTGAAACAACCTGCAAATGTAGTCAAACTCTATTAGATTCGTTCAATTAACGCAATTCATTTGTACGTGAGGGATGAGTACTGATCTTACACATAAACAATGATAAGAACACTAACCGCCATGGTTGTTACTCAAACTCGTTAGTCACACTCTTCGTAAATTCCACATTTTGGTGCTCATTTTTGTGGTAATGTGACTTAAATATTGTAAACCTGCGAGTCTTGTTTGAATAGTCCGAGTGGCTTGTCAGGTACCTGAGATTTTTAAAATCAAACCAAACAACACTCACCGGTAAATTTAAGAACCGCATGATGATCTATTTATTTTAATAAAAGGTAATTATAAGGACATACGACAACACTACATTTTTTCTCATCAAAATTTTCTTTCTTCTCTCTTCTGTTAACTAAAACGCATTAATTACGAAAAATATATTTACTTTTTTTTTAGATTTAAAATATTTTTTTAATAAATTTAAGAAAGAGATCTTTTTTTAATGTTATTTTAAAAAAAAAATTAAAATAATATTGTTTTAAAAAATCAAACCTTTTGAAAAATACAAAATATTTAAAATAGTGTTTTTAAAATGTAAAACTTTTATAAACCAAAACAATTAAAATTAGAAGTTATAATAAGAAAAATTTTCAAAATGACATTTTTATAAACGGTTGTTTTGAAACAAAATGTTTAACTTTATTGAAAAAAAAGTCTAAAAACAAAAGTTTAACTGATGATATCATTATTTTATTACTTATAGTAATTACACATACGTAATTTCAATCATATATTATCTTAAAATATCATTTTATAATTAATAAATTTCCATTTTATATAATATTTTATTTTTCAGCCCGTGTAATACGCGGGTTTACTAAAGCTAGTATCATATAAAAAAGTATATCAATATAATTCTTACCAGTGTGTGAACTCGTGTTTTCCCACGGGTTGTTAAAATTTATCGCACTTGATTTCGATTACTTGTACATTAATATTCAATCCGTAGATATATATAATAATTATATTGACAACTCTGTTTTGGAAAAAAAATCATATCGAAACGTTGATATAATATAGCACATCATAACGACAAATTTAGATTTTATAAACCATCGTATTTTTATGATTATAAGATAAAAAAGATATAAGATTCAGAAATGTTTGAGAGCTTGTATATTTTTTGTTTGATGACTTGTATATTATCACACATTATTACTTATTATTAAAATTGTTTTTATTTTATAATTTATAATTATTTTAAATTCTATTACTATTATTATTATTGTTGTTGTTGTTATTATTATTATTATATTCAATGAATTCATATGAATTAAAAAATTAAATTAAAATCTATCATAATATTACCATACTAACCCTATAGTTGTCTTAAGGTCAAGATAAAATTATTAATTTGACATCTTAAATGCTTTATAAATAGTATATATATATAGATATTCATTATTGCTTTCTATATGTTATGTATAATGAATTGGCTCGCGTAATGCGCGGGTGCTATTGAGTCTTTTTTTCCGACCAATTTTAAATACTGATTATATTATTATTATTATTATTTATTATTATTATTATTATTATTATTATTATTATTATAACTATGCAAATATTTCGTAAATAATATTTAGTTAATAATAGAATACTTAATTCAAATAGTAAAAATATAAATGACTAATATAAATATAATGTTAATTTAATTTATTATAAATAAAGTAATACTTAATATAGTGAATTTAATCATATGCATTAATTCATGTATTAATTAGAATATGTTTATTAAATAAGGACAATTTAGGAATACTTGCATAAAACACTTGTACCATATGATTAAATAGTTATTCTAAGTGTTTTACAAAAATAGAAAATTACCAATGTATCCATGGTTTTGTATTATATAGTAGTAGAGATATATCCTGTAGAAAACAAATATGAAAATAATATATGTTTTAAGGTGAATTTACACTTTTATTAAAATATGAACATTTAAATAACTAAAATATATATCATAAATTGTTAAATTAGTAAAAAAAATGAGAATTTGGAAAGAAAAATATATAAAAGTTTTAATGTCCGGCTCAACCACCGGTCCAGTTCAACCGGTTCACCGGTAACCGTCTGGTTCAACTGAAAATGGTTCAAATACACGCAACCGGACCGGTTCCCGGTTCAAACGGTCCAATCGGCTGGTCCGGTCCGATCAAGTTCTGAAAACACTAGTGGTGCCTACTTTCGAAGTCATTTTCAGGTAGGGTGGTGAAGCTCACTTGAGGTCAAAGTCATTTTGGAGTCTAAGTGGTGAAGTCATTTTGGAGTGGAGTGGTAAAGCTCACTTGAGGTCAAAAGGTTTGAGACCAGACTATAACAGGTTAGTGTAAATTAGTTATGATATAGAATTAAAAAAATAAGTTACATATATGTATGAATACCATTCTAGAAATACAGTTTTTGATAATCACCCAAAGCCTCAATAGAATCACTCAAAACCAATTCGAGATCTTCAAAATAGTTTATGTTTTATGGAGTTTTTATGTTATATAGCGTAATGTCACAGACTGATTTGTTCAGTTCTCGTGCGACACTTAGATCCGTTCGAAGTCGGCCTTCTTGATCTTGAATGGATGGTTTTTCTACAACGAAAGTCTTGTAAGGGAACGTTAGATTTGTAGTATGCCTGTAGAATGCTTGCGATGTGTGATTACAACACATATATTAAACTTGTATTACTATGAACACAAGTACAAGGCTTAATGCTACAGGAAACTTAGGTGTGTGCAAACGAGGCACTACCAACCTATTTATACTAGTTGCATGCTTTCTAGATTGTTCTATATCTAGATATGTCTTTACATAATATCTAAGACTAGATATGTACAAGAATTTCTCTAGAATCCCCATGATCTTTCAAGGTAGCTCCATGGCTGATTTTTGTAGCTCATTTAGAGTATATTGAGATATTTAAGGTTAATCTTGATAGTTCTTCGTAGCAGCCCTTTGATCCGCTTTTTCTAGTGCCTTGCGGGACGTTCTAGAGCCTTCGGATGCTGCCATGTTGCCGCCAAATTGTGGGGGCTGTTCCGGAGTCTTCCGGGCAGCCTTGTTTGCTTTAAAAGTGCCCTTAATCGATGAAGATTAGGCATTGCATCTGGATTTTGGCATGTCGTGACAGTAAGGCCACCCATTGCTAGATCCTCACTTTCTTCATATAAAGACCAAAAGAGATGCTTATTTTTTATGAGGTAAGTTTATAACCCACTGGGTGTATAAAGATTTTATTTGAAAATGTTGAATATTTCAGGTAAAATTAAAAGCTTAAGAAGTTGAGGTGCCGAGAAGATCAAGGTCAGATGGTTAAAGGGTGCATATGCAAATTCCAGATCTTAAAGGTGAAATATCCTATGTAATAACGACAAGGATAACGACAACGATAATGACAACGATAACGCCAACGATAATGACACCGATAACGACACGATAACGACGACATATTGAGAGAGAGAGAGAGAGAGAGATCAGATTAGAGAAATTCCAGTTGACTTCTTCATCTGCGATTAGCATCTTCAACATTTCTTACAACTTAGCCAAAAATCTCAAACATGCCTCTGTATCCTCTTATGTTTTGTAACGATATCACGTTACTATTATATTATATCAAGGCACTCAAAGCAATGTTGTTTACTCCATCCACTGCCTCAAGCAGTGACGACACAAACGAAGACCTTAGCAATTATGTTTTGTTACTTGAAGATAATATGCAGCTTGCTGAAAGAACAACTAAAAGGATTGCAGATTCTATGAATCACTTGATTCAGAAAGGCGAGAAGAAACAAGATAACAATCTTCTAAGGCTTCTTGAAAAATCTGTTGCTTTTGATGGAGTAGAGGCGTTTGATACCGATCTGAGAAATACCGTGATAAATTGAGAGTCGCGAAACGCTATCAGATTTAAACTATTTGGGTTCACTCCAAATTTTCAATCGGATAAAACTCAATTCGAAGAACAAGTATGGATCTTAGTGTGAGAATTCGTGAACTAATAAAAAACGAGAGTGACCATGAATTGATTCGAAATTAGCATTTGCAGGGAAGGGATGAAAACTGCCGGATGCAGTTTTCATATTAAAATTTTACACTTTTTACCCTCTAATTTCACATGTGAAATTTCGGAGAAATTAAATTTTAATGTATTTTTGATAAAGCAATTTTTATCAAAATAAAAAATTTCCAAGCTGACCTGACAGCTCGGCCCCAGCCAGGGACTCTGCCCCTTGGACCCGGCCAGGGGCTGCCGATCGCCTTTGTTCCGAAGGCCTAGCGAGTTAAGTGAGTTCCTTTTTCTTTTTTCAAAGGCAGTCATTTTCTTCCCCGGACCGATGACTCGCTTGTTCAGTGCTGCTAACTATTATTGGAGGATTCCGTCCCCTCGGGACTACTAGTAGCTTCGGTTGTTAAATCTCGTGCAAGTTAGGTTGTGGTTGTATTGGCTGCAAGCGGAACGTCGGACCCTCACCAAGGGGGCGTTGCCCCCTTGGAACCCCAATTGCTTAGGGGCTTAGCCCCTAAGAAGGTTTTCAATTTCGAAAATCATAATAAATTCAAACAAGTGTGCACTCCGCACCTCCTAACTTGTTTGATGGATATTATGATCACATCGGTCATTTGTCAATCCAATTACACTAAAATATCTAACACAAGTTCTATCTCTACTTTCTGTTGAACCCGTTAATAGCTGGAGCTTACCAATAGTAAGCTTAACATGCATCGCCATTGTTCTACCAAATATTCGTAAGGTCATAGTCGATAGCTTGTCAAAAAGTGTTGGTGAAGGTCTTTTGTACACTCATCTAGTGGAGAAAAGCCTTAATTGGGAATCTGTGTATGTGAATAATCGAAGGGCAACCTTCATATTGTGGCATGAGGTCGAAAACAAATGCAAGTGGTTGGAGAATGGAGAACACTTTGGGAAGATGTTCTTATGAAGGGAAAACACCAAAAGAGATTATTAAATCGTTTGCTCATATAGCAAAAGAAATAGTAAATGAAATGAACACAAGTATGAATGGAGAATTGCTAGAGAAGGAGAACCATAATCTTAATTTGTTTCTTGGGTCTCTCTTCTAAACAAGGTGAGAAGAATTCAAGTGCTTCATGGACAATATCTTATCTACTCAAGCTTCAAGTTTTATGATATCCTAAAGCATTCTTGCCGTATGCTAATATGGTATATTATTTGAGAATGTATGTTTGTTTTACTTCTCTCTTATTCTCTTTGTGTTGTTTGCAAATTATGATGGTATTTAGATTGAAACAACTCTAAATATCTATTGTTATATTATTCTAAAGGAAAACTTCACCGATGGGTACTAAGAATGTGCTTGTGTTGTCACACCACACCACGCCACGCCACGCCGCAAAAAAATAATTTGCATCGGTCATGCTTTATGTTTTGGTATATTAGTAAATAGTAGATAGTAGATTTCCTTTGTAAAATGATCCCAACAAGAGAAGGAATTTTAAATGTTCATTTAGGTAAATTTACCTTAATTTGATGGGTTTGATTTTATTTGGAATTATTAGCAGCTATATACCGTATAAAAACTACACCATATTTGGCATCATAACTGCAATGTTCTACCATTGATAACAAAACTGCACTATTTTAGGTAGCTATATAGTGCATAAGCACAAAATTTGACGGCAATAAGACTAAACTGCACTATTTATCAAAACATGATTTCATATTGATCGCCTGCTTTTGTAAAAATCTTTATTTAAAAGTTAGATTTGCTGCATTTTAGAGGATTTGGACTTTTTTGATTCCACAATTTTTACAAAACCTTACCGTCTGTTTTATTATTTATAATCTTTACTAATACGTTTCATACGTAATTTTATTCATATTTTAGCTTTAAATATTATATTATAGTTAACCTACTTTATTCTATTTAATAGTTTATTTATTTAACTCGTGTAATACACGAGTTATTAAAGCATATATATATATATATATTAAACCCACTGGCAATGAATACAATGGTTTTAATATTTCAATATTCCTTAGTTATATGCTTTTAGGTTTTAGTTACCGAGGTGGTACGGAGTTGGTATTGTCGAAGCTCATAGAGCGGGTTTGAAACATAAGCTTTCCGTTTTTTAATGTTGCTCCGCACAAATCCTTTCCCTTTGAAGTGTTGTCACTTTGTTCGAATATTTTATTTTTTTAGTTATTTTAAAATTATTACTTAATTTTATATAATTTTTTATACACATTTTTATTTTAACTTTTAAAGTATAATGTTTTTAAAATTTCAAATATACTTCTGGGATGACATGATATGTATCTACGTTTTGGTATACTTTATTCAAAACCGAGCCCGGGCATTATCAACATATTTTTATTATTTTTAAATATGAATATTCAGTTATGTCATGCTTATTTTTATCTATATTTTAGTGTATACTTTAATTATACAAAAAGAAGTTGGGTCAATACGATATATGTTTTATTTTTAATCTTCTAAAATACATAATTTCTAACATTTTGGCTATCGTTGCAAAGTGTGTAATTTTGTCCACATTTCGACATAGGTTTTTATTCCAAACCGCGTACACTCGAATATGTTATTTTTAAGCAGACAAGACTTTTACTTTTTGATTTTCTTTTTAGGCTTTTATTTGTAATATAATTTTTTATGTTATAATTTTTAACTGTTAACTTTTATTTTTGATATAGCTTTTTTTAAATTTGAAATATAGCTTTTTTAATCTTATAACTTTTTTATTTTCTTTTTAGGTTTTTATTTGAAATACAGCTTGATTAATATAAGTAAGTCCTTGTGCAGTAACGTCAACACCAAGAAACCGCGTTTACAACATCTCCGGTTTTAGGAGTTGTCAAAGAGAATCTTGATTTATATTATCCTTATTCAAAAACTCGTGTATTACACTAATTGAATAAGAATATTAAATTAATAGTTACTTATAACTATTTACAAATTAAAAAAAATTATTTAGATAAACTATGATCGAAATTACATATAATTAACTACATAAGGTAATAAAAATGAGAATATTTTTCTAAACTTTCATCTTAAAAAACTTTTGCTTTAAGAAAATTATTTCTTTAAACACCCCAATTTTTTAAAAAATACCTTTTTTAAATAATGATATTTTTATAAAAGTTTTTTGTATTAAAAAACCTCATATTTCATAAATTTTTGTTTTAAAAAATGTTATGTTTTTTAATTAAAAAACCTTTTTTTAGTTTATAAAAAAATATATTTTATAATTTGGAAAGTATATAAATAATCATTAACATTTAAAGTATCATTAAATAGTTAACTTTTATTTTAATAATGACATGTGTTCAAATTTTAAGTGAAGACTAGGTGGATAGTATAGAAAAATGACATGTGATATTCAGACATTGTATTTTATTAGTATAGATATTATTTTATTTTACTATACGTTACTTTACTTTTGAAAAACACATTTCCTTGGATGAAAAAAAAAATACGAAAATTATATATAATAATGTATTTCTTAAAACTATAATACTTTTTAAATAAACCGTAGATGCGATAGCCTTAGTTTTACCTAAAAATGCGATAGCCTTTGTTCTACCTAAAAATGGTTTGTTTCATGTTATTTTTTAACTTCAATTAACCAGTCAGATAAATTTTATTTAACAACAACCAGTCAAATATATAAGATTTAGATGCTATACATTTATGGTATAAGTCATCACCCAAGTCAAATGAGTCGACGTCCAATAATCCCACTCATCTTCATTTGCAACTTGAATTCCCAAGACGATTAAGGAAGATAGTCATCGGGTTCGAGTCTCACTCTGAACAAAAATACTTAAAATTGAGCCGATAATTTTTTTTTCTTTCAGTTGCGGATTAATTTCCTCCTGAAAAGTTGGGGGTGCAATCCCTACTGGGAAACGAATAGGCTCCGTAACAGTACATGTATTTGCCGTTAAAAAATAATAATAAAAAGTCCTCAACTTCCTCGAAATTTCTGTACGTGGACAACAAACTACTTGCTATAAATTAATGAGATCCTTGGTTTCTACTTAATTTGTAAACAATTGGCATATATCTTACTTACATATTACTTAGCCAAAAATTCAAAACATGGATGAATTTTGCAAAACTACTGTGCCACTTTCAAATCAAACCATAATCGATGTAAATGCTTCGTTGTTGATTGATGTTTGCCATGAATTTTCAACCCAAGCTAAGTATAGTGGACCTATGGTGTCAATTGGGTACTACATCATGGGGGCATCACTGCTTTGCATTGTTCTCATACTTCAAGATTTAGTTTCTGGTGTAAAAAAGAAGAAATTTTGGTTTCCAGCAGTATTCTTTCCTCTCAATTCTTTTTCCATCACCATAATGGCAGTAGCTATAAAACTGCCTATGGATTTGAGTAGCCCAATGCCACATTTGGTGGACCAAAGTGCCAAAATCGGGAGCTTGGGCTTTCTGTGCATAATGATATCTCACTTAATGCCTTCGGTGGGATCTATAACGAATAACAAATCAAATGTCGCAGCCTTATCCCTTCTTGTCATCACGCTTATAGTGAATGTTGGCATTCAGCTTAAGACTGGGGTTATATCGTGTAATGGGTATCTCTGCATGACGATAACATGCATCTATATGGGTATGTTGCTTTTGTTGCTAATAATTTTGTTATATTCATCTAGAGAAATTGCATACATAGCAGATGCTGTAGAATCCAAGTATCAAGCCATTTTGACTGATCAGTTTCCACATGAAAACCTGATATCTACTCTTGAGGAACTTAGACAACATGTGAAAAGATATTGGATCATGGCACAAACTGGTACCCCTCAATTTGTGATGACTTGTAGTAGTCCATTATTCTTTGCCTCCATCATGATTTCTGCAATTAGTACAGCTATGCAATTACTTGTGTTTACCAAGTACGTCTCATTTTATCATAATAAAGATGTAATAACAACATCTGTGTATGCTGCGTCAATGATAGGTATATTTGGTTCGCAAGTAGCTGGAAGTTTATTGGGTTTAACTGTCTCAATACTTAGATGTTTTCTATTCTTGAAGTTTAAATTGTTAGCTAATGAGAATATGAACCTTAGCAATGATGATACAGACGAAGACCTTAGCAAATATGTGTTGTTACTCAAACACAATGTGTCATTTACTAAATATTTGGTGAAAAGAAGTTTAGATTCTTTGGATTCCCTGATTCAGAATAGGGACGGAGAAGACAACTTAACGATGTTCTGAAGCTTCTTGAAAAATCTGTTTCCTTTGACGGAGTAGAGACTTTTGACATCGATCAAATTCCATCTCTACTTTCTGTTGAACCTGTCAATAGTTAGAGCTTACCAATAACAAGCTTACTATGCATTGTTGTTGGCATCCCGAGCATTGATAAGCGTGCAGTTCTCAACTTCTGTAAAGGTGTTTCTAAAGGTAAATTCTACATTGATTTAGTGGAGGTACACCTAAACATGGAAACTGTATTTTTTAACAGTCGAAGGGCGAGTATAGCATTGTGGCATGACGTCAAATCTGACCACAAGTGGTTTTGGAACCCTTTGGGAAGAAGTCCTTACATAGGGAAAACACCAAAAGAGATTCTTGAACTTTTTGCTCATACATCAAAAGAAATAGTTAATGAATTCAACAGAAGTATTGATGAAAGTTCTCCACGTATGGAGGACCTTCCTCTAAAGGTAATCGCTGCCAACTCAATGTATCGAGTTGCACAGACGATCATGCACACATATGAAAGCAATAACTTGGAGATTCTTGAAGATGAATTGTTTTCACGATTAACTACCATGATTGCAGACTTATTAGTTGCGTGTCTCACCAACATACCAAGAGTCATAATAAAAAAATGCCATCAAAGTGCAATAGAAAAACGAGAGGATAGTGTTACACATGCAGTCCTTCTTCTTGAAGAGGCCTCAAACATTATAGAAAGACTTCAAACGCGTGAACTACCTAACATGGATCCTACCCAGATGGCATATATCGACAAGTGGCGTCTTTATTATAAGCGGCCTCAGAATTCATAGTTGTCTTTCATATGGAGCCAATGTAGGTTTCATCAACCTTGTTATCTTAAAACAAAATAAAAAATAAAAAAGATCCTGGTATATCAGTATATGTTTGCACTAATCTTTGTTTCTTGTACCTCTGATTGAAAAGTGGTGTATATACCTAGGTCAAGAATTTAATTGCTTCATGGATGATGTGTTGTCTAGCGAGAGCTTCAAGTATAATGATATAATTAAGCATCGTTACCATCATACGTATTCTACTTCTTTTTTTTTTTTTTTTTCATTTTCACATTATTTGCAAATTCATATTATCATATGTCTTGTAGTACTTTTGGTGGGTTAATTAAAGGCGACGCATGTTTCTTTTATATGCTAATATTTGTGCCCTTGTGATGCGTTGCGGTGACACTGACATCGTTAAATATGTAAAATGAAAAGACGTCTACAAAGTTGGTTGGGGCGTTGAATTGTGAAAGAAATAAAAGACCAAACGTCAAAACAATCACACACGTTGCAGAGGAGGTAGCATTCAAAACTTCATTAAAAACCAAAACCTTGATGTAACTCAAACAATATGCGACAGGGCGACACTGATATTGTTCGAAACTTCATATAAAAAGCCGTTAAAAAAGTTCATCACGTCCCACAATAGAGAATTCATTAAGAGAACGAAAAAAATCACAAACAATAGAAAAGAAAAGAAAACCGTCTAGGCAGCTTTAAAGTCTTGTATATTCATGTTTTCATTACTTGTACATTTTTACGACTACTTGGTTTTAAATATGTTTACAATGAGACGTGGATAAAAAGGAACATGTCACAACGGTATGTTTGAAATTTTAAAAACATTGTTTTTTAAAGTTGTAGTAGAAAACAAAGAATGTGTTGTGTGTGTAACATGTGCATATTCTAGTTGTTTTGAGATTACTATGCTTATATAAAAGAACTTTTTGTAACTTACTTTTTCCAACTAGTGTTTTGGATCTGCTATAGTTTTCAACTAGAGTTTGTGTAGATGGGAAAGTGAATTTACTGATGTTGAATATGTTTAGCTTAAATTATGAATTGTCTTTAATTTGGGGCTGTTATTTTGCTTCAGCTTATCTTGCTTTAGCTAGGGTTTATATGCTTAAGTTCTTGATTTAACACAAAGTATAACAAAATCAATACTCGGATGTTTTGAGGTTTAACCTGAAGTGATTATTTTTATGTCTTATAGATGATTGTTAATCAGTTTAATTCATGTATTTTATAGGCATGATGAAAGCTAGTTTTTTCTATGTTACCGATCATTAAATCAGCGAGGAATTTATGGGTGAACTTTTAACCCAAACCAAAAACTTCTTTATTAAGCCATTTAAGAAAAATAAGAAGCTTCTTAGGAACAAAAAATATCATGCTCGCTTGCAAGAGATGGCGAGAGGGCACCCGTAACAACGCGCAGACATAATTCTAGTGTCTCTAATTCTCAAAGAGAAGTTGCTTGCTTTCTTAGGACACAAAAAATATCATGCTCGCTTGCAAAGATGGCAAGAAGGAACTCGTAACAACGCGCAGACATAATTCTAGTGTCTCTAATTCTCAAAGAGAAGTTGCTTGCTTTCTTAGGAACAAAAAAATATCATGCTCGCTTGCAAAGATGGCGAGAGGGCACCCGTAACAACGCGCAGACATAATTCTAGTGTCTCTAATTCTCAAAGAAAAGTTGCTTGCTTAATCTCAAAAGTTATAATCATCAAGTGGTAATTACTTTAGTTTAGATATTATTGAATATGACATTTAAACATTAGTTTAGATACTGTTGTTTACTTTTTAAATGATTTATATATTTAGTAATTACTTTTAGAACCGCAAAATCAGAAACCCTTTAGTCATACCTAAAAATCTATAAAATACTTTTTGCCCCCAAGGAAGTATCGTGTGGTAAAGTAATGTATTACGTCTCCAGGAATCATGAAGAGTGGAGTTTAAACTTTAAGTTGTGTATTGTTGTTTACTTTCAAATGTTAGATATTATCGAATATGAAATTTAAACTTTAGTTTAGATATTGTTGTTTACTCTTGATTTGTGTTAGTTTATATTCATTTATAATTTGTTTAAAATATAAATTAACGAACATTAATGCATTAATATTTTCTTTTCAAACTATTTTCTTACTAAATAAAGAAACACACATAAGTACATATGTTTGTTTTAATATATACTTGTTCATCCGTTTCTCTGGTTAAAGTCAAACGAACAAACACTAACGAGCCCCACTCATATTTATTCATTAATTTTGTTTTCATGTCTAAATAGGACTTTTAAATTGTTTAGGATTTCAATTCGTAAGGCTTTTAGTCCATATAATTAACAGATGTGATAGTCTTGGATTTTTAACCTAAACAAAGAATCAATGTATGATAAATTATTAACTTTAACTAATCAATATGTAAAAGTGATCATCATATAACGTACTAGATTTAGTAAACCCCTGTATTACACGGCTGAATAAATAAATAATAATATAATAAAATTAATAATTATAAAATGACATTGTAAGATATGACTCTGTCTGGGCGGGCTGCCCGTTTGACCGCCGATCCACAGGGGGTTTGCTATATACTTGGGATCGAACCTTATCTCTTGGCTGCCCAAAACAACGAACGGTTTCAAGATCTTCCACTGAATCAGAGTATAAGGCCATTGCAGACACTGGGCAGAATTGATCTGGTTAAAGGCTCTTCTACATGAACTCGGCATCTCAAAAGTCATCACCTATACTTTGGTGTGATAATCTAGGAGCTACGTATCTGTCAGCCAATCCCGTGTTCCATGGCCGCACAAACATGTCGATGTGGATTTTCATTTCGTTGAGAACAAGTGGCACAGGGGCAGTTTAATGTCAACTTCATTTCTACGAGTGATCAGATTGTTGATGTCTTTACAAAGCCCCTATCCTCAACAGAGTTCCTATTCTTACGATCCAAATTGCAGGTCGTTCCCCGTCCTCAACTTGCGGGGAATGTTAGACAATATGTTTAGATGATGTTTAAATGATATTTAATATTTATAATGCTAGAAGGTATCTTAGTGTAATATCCTGCTCTATATATAGAACCTCCTTTGTAATTGATATCAATAAAAAATACACGGTTTATCTCATATAGTACCAATAACTTATTCTTATGCTTGCCCAAAGTGTGAAATGGGAAAAGATTAATGCAATTCCACAGAAATATACGTTAGAAAGGAGAAAGTTCATTGATCCTATGATATAAAGTCACTTAAATTTCCCATGTTATGTCAACATTTCACTTGAGTGTAAATTTATTTGCATCATCGAAAATCGAAAGCATTTCTAAATCTATCAACTTTTTTCACTTGAACCACACACGCTGTCAATTGATCAGCTCTGTACGTAGTACTCGTTACTTTAGATTATATTAATCATAAAATATTCCAAAATAAGATTTGTGTGATACTATATTTTCTGTTGTACAATAAACACCTAAAGATTTATGATTATGTTATGGGGAAACATACAAATTGGATGCGTGCTTTATATTGGTTTTTACACGTAGTCAATAACAGTTTGGTTTGAAACAAAGATGAGGCACACCAGTTTGGTTGACAGTGAATGCAAAGGTATGAAATTCTGTTATTTCTAGTATCCAGTACTTCCTTGGTCATGATTCCTGTGACATCCCAGTTGTGCATGTTAAAGTGAAAGCAAAACTTAAAAGATGAAAGATTCTTGTTTGCACATCAATTAAGTAGCTTTCCTGTGCGCGCACGCACACACAAAAAAAAGAAAAGAAAAAAGAAACATGTTTCAGTATGACGTCCCCTTCTAATTCATCCAGTAGCTCTTCAATCAAGGTGTAGAATATCTATAAAGCATATCATAAACTCATGCTTTTATAAATAATTCAGAAACTAAATTTAGTTAGATGAGAAAAACAAATAAGCTTGACATTATAATGAGAGCTTCCCATGTACTCAAGAAAGAAACATGTTAATGTTTAGCAACACTATATTAGGTTTACTAAACTTATACTCTCTTAGCATCAATATCGATCATAGATGATGCCTTAACAAACATGATGCAGAGTTTAAGTAGAAACCTGTTTAGGAAATTAGCAACGTATGAAAGAGCCTTTTAGTGCACACTTACCCTTAAAATTATTAACAAATGTATAACTTATTAACAATTAACAGAAAGTAATTATATTGTTTAAAATTAAAATAAGTCAACAATGCATCTATCTTTCTATATCTTAAGAATTTCAAAGTACAATGCTTTGAATCAAGAACAGGTATCAGTGATGATTACTGATTGTTACAGTTGGGTAAAAATTGGCTAAAATTGGTTCAAGTGATAGCCTAAATCCGAACGGACCAATTCTTGTCAAAAAAATGCACACACATTAAGGCTCTAGTTTTAGTTATTATGTAAAACCTATTTAGTCTAATCCAAGAAACTCACACGCTTAGAACCACAAATCCAAATAAGAATTATAAAAAAACAGTTAGTGTCTGTTTGGTATGGGTAATGGAATGGACGAAAGAATGAAATGAAGAGAATGAAATAAATTACATTCTTTATTTTGTTTGTTTCCTTTTTATGAATGAAATAAAATAAATCATTACTTTGTGTTGTTAGTTAGGTAGAAATACGAAAAAATGAAATGTAAAAACGGTTATGTGGTGATGACCGGTGGTTGGCTGTGGCAGCCGGGGGGTGGTGTGGTGGCCGGTGACGATCAACCTTGGTGGTCAGTGGTGGCCGTGATGATTGATCTTGGGTGGTGAGTGGGTGATGTTGATGACTAATGATGAAAGAAGAAATTAATGAAATGCAGGGTGGATGGAATGATTTGAGTGAATAGAATCTATCTATCATATGGTTCATTTATTACTTTCTCCAATCAAACATTTTCATTTACCATTATGGTTCATTTCATTCCACCTCTTATTTCTGTGTATCAAACGCTACATCAACTTTACTACGTACTAATTTACATGAATTAATCTCACTAAAGTCCTTAGAAAAATAACTCGATCACTAGTCATTGCTTGTATCAAAATTGATATTCCTGTGAAGAAGACGCGTTTAAGCTTTTCATGTTTGTGTGTCATCATTTCTTTCTCACGTGAAGAATACGCACGTAACTTCAATGAAATATCTAAAATAACCTTCTACTTCTACTGTTCATTTGCTTTCGTTTCTAACTATAGGGTAATTACTCTATATATTAAATTACCATGTCAGTAACTACAGTACTCAAGTACAAGTCAGCATGCTTTGGGTACAAGCTTGCATTGAAGACTTGTATTTTTTTTTTTTGTTTTTTTTTTTTTGACCACTTACTTTTATGTTAATAAACTTTTTTTGCAGAGAATAATTCAGCAAATTGAAGCCTGCATTGTTCCAATCTCATTATTCGTCTTCTAGCCGGGTGCCTGGGTAGGTCGATTTTATTATTTATTTCACTTTTTGTTTCATATTTATATGTTATTATTATTATCTTTTTGTTTTCTTATACTATGAATTCGTATTCTTTTTATTTCTTTATTTTATTACTTTTTTTTAAAATAACTTAAATGCAATTTTAATTTTTATATTGGTTTCCATGCTTATTCTTATTCTTATTTACGTTTTTTATTTAAGTCGATCTGACGCAGTGTCCCGCTGCAACGCTTACTAGTTTTGATTAAATTCTCTTTAAATATGTATAAAATAAGGGGATAAGTTATTAGTGAAACATAATTTTCGGTTTTCTTTTAAGAAATTTAATCTCTTTGTGTAAACGTATCCAGCCATAACCCCTAAACGCATCAAGTCAGTCAACGCGTGTTTGAAACATATTGTTCTACCGACGTGTCTAACAATTCATGTTGTGGTTATGATTTCACACTATTAAATTATTAATTACATAAGATAAAAGATGAAGTGTCAGGCTAAATTGACAAGAGCGTGACTATAGATACCACTCAAAAGTACACTACAACATTTCTATAACCGTATGATGTTTACGACTTGTATGATTTCAAATCAAGTTTGCACACAAGAACATGACATATCATAAAGAATGTATTACGGAACGAAAATACTCATACCGATCGTATAATTTTGTCAGTAGTTACCTGGTTACTGGAATAAGATTTTTTTGTGCCCTTTTACAATAACTTACAACAGTTAACTTGTTCTTTTGCTTTATTTTATGTTATAAGAAAGATGAATCTCTATCTTTATCTCAATCTCATTTACAAACAATTATTTTATTATTTTTATTTCTTTTAAACACACACAAAATTATAAAGATATTGATAAATAGTGAATCTCTATATTCGGAGAATCACTATTTATCTATACTAATAAAGCAAAATAAATTTTTGTTACACGTTTTCTTCTCACATCCTTTCTATCACATGTTATCTTCTCATACACTTGGCATATGTCATTAACATAAAAAATTAACTATTTAATGATCATATTAATACTAATGATATTATTATATTTTTTCAAATTATAAACATATTTTTATTAAACATATTTTTTTAAATAAATAATATAATTTTTTTGATACAAAGAACTTTTTTAAATCAAGTTGAAAATAAATTTAAAAAAAATTAGAATGTTTAAAATATTTTTTTAAACAAATTTTTTAAAGACAAAGTTTAAAAAAATTTGTTATTACTTTATTACATAAAATACTTGATTATACGTAACTCGAATAATATCTTATAGTTTCTAAATATGAATCACTACTATTAATTTTAATATTTTAATTCAATCCGTGTAGAATACGGGCTTCTAAACTAATAAATCTATAAAGTATAAAGATAGAGATGAAGATAAGGATCTTAATATAAATGTAACCGTGTAAAATAAAAAATAATCTTTAAATAATAAAAATAGAGATACATATGAATGCTATAAGTTAACTTCAACCGATCAAACATGTAATTAACTTGGGATGTTATAGTCAAAGAGTCCGCAAGTAAGTCAATGTTTTTGACTTTTCTTACAATTTTAATGTTGTCCAACTAATTTGCTACTTCCTCGAAATATCTGCATATAAAAACAAATGCTTTAAAAAAAAGATGTTTGTTTTCTAGTCTTTGAACAATTAGCCTCTTTTTACATATTACTTGCTAACAATTTCAAACATGGATTCATATCCTGCATCAGAGTATTGTTTAGAGCTCGAGTCATGGTTAAGTTCATCTTCTCTAGATCCATATAGAAACCTATATATAAATCTGTCTTTATCAAATTTGCCTGTGAATATGATTTAAAAACCCGAACCTATGGTGTGATTGGGATCTACATCTAGCATCGCTATTTGCATGCCATGGCATGTGATTTGTTGTTTTTCGGAATAGGAAATTTTGGTTTCCAAGTAGTATTTTTCTCTCAATGCTGCTTCTATCACAGTGATAGCTGTGGCTATGAAACTGCCGGTGGATTTGAGTAGTCCAATGCCAGGTGTGTTGGATCAAGTTGCTAAGGTCGGAGGATTGGTCTTTATGTGCACAATGATATCTAACTTCATGCCTTCTTTGGCGCCTATGGACAACAAGTCACTTATTGCGAATGTCTCAGGTTTCCATTCTCGTTATCACGATGATTGTGAATATTTTTATTCAGATTAAGACTCACGTAGTTAATCCTATATGTTCCATGCTTTTGACTATGTTTTTTCCTGTGCCTTCTTTCATGATGATGGTAGCGTATATTTATTTGGTTGTGTTACTCCTCTTGCTAATAATTTTGATCTCTTCTGCTATAACAATTCCCACTTCAAAAAAGATTTTAGAATTCAAGTATCAAGCTACTAGCAAAATGTTGAATGATCAATATCCACAAGAAAACGTAACATCTATGTTGAGAAACTAAAACAACTTGTGAAAAGATATTGGATCATGGCGGAAACTAGTAGCCCTCAGTTTGTGATGGCTAGTAATCCATTATCCTCTGCATCAGGCATAATTTGTGCAACAAGTATGGTTATATATGTATGTGTGGTGTGGCGGCTTGCTTCGTGGGATCATTTTCTATCATTTGGGTCCATGTATAAGTGGTCAACTCCTGCCATTGTCCTTACACAGTCAATTGGAATTGTAGTTGGTTCCATTGCCCCAATATTTAGATGTTTTGCGCTCTTTAGCTTCAAGTCATTTGCTATTCAAACAGAAAACAACTTTTTTGTGTTTAACGTAGAAAAGTATTGGACTCAAAAGTTGTGCGAGTGGAAAGAAAGTCATATAAGCTTTTTGTCAGGTCATCATAGGTCAAGAGCTCATCTTCACAATTTGAAAATTTGTATTCTAAGCTTTTGCATTGGATTTCAGAAGGTAATAGTTGTATCATGCAAATTAATAGGGCTCGCTCCCGTTGTGGTTATAATATTGGCCATACATTGTTCATATTGTTTCAAGTCACTAAACGCAACGTTGTTTACTCCATCAACTTCCTCAAGCAGTGATGATATAGATGAAGATGCTAGCAAGTATGTTTTGTTACTTGAAGATAATATGCCGCTTGCAGAGAAAACAGTGAAAGGAATTTCAGATTCTATGCATCTCTTGATTCAGAATGCTGAGAAAAAGCACATAACAATCTTCTAAACCTTCTCGAAAATTCAGTTGCATTCGACGGAGTAGGGATGTTTGACATCGAACAAATTCAATCTTTACTTTTTGTTGAACTTGTTAATGGTTGGAGCTTACCAATAGTAAGCTTAACATGCATCGCCATTTCTCTCCCAAATATTCATAAGGACACAATTGATAACTTGTTCAAAAGTGTTGGTGAGGGTCTTTTGTACACTCATCTAGTGGAGGAAAGCCTAAATAAGGCATCTGAGTATGTGAATATTCGAAGGGTTGCGGTGACAGTTTGGCATGAGGTCGAATACAATTGCAAGTGGTTGGATAACACTCTAAAAAGAAGTGCTTATGAAGGAAAAACACCCACAACAATTATTAAATTGTTTGCTCATACAGCTGAAGAAATTTTGAATGAGTTTAATAGAAGTCTCCATGGCGGAGAACTTGTGGAGAAGGAGAACCTTCCTCTAAAGATAATCGCTGCCAACTCAATGTATCGTATTGCTCAATCGATCTTGCATATGTACGAAAGAGACAACTTAGAGATTACTGAAATGAGTTGTTTGCACGGTTATCTAACATGATTGCAGACATATTAGCCGCTTGCCTCACCAACATACCACGAGTCATAACAATGAGATGCCATGAAAATAAAATAGAAAAACAAGTGACTAGTGTTGTGTTTGCAGTTGACCTTCTTGACGAAGCACTGAGATAATAAAGAGACTTGAAACGCGTGAGCTACCTAACATGGATCCTGATAAGATGGGATTTATTGACGAGTGGCGTCTTCATTTAAAACAACCTTAAAATTCATGGTCTTTCATATGCAGCAAAGGTAGGTCTCTTTAACTTCGTTATCTTTAAAAATAATAATTCCCCATATCTTTGCTCTAATCTTTGTTTCTTTCTCTCTTCTTTAAAGCTGATGTAGGTCAAGCGCATTTGCTTCATGGATGGTTTCTTGTCTACTGCGAGCTTCAAGTATATTTTATCATAACGTATCATTATCATATGTCTTTTTCCTTTGAGAATGTTTTAATAAAGAGTCTTTACTGATATGAAAGACAATGTGAAGCTGTTAAAAGTTGGAGATGATGAAAGCAAATCTAAGTGTACCAAATGAAGTCTTTTTGGAGTTATAGTGCATCTCAACTCATCAAATTAGTCCATTCATATGTAAAATTATAATAATCAGGCAAAACATTATTATAACCAATTTGTTCTTAGAACTAGTAAATATTACATAAACATGCCAATATTGAATATTAATTAAAAGAAAAGTTCATGATAAACACGTGTTAAATGTTGTAAAACCGAATTGCTTATAATATAAAATATGTAACGAAGTCTGATTGATAAAAATTTAAAGCTATCTAGCAAAGGTCTAAGTGAAAAAAACACATTCTAATTAATAAAACAACCTTAAGTATATTTATTTAATAAATAGCGTTATAAAACAACCTTAAGTATATTCTTTTTCTTCCAAATTCTAACTTTAAAGTTGATGCAACGTCAAGTTAAGGTTGAATATTTTTAAAAGTATGCACGATTTGTAAAACAACGTTTAAAACTAATGTATTTTCATTTGCCTTTCAAAATATTATATCCGAGTTTATAACCTCCTAAATTGATATAATATATTTATCTATCTACATAAATTTTGTAAAGTAAAAAATTACGGATAAAGTCACACGACAATTGAGAAGAGAATACGATTAACACGTATGCTATATTTTTTCAAAAAAAATTTAACAAAAGTAAAAAGAGTAAGTTTGTCGAACATTCACGTTCATTATCAAAGTATAATAAATTGCAAATACAGTTTCTACACTCACTCAATCTGTCACAATTTAGTTCGGGTTTGACTAGTCAGTTCCAACCCATCGGATCACAAATCAATTTCCACCCTACGGTTAGGTCGATTCTTAACCCGTTTTCACCAAACCGATTTCAACACCACTACACCAGTCCGGATTCGGGTTCAAAACCGGGTTTCCGTTCACAATGTATCTTTTGCATCTCTAACCTTCCATAAAGCAGATATGGGCCAAAATAGCCCAATTCAGTTCGGGCTTCAACTCTCACCCTTTAAATACATCCGTAACCCTAATTCTCTTCGTTTATAATCTACCTTCTCTCCGATTTCACCATATCTGCTGCTGTTGTGGTCAGTGCATTCAACACCGGCAACAATGGCGACTCAAATGAGCAAAAAGAGAAAGGTTAGTATCGTATATCACTGTTACAAGTTGATGTTGTGTGCAATTTTTCATAGATCTTACTGTATATTATTTTTCTGTATCAGTTTGTTGCTGATGGTGTGTTCTTCGCGGAGTTGAACGAGGTTCTTACGAGGGAGCTGGCGGAGGACGGTTACTCCGGCGTTGAAGTTAGGGTTACGCCGATGCGTACGGAGATCATCATCAGAGCTACTCGTACCCAAAACGTTCTAGGTAAACTTTTAATTGCGGTGATTTGAATGTAATTATACTTTTGAAGAGTAAATGTTATGGATTTAGTGATTTTGTAATCTGTGGATATTGCAGTCGTAGCGTGAATTCGCATCCTGCATTTGTACTAGAAGATTGAACATTAATTTAAGGTTTATGGATCTGTGATATCATTTCTGTTATTGTTTTATTTGTACACGGAACATTGATTTGAGGTCTGCCATCTTTGATATTATCTGTGCCAACTACTATCTGTCATTAGTTTTCACAATTAGGTTAGTGGACTTGGTACTTGCATAATGTGCCTTTTGATTTTTATTTATAAGAAGTGATCCTTGTATGACAAATTGACAATTCAGATTGCTAGAAACGGTAAATAGTAACTTTATGAAAATCAACGAGCAAAAGTTGTTTCTTCTATGGTGTTAGAACTCTTTGTTTCTTGGATCTTTAATTGAAAAAATAACAAATAAGTAGTTATTATCTTTGTTGATGTTTACGGTTACCACTATACCAAAGTAAGAACCTAAATTACGATGGCAACGATCTGTTGGTGTTGCTGCTTACACTTAATGGGAGACTTATCTTGAAGGGCAGCCATTGTTGTTAAGTTAGCACCATTAACAGCTTAACATGATATTTACCGGTTACTGTTTTTCAGTAGTAGTTCTTATTTAGTGTTTTGGCAAAATTGTCATAAGATATTCTAAGTTGTTAACAGTATGGTTATCTGCATATTGAACCTTATTTTATAGTGAGAAGGGAAGGAGGATAAGAGAACTGACATCTCTTGTTCAGAAGCGATTTAAGTTTCCTGAAAACAGTGTTGAGCTTTATGCTGAGAGAGTCAACAACAGGGGTCTCTGTGCCATTGCACAGGCTGAATCTTTGCGTTACAAACTTCTTGGAGGACTTGCTGTTAGGAGGTTTGAAAATGCTCTTTCTATTCAACATTTTTTTTGTCAACATTATGATGCCATTTTAATGTCTATTGTCTCAAAATTGTTATATTTTTCTGTTTTTAGGGCTTGCTATGGTGTTCTGAGATTTGTTATGGAGAATGGCGCTAAAGGTTGTGAGGTGTGTAAATATTCGATTATCAACTTTCTCTTCCTTTCTACAAAAGATTGTTACATATTTAACCATTGTTCATTGATAATTAAATCACAGGTCATTGTTAGTGGAAAGCTTAGAGCTCAACGTGCTAAGTCGATGAAGTTCAAGGATGGGTACATGGTGTCATCTGGTCAACCAGTCAAAGAGTACATCGACTCTGCTGTGAGGCACGTGCTTCTTAGACAGGTAAACTCATTTGTTATCTGTTTTCATTTGTTTCCAGCTTACATCATCTATACTAACAACTAACCAACTTCATGTAAATTGTTTACAGGGTGTTCTTGGTATCAAGGTTAAGATCATGCTTGACTGGATCCTACTGGCAAGCTTGGCCCCAAGACACCATTGCCCGACAATGTCATTATTCACATGCCCAAGGACGATGTTGTTGCACTTCCACCTAAAGAGGTTGAGGAATATAGACCACCGCTTGTTGCTGATGAGCCCTTGCCAATGCCCATCCCGGTACCTATGTAAGGCTCAGTTGAAATTTATGTCGTATTTGGACTTCCAAAGTTATGGAAGATAAAGTTTTAGCTGTTGAGTTTTGGTGGACAAGGCTTTCTTTTTGAACTGCTGTTGAATTTTTGAAATTTTTGTTTATGATTAATATTATTTCTGAAGAATTGCAATGTGATGATAAAATGTGGTGATTAATTTGAGTGTTGGTTAACCACCAAAGTTTTTAATCGTTCTGGTTTTTTTAAAGTCCGACTGATTCGTGGTACCATTTGGCTCAGAAGTCGTAACTGAACCAATTGGGATCGGAACTAGTATGAGATTAGTTTTTAATAACTGGACCCGTATAAAAGAGATTTACTCTAATACAAAGGTCTCCCTTTCCAAGCTCTCTCTATAATGGTATTCTTGCATACTCTCATGTATAAGATATATCTATCATGATCAAGGATACTATCGACTTGTGGATTCCTAAACTACTTTCTAACAAGAGTTTATTGTGTTTGTGGATCCCAAACCCATCTTTGATCACAGCCTGAGAAGATGTAAAACCTACATCACATCATTCCCAAAGCCGTACTAAATGCGACTGACCTTTTCTAGCACTGTTAACATGATCTCGATCTTAGCTTACAAAATTTGATAACACTTACACAATCACCAAACGTGCTATATTACCATGACCGTTAGTGTTATTTAGTTGTTCTGGTTGACAATCGGAAAGATGAACATGACATATGGTGTTTTTCCTAACCAAAATGAAGAACCAAACGTCAAAAGTTAAGTTTAGTTTGATTTCGAGTTTTTTTAAGGTTTAGATGGAAAACTGAACACAATCCGAGGCTACAAATACCAGTTTGATTTGGAGTCAATGAGGTCAAAAGTAGTTTGAGTTTTAGCTTGATTTTGTTTGGCTTGTTGAATAGGACCAGTATTGAGTGGTTTTGGCTGTTTTTTGAGCAGTTAAGTCTAGTTTTAAACCATTGTCAAACAGGTTTCATTGTGGAGGATTATAATTCAAACCTATGACCTATAATTAGTTCCCAACTAGTTTCTATATACCAGTTTGAAGCCAATTCGTTTCGGTTCAGGTCGGCGGTTTCGGTTCACGAACGCTGCAAAGTACTACAAGTAACATACCAAAAGCGTTCACAATTCATCTCTCATCTACGTCTTTAGAATTACACACATAAAAAAGACTTAAATCTACTTATTTCTTTCTAAAACCTCCCACATCTTATTTCTTATATGTATCCCTATCTCAACTAAATAATACTTAATTTTTATATTATATATTTTTCTTCCACTCTATTATATATATATATATATATATATATATATATATATATATATATATATATATATATATACATACATACAGAGAGAGAGAGAGGGGGGAGGGATTCTAAGAAAACCATAATGTTATGTGAAAACTAGAGAAAACCAATGAAACCGGTCAAATAATTTACAAATTTTTTATCATTACCTTTTATATTTCTGTATATGTATATAAAAATAAGGGTATGGATCAAATGAAAAACCGTAGCATGGGTTTAAATATATATCACATATAGGTTACGTATACGTAACCATTTTTCATTATACATAGTGTTACGTTACGTAATACTCTCCACTCTCGTATTTATGTTCAACATATATGTAACAAAAACTTAAATAACCTTTTAACAATTCAAATAACAAAAAATTTGTGAATTATGTTCTTGGTTTTCGTAGTTTTCTTTGGTTTTCACATAAATATTGGTTTTCGCTGTATATATGTATATTATATATATATATATATATGTATATGTATATATATGTATATATGTATATGTATATATATATATACATACATATATATACACACACATATATATATATACATATATACATATGTATATATAATATATATATAATATATATATATATATAGTATATATATATATATATGTGATGTGCATCTTTTGTTAATCCATCTTTCTTGTGTTAACTCATTAACTCAATCCTACTAAGTTTGGGATTTTAGTATGGTGATCCAATAATTGTCATGAAATACAATGTTATTGATTAAAAAAATTATTGTATTAGTACAAGAAGGGTAATATAGTAGTTTTAGCACCCTATGATTCTTAGACCTGCAACTATCATCTCGTTAATCCTTATTTCTTCTTTAAACACTCAACCACAAAAATCTTTCTTCTCCTCTCTCCCTTATCAAGATCTGCATTGTTTTTCTTTCTTTTCTAAATATTAAGATTGATGCAATGCTCTTGTAGATCGGTTCACCTTCCTCACCATTTCTTATCGCACCTTTTTCACCACTCACCATCATACCTTCTTCATAACCAAACCCCAGCCGCTGAAAACTTTGCCCTCTATTCCCGTTCAGGCTACTCACCTTCATCGGTGCCACAAACCGTCACATATCACCACCTCCAACTATCACCACTATCGCAGCACCACCACATCACGTTTCTCATCTTCATCAGTCACCACACTCCTTCGTCGCCTTCACCTTCTTTTACACTACTCTACCTTCTACCATCGAAGCCTAAGCACCCCCAGAAATCTTTAAATCTTGAACTCCAATCACAAACATTATGTATAGGTATGTCTTAAATTTGTTTAAATTGGTTCATATTAAAGGATAATATTCTCTTTATTTTTCATAATTTGTTGATGAGTAATGTTCCTTTATGTCTTAAATTAGCTTAAACAACCGCCATATTATTCTTGAAAAGTGTTCTTAATACTTGTTTTTATTTTCTAGTTGGATTTAAGTAGATAAAGGAGGTGATTTGTACATGTGGCTTATCATTATGTCAAAACAGAAGATCATTTAAACTGTAGTGGATTCTTATACCGATGTAACACCCTTTTTACACCGATGTAATACCATTTGTTATATTAATGTAATATCGTGTTATGTCAATACTTGTTGCACCGTATCAGATTGTTTAATTACAGTTAAAATCATATTTGTTGGTGTATATACAGTTTTAACTTTTAAATTACTTAATGTATTGAATGCCATGAATGCCTTTATTCTATTTGTGTATTTACTAATTAGGTTAATGCAAACCTTTTAGATATCTTTTTATCAATGGAGATAGAGATGATGATGATTTTGTTTCTAATTTGTGTTTCATTTACGATAGTTTTAACAATAAAAGTTATTTAAAAATAATTTATTTAAAGTTCCTATTGTTATATGGATATGCAATTCATTCGATATGTGAATGTTTCTAGATAAAAAAACCCTATGTGTAAGTTTTTTCTTCAACATACATTAATTACACCAATGTAATTATTAATTACAGCAATGCAAGTGGTCGGTGCACCAATGTAAATTTTCTTACACTGATGTAACAACCGTCGCTAGAAAAAATGTGTCGAGACTATAACGAAAATAAAGAGAAAACTGTGATGAGTTTTATGGTGTAATTTTTATAAACAAATAACATAGTAGAAAAAAGTTATAAGGTTTTATAAAGATTGGGGAAATCTTTATGTATAAAAATGGGAAATAAAATTGATGATTAGGGAAAAAGGTGACACTTGTCATCTTATTACAAATCTAATATTTTTTAGGGTATGTTAAAAGACCATAATACATTTTTCTTATTAAAAAAGAACACGGACACATGGCATCATCTTGTTCATTTAAAATTTTTTTCTATCATTGGATGAAGGTTAATAAGTTAACACATGTAGGGTGGTTTAACATTGGAACCATACTCTCTCTCTCTCTCTCTCTCTCTCTATATATATATATATATATATATATATATATATATATATATATATAAATAAACAATGAATAGTGAGCCCTAATATTGAAAGATGATATTACTCTCCCTAAAACATGAGAATCTAATATATGGTTGAGGTATAGAATGAAATTTATATTTGAGTAAATTACACGGATCGTCACGAGGTTTGCTTAAATTTCACCTTTCGTCATAGGATTGAAAAATTACAAGTTTAGTCCTAAGGTTTGAAAATACATAACACCTCGGTCAAATAGCCGTTAATTAATTCCGTTAAGTAGGTATAAACTTACATTTTTACCCTTCAATTATAAGAAAAGAAAAGTAAGTGTATGGGACCCACCCCCACCCCTACCCGCTTCTTCTTCCTTATTTTGTCTGCAAATAACAACAAACCACCATTATACACCCATATCCACCACCACAGATCAGCCGCCACCCCTCGCCATTGCCTGAGACACAACCCTCCAGTAAACCGGCCACCAACCCTCGCTTGAAACCTCCATCGCCACCACAATCCACATAAACTAGATCTATAGTTCCACTGCACATTGAATCCATCTACTTTTCCATTTCCATCAGCCAACCACCACCACCACCACCATTTAACTGTGTGACATCTAACATGCACCGACAAGAATCCTGGAACCATCGCTACCACATCATCGTTCTCCTTCTGTCGTCTCATCAACGACTTACACCCCCGGCGTCACACTTATAGTCCACGGTTGAGGTGGTGGTCGACTTTTGCAGGTGGAGTCTCCGACGTTGAGGATGGGGGTGATTTCAATAGTTTTACCTAAAACTAGAAGGTGGGGGTGATTTAAAATGGTGTCTTTTGTGCGTGGAAGATGAACATGGTCAATTATTATTTACCTATAATGGTCGTTTATAATATTTAACAGAAAAACTTGACTGAAATTAACGGCAAGGACGAAACATATTACAATTTTTCAAACCCTAGGACTAAACATGTAATTTTTTAATATCAGAAATAAATGTAAAATTTAAGCAAACCTCAGAGACTATCCATGTAATTTACTCTTTATATTTTGAAGATTTTTTTTATAAATTTGAGGATGAGAATGTAGATCGGAATCTTTAACAAGTGCAGAAGTCCCAGAATCAGGACCTGGCCCAGAACCATAAGCCCACAAGTAATATTATTCTGGGCTGGGCTTATCTTCATACTCGAGTCGAGTCACCATCTACAATCATCAAACAAACAAACCTGTGTAGTTTCTCCACCTACTCATCAATCACCATCGTCTCTCCGATCTCACCTTATCGACTTTCACCGTTTATCTCCGGTAAGTAAACAACATGCGATGCAACCTCTGTTTATCATCTCTCCGATTTGAATATCGTTCGATCTACTTTTATCGTCTTTCTATCGTCATCAAGTAAGAAGCAAAATTAGGGTTTAAAAATATGTATAATTGTACCAGAAGCACCGATTTTAGCTTTGTTTTGGCTAGCTTTATGATGTTATGGTATTTTTATGCTCTTATTGGTAGCCTAACGTGATGTAACATGCTTTGTCGAACATCAATGCTCTTATTTGTACTTGGTAGCCTCATATGTCGTTGTCTGTTAAACATCAATGTTATTATCTTATATTGGTGAAATGATCTGCTCCGTTTATTAATACTTTGAGAGGTCCAGTTTGGCAGGCAATTAAAATCTAAGAGTATTGATTTCATCTTATTTTTGTGCTCTGATGATTGGTATTCTTAAGTTGTGGGATATTTTGACTTTGTGCGTGTGAAGATTGACCTTTTTTTGTATGGAATTAGGAACTACACCATTTCGTATTGAGGAGAGTAAGTCTAATGAGGATTTGTAGTGACCAAAGTAACCACTGTGCTTAACCATTCTTTTTTTCATTTCTTTAGTAGAGTATGGTCATTTGGAGAAAGAATGTGTGTTGATTCGTGTACTATTTATGGAAAAAGAAATGGTCTTGATGATGATTTTGGTGGCCCAGATAGATTTGTTCTTCTAGAGTTCTAGGGGATAAAAATATGAAATGTTTGGGGCTTTGTTTTCTCATTGCTTGTATTTTGTTGATTGGAGATTCTTGAGCTGTAAGGGTGAAGGATAGTAGTATTCATGTGAATTCTGTTCAACTTGCTACTTTCTGGCCTCTTTTTTATGTTATAAGGTTGAACACTACATGGTTGGTACTTGGTAGTTTAGTAGCATCTTAGTATCCAGCATCCTAACATTATTACCATTATTATTGCACAGCCATTTTCACCTGTGTTTTGGTCCGTGTACCTGTTTAACATTAATGTGGATATCTTTTTTATGTGTTAAACATCCTTTTGATTGTTTACGAACTTTCTAGAAGCAGGGAGTAGTGTTACACTGTTACTGTGATGGGATAACAAACAGGTGACTGTGGTGAACCAAGTCTTTTTTGTCCTTGTGAAGGCTTAGGAGTTACTGAATTAGAATACATATCTGGTGAGAGATGCTATACGTTGTTAAACAAAATGTGAGAGAAACTATACTTTGTTCAACAAATTGTGAGAGAAACTATACTTTGTTCAACAAAATGTGAGAGATGCTATACTTTGTTCAACAAAATAGTTTGGAATACTTATTTGGTGATTAATGGAAGCAGCTTTGAATGTGAAATGTGATCGGAGTAGCTTTTTAAATAACATTTGATTTGTACTACTCTCTTCTTTATAAGTAAAGCTATATATTACTACTTGAATTTTGTGGTTAAATGAGTGAACTTGGTTTAAAACATTATACAATTAATGGGAAGAATAGGATTACTATTCTTGTATATCAAAACTCACCAGCTGCAAAGTTTCTTCATAAAAAAAGGTAATGTCATATCTGGATACAATTGTTATTTTTATCTTACTAGGCAGATACACCTCTAATCTTAGAATATAAGTGGTAAATCATGGCCCCTCTTTGAAAGATACTGAAATTTGATATTCAATTTTAATTTGTTGCTTCATTTTTGGATCAGATATTGTTTAAACTTGAATATTTCCACATCTTGTGAAAAAACAATAATAAACAAATGGAAAATACCCAAGATATAGATTTATAGTATAGAACCCTAAAACAGTAGAAGTACACAGTGATGACTATTTGACAATATATTACAGTTTATCAAAATAGGAGTTGGCTTTACATGCGTATTTACTGAAAATCTGAAACAGTTTATTCACTTTACTTTAAGTTAAAGTTTAGAACTAGATTTATCAAAAACGTGTGAATTGAACAAGACAATTTGTTTAATATCAGTTGGTCAATGCTGGAAGAATACATTCATATTCTAACTATGATTGAATTCGAGTTGGTTATCGGCTAGCTTGTATCAAATCAGAGGCCAAAGATTGGTCACATAAATGAATTTTAGTAAAAAATTAACACCTTCTCCTTTTTTACCCTGCTGTAGTGCTTGATGTTGGCTATATAATTCCGGATTTTTCTTGAGCACAATGGCAAATTATTCAGCGAAGGGGGCCCCTGCAAATGGGTCTGTGTATGTTTCTAACTTGCCAACTGGAACAGATGAAGACATGCTAGCTGAATTCTTTGGCACAATTGGCTTGCTAAAGGTATTTCTTTACCCGCGTGTTTGTTTACGTTATTCCATATTACCTCATATCTTATATTGTTTATTGATATTTTAGTCTTTTTGTTTATACCATATAGAAAGATAAAAGAACAGGCCGGCCAAAAATATGGTTATATCGGGACAAAGTAACAGACGAGCCTAAGGGAGATGCTACAGTGACATATGAGGATCCATATGCTGCACTAGCTGCTGTTGAGTGGTTCAACAGTAAGAATTTCATGGGAATATCATTGAAGTTCTCATGGCACAGTCAAAAAGTTCACATAATTCAGTAGCACCGTTTGTTGACCCAAGTCTGGTCAATGATGCGGGACCTGATGAAAGTGGCCCGAGTATTAATGGAAGTGGGGCCCGAGGTAGAGGTCGTGGTGATGCTTCTGGAAACATTCCACAAAAAGCATGGCAACAAGATGGTGACTGGATGTGCCCGAATACAAGGTCTGTGATATGACATTGGTGAGCAGCTCATTCTTCCTTATTTTAACGCGTTTATATTTCATCATGTGACTAGTTATGTTTGTTAATTATTACGTTTGTGATGTTTTGGTAATAGTTGTACGAATGTAAACTTTGCATTTCGTGGTGTATGCAATCGATGTGGAAGTGCAAGACCTGCTGGTGCATCTAGTGGTAGTGCGCGCGGTGGTGGTCGGGGTAGGGGTCGAGGTGGTTCTGATTCAGGTGGTGGTCGAGGTGGAGTTGGTGATCCTACTGGTCTTTTTGGTCCTAATGATTGGTCTTGTCCAATGTAAGTACATAGTAGCCAAACATTTTTTTAAGTATTTTACAAGTACATAAATGATTATACTCTTTATCCAGGTGTGCTAACATCAACTGGGCAAAGCGATTAAAATGCAACATCTGCAACACAAATAAACCTGGTGTTAGTGAAGGGGGTGTGAGGTATTTAAAATGAACTGTAACATCTTTCTTGTGTTCAATCAGTCCTGTGAGTGTTTTACAATAAATTTTGATTTTGTTTTTGTTATTGAGTTAAGCCCATTACGGTTATGGTTCTTGGCGATCTGTATATATACTTGTGCGTTCGTTATACAAGTCATCTTAATAACATATCTATTTTACTTTAACATGTTTAATATATGACGTATGTGGTCTGCCTATGTAGAGGAGGACGTGCTGGCGGGTACAAAGAACTTGATGAAGAAGAATTAGAGGAAACAAAGCGACGAAGGCAGGAAGCTGAAGAGGTAAGATTGTTTTATTCTAGTTACAGAAGTTAAATCATTTCTGCATGTGCATGTTTTTACCATGCAAATTTCAGGATGATGGTGAGATGTATGATGAATTTGGAAACTTGAAGAAGAAGTTTCGTGTCAAAGCGCAACAAACTGAAGTTGGTCAGGTGTTACCTGGAACTGGGCGGGCAGGCTGGGAGGTTGAGGAGCTAGGTACCCTTATTATCTATATGAATTATTGTTTCAAAGTTACTCATTAGCATGCGAAAAACATAAAGAATATAAAAATTGTTTATTATAGATAGAAAAGAGAGAAGCAGAGACAGAAGGGAGGAAAGAGAGAGCAGCAAGAACAGGCGCAGAAGCAGAAGTCGTGAGAGGGATAGGGGTCTGGAAAGAGAGCGGGATCGGGATTACAATTATGATAATGGTCGGGAGAGGGATCGGGACCGTGACCGTCATAGGTATCATCACTGATTATTAATCTATAAAACTTGTGTACTTGAAAGGGTTTTCAGACATCAGTTTCTTTTGGGTTCTGCATTTGCAATGTGAAGTACTTGAATTCTGTCACTCTTTCTTGGGCAATCATGTGGATTCTTTTTGCAAACATTTATGATTGAGTCATTTTGATTTTAAGATGGATTTTTGTAAACTGGATATATTGTATTGTAAAAATATTTCTATTAACACTAATTTTTATCGGTATGATCATATAATTATATTTTAAGTTTTTAGTTGGATTAAATATATGCAACTTAAGTAATTAATAAACATTAGTGACTAAAGCCCTGTCACTTTGTTTTTTTTTTATGGCGTAATACCCAGCTAATTTGAATAGAATTGTATAATTAGTGTGATGTCTTGCAAATTTTAAAAGAACGGAACCCTGAGACGTTTTCCCTTCGCCTCACGAGGCGTAAGCCTTAGGCGGAATTAGAAAATAAATATAAAAATTATATATCTTATAAAAATAAAATACTAAAAAGCACTTTCCCAAGTAATTATCATCTAAACAAAAAATAATCAATTTGATTCAAATATTCGGTCTTCATATATCAAATAAGATTAGTTTCAGTCTCAAATTGATCTAATTTCAATCCCAAATTTAGCACTTATTGACCTAAGAGGCGTACGCCCCATCTGAGCCTTTTGAGGCGCCCCCTCATATACGTATCTTACCGCCTCCCCTTGAGGGGTACACCTGATTGGTTCTAGTATTATTTTTCTCCACTGTCTTCATCTTCCTTTCTTTTTAGTTGAAGATGTGAAACTAGGCGTAATTCTAGTCGAAAGGTTTTGAAAATCAATAAACTCAAAATGTATAGCATTAAACGGTAGTCGCTAAGTTTAATGTCAACGCATAGAAAGACATAATAAGTTGAATACATTGTAATACGATTTACACAAAGTTAAATAGTAAAATCCTTTATAAGTAAGAGTTGGCCCGAGAGTTCGGGACAACATCAAACGAATAAAAACTCGTCACTTTTTGCTATAAACTATAAATAAAATCTGCGTGTTGTAGCGGGATTGAAATTTCGTTAGGTGCGAAAAAGTCATGACATTAACATGTTTAAAAAATTAAAATTGTAAAATGTATGAAGTTGATGCTATTAAGTTTTGTAGATTAAAATATAAATACAAAAACAACATTATATATGTTTCCAGGTTTCAGAAAAAAAACTTTAAATGCATTTAGTGAAACATTTTAACATTTTGAACACTCTTGTTCAACTTACTAATCAAGTCTTCTTATTTTATTAAAACCGTAAATCCACACCAAAAACTAATTTATTTCACATTTTGTTAATAATATATATATATAATTTTATATTATTTTCTACGTCACTAGATTCTTAATCATTTCCGACTAATGGACCGGTGTGACAACTTTTTCATCGTTCGATACAATTCTAAAAACATTAAAATCAACTAGCATTTAGCTGGTCTAATGGACCGCGAAGGCCTTGATTTTTCCTTGCATGATATACCTCTTTAATAATAATTATATAATTTAAGTCTGATTTAATGTACATTTCAAGATTTGATAACTCGACCTGCATCTTCTTATTATATGAAAAAGAACACCTTATCATCATAATATCCATTTAAAAACAACACGTTATATGATAACTTTAATTAGTTATCTTCACTTTCATAAACGTAAGATGGTAATAAAACACATAATTCTTTACCATCTTCCGAATATTACACGTGAGTACGTGACCACGTATCATGGCCTTCTACATTATTGATATTATAATATATCTTACGAGACATAAACTCAAAGTTTAAATCCTAGTATACAAGTAGTTTATGTGTAAGTTCTAAAATTTCGTTTTAAAACCCGAAAACTTATATTCTGACCTGTTTAAGTTTAGCTAGAGACACATATTATAGTCTACACTTATCTATTTATTTTTCTGACCCATAAATTACTTTTTACTTTTTCTTTCTCTTATAGATTATAGATTTTGTTGTTTTATAAAATTTCAAATATACCTTATGACAAGCTTATTATTATTTACCTTTCATGTAAATTTCTTTCAAAATGGTTTGTGTGTCATTATATACAAATAATAGAGTTAGAAACGTATAAGCTTTCAAATTTGATTTTTCACTCCTTGCAACGAGTGGTCTCAACGAGTGGTCTTAACGAGTGATAGACTATAATGTGTATCTGTAACTAAACTTATGTGTCATTATATTGTACATCTTGATTTTTCACTCCTCGCAACGATTACTGGTCTTGATAGCAGTTCATTAAATGTCCCATTTAACATATATAGTTTTATCTAAGTGACTACGTCTAGTCTTTTTAAGACGTATATAATACCAACTATTTCTCGGTATAAATAATATATTTATTATATATGTAATTTAATTCATATATTTAATTAAGAATAATTACGTTACCACTAAGCTAGTAGACACCAACATTTAATGTGTGATAATCCTGCCAAAACTTGGTGTAAAACGACACCAACAATATATAATGAGAAACATATAAATGACTATGACTTCTTCGTTTCATGTTGTGCAACAACTAAAATCTCTACCATGCATCATTATCATCAAGTTAATTTCCTTCGAATCGAGAAAGTTACTTGGAGTTCATAATTCTTTGAATAAAAGTCATTACGAAACAATAACCTGACCTCCAACAGCTCATAATCAACAAATTTTTTAGATAAATTGTGTTAGTAATCTCAAATAAAATTGGTAGCATCTTAATAGAATATATTTTTAGGCCAAATGTAGGTCACGAATTAACGACCCCATCTTATCATTTTGGTTCTTGATGCACCTCTAAGGAAATGACAACCATCTCGTTTTTTCCGTCTTTCCTCGTGTGACACATAAGTTTATCTAATTTTCCTCAGTTTTTACCGTTTTACATGGTGTTGTTTTAGTTTTTTTTCGTTTCTCTCGATTTTCTTCATTTTAGCTTTCTTTTAATTTGTATTTACATTTCATACTCTATAATTAATTTTTTTCTAGTAATGGTTTATCATAATGTATCTTTTATAAACTAAAAAAAATTACTGTTTGTTAATAATTTTTTTTAAGAACCAACTGCCCCCAACGTTAATTAACTAATCTTTAATATACTAATAAGGTTTTGTTTATTTGGTTAAAGAACCGCCCCAAAATGTTTTATTCATAATCTAATGTTTTGTTTAAGAACTAACAGTCTTTAAAGGCTTTTGTTGGACTCCATACTGTGTTCCCACTCTGGGGCCGTGGTGTTCCCACCCTAAGTCAGTTTTTCCCGGGCAGTCCCCGGACTCCATACCATGTGTCCTAACAAAAGAGTTTGGAGAAATTGATAGATAGATTCGAATGAACACCGATTACCTTTGAGGTATTACCATTAATCTCCTGAATCAATGTGACATTTTACACCAAATTATTAGGATTCTTCAACTTATGATTCTCGTTCACTTGTTGGATAAGCAATCGATGTTGTTCTAACATAGATTACAAAGTAACTAACTTACTTGGAAACGAAGAGATGACTATCATGAAATGATTAAAGATAAAATAGGGATAGATGGTAAAGGGTTGTAGCTACTTATTTACATAAAAAATAATGAAAATAACAACCAATGTTGTGAAATTAAGAGCAGATGAAATAACCTTTCTAAACAAACATACAGAAATAATCAGTTAATAGATAAGAAGGTTGTCTAATATTCAAAGACCGTCTATAAAAGCATCAAAAGTATAATATATGAATTAAACTAAAACAAATTTGATGTGACTTAAACTCATACCCAAAGCAACTTTAGCAAGAGCTTTCAAACGTACAAGTCAATTAAACTCTAACCCCATCTCAAATAGCTGCATAAAAACAGATAAAAGACATACAAATAACATAAGTTTTTTTGCAAAAAAGTCTGATTAGCGTAAGTGTAAAAACAATAGTGGCACTTGCATGATTTGGTCCTAAAATGTAAGAAAATTATAAAAGCTATAAACATTACAAGATAACGATGCCTCACTTGGAAAGAACTTTAAATCTTATAACGTTTTTAACAATCATATCATGCAATGCCTCTCTGTTAGAAACCATAATAAACAAAAATTCATGACATTTTCTCAACTATCGTTGTTTATGTTATAAATTGAGCACAAGATTATGCAATTCAACAAGAAACGAAGAAGATGAATACTCTAATTACATGAATTCAAGAAGGATATTATTATCAAGTGATGCCGACTACGATCACTCTAACTCCCTTCTAATACCTCTATAACAGACATGTTAACTAACCTCCGCAACGGACACTCCACAGCAGACACATTAACTCCACAGCGAACACTCCATAGCGGACGGTTTAACTATACGCTACAACGGACACCGTAACTAACTCAACTTGAAATTGAGAACTATACACTTTGAACCCCTAACCTTTGCTAACTATGCAAATCACACCCAGAACTACTAACATATACATTTTTTGACTTTTATCACCAACAATCTCCACCTTAAAATAAAAAATAAGACTTCAACCTATACCTAAAGCACCTAACAAAACTGAAACTTAACACCAGGCAGAGATTTAGTAAACATATCAGCAGGGTTCTTTGAAGTAGATATACTTTCCATTTTGACTTTCCCAGCATTCACCACATCCCTTATAAAATACAACCTCACATTGATGTGTTTTGTTCTCTATTGGAACATATTATTTTAGACAATTGAACTGCACCTTGGTTATCACAAAACACTACTGACTCAACAATATCAATTCCTAACTCACAGACAAAACCATGCAACCAAAAAGCTTCTTTGACTGCTTCAGTTAAAGCTATATATTTAGCTTTTGTGGTAGATAATGCCACAATATGCTGCAACTGTGCTTTCCAACTAACCAAATTATCAAGCACTTGAAAGCATACCCTGTAATAGATCTTCCTCTATCCAGATCCTTGGCAAAATCTGAATCAACATAACCAATAATCCTATTATTTTCTTCATATCATGACAGCCCAATACCAAACCATAATTTTTAGCACCACTGAGATACCTCAAGATCCATTTCATAGCATCCTAATGAGCTTTAACAGGATTAGACAAGTATTTACAAACTAAACTCACAGCATAGCCAATATCCAACTTTGTACACACCATTAAGTACATCAAGCTCCCAACTACATTAGCATAAGGCACTTTCATCATATAACTAACTTCATCATCAGACTTAGGAGAATCAGAGCTTAACAATTTAAAATGTGCTGCAATTGGAACATCTACTGATTTCACCTCATCCATTCTATAATTAATTAATACCTTTTCCAAATAAGAGCTTTGAGACAGTTTCAACACCCTGTGTTCCATATCTCTCTTGATTTCTATGCCCAAATTTTCTTTGCTTCACCTAAATCTTTCATCTTAAACTCAGACATCAACATCTGCTTAGTGGCTTCAACTTCTTCTAAGTCTTGACAGGCCACCAACATATCATCAACATACAGCAACAAATACATAATTTTGTTTAGGTTGTATTCCTTATAATAGACACAACTATCATAATCACTTAGATTAAAATCATGAGTCATCATATGTTCATCAAACCTTTTATACCACTATCTAGGGGATTGCTTTAGCCTATATAATGACTTCTTAAGTAAACACACCTTATCTTCCTACCCTTTAACTTCAAATCCCTCTTGTTGTTTCATAAATTGTTTCAGCTAACCTTCCATGTAAAAATATTGTTTTCACATCCAGCTGATGTAACTCCAGATTCATGAAAGCAGTTAAAGACAGCATAACTCTTATAGAAGAATGTTTCATCACAGGTGAAAATATTTCATTATAGTCTACACCTAGCTTCTATGTAAACCCCTTAGCAACTAGTCTAGCCTTGTACCTTAGGGCTTGGGGGCTCACCTTCAGAATTCCTTCTTTAAGTTTGAACAACCACCTGCATGACACTGGCTTGTGACCCTCAGGTTTATCAACCAACTCCCATGTGCCATTTTTATGAAGAGATTCCATCTCTTCCTCCATGGCCTTACACCATTTTGAGATTTCTTTTACTGAAATAGCCTCAGAATTTGACAAAGGTTCATAGATACTTTCTTCTTCAGCAGCTATAAAGGCCAATGCAGACAAGTCAATGCCCTCTCCGTATCTGAGTGGAGGAACCACTTGTCTCCTTTGCCTATCTCTAGCCAATTGATAATCACTTAAACCATCCCTTTGACTATCAGTAGTAGGTTTATCCACACCTTTGTTACCCAAACCTGCCTGCTCCACCTCAGTCTAAACCCCACTTTGTTCTACACCTTCTGAACTCCTTTTTCCTTCAATGTCCTTATATGGAACATCTTATTGAAAAACTACATCTCTACTTCTATTACCCTTGGTCTGCCACCATCTAGCTTCCAAAATCTATACCCTTTTACTTCATCAGGGTAACCTAGAAATACACATTTGCAGGCCCTGAGTTCTAATTTTCCTTGGCTGACATGAGCATAAGCCAATGATCCAAACACTTTAAGAATACCATACTCATGCTTTCTTCCTGACCAAGCCTCTATATGTGTCTTCATGCCTAATGCAGTTGAGGGAGATCTATTAACTAGATAGGCTGCAGAGGTCACAACTTCTACCCAGAACTGCTTGGCAAACCAGAGCTAGACAACATGCACCTTACCTTTTCAAGTAAGGTCCTATTCATCCTTTCAGCAAGACCATTCTGTTATGGATGACCAGGTACAGTATGATGCCTTGCTACATCTTATGCCTTACAGTACTGATTAAACTCATGGTTACAAAATTCCAACCTATTATCAGTTCTTAGCCTTTTGACTTTTCTCTCGGTTTGAGTTTCTACAAGAACCTTCCATTCTTTGAATGTACTAAAAGCATCACTCTTATTCTTTAAGATGATCACCCAAACTTTCCTTGAAAAATTATCTATTAGGGTCATGAAGTATCTAGCACCACATAATGAATCAACTTTGGCAGGCCCCCGTAGATCAGAATGAATGTAGTCTAATATTCAACTTGTGACATGCTTAGCCCTTGTGAATTTAACCCTTTTGTGTTTCCCAAAAATACAAGTTTCACAAAATCCAAAATCACAATTCTTTAGCTCACTTATAGCTAGCTGTTTTTGCAACTCCACCAGTCCTTGTAGACTTATGTGACCAAGCCTTTGATGCCACAACATGGCCTTAGAACTACTATCACTCGGGTGGTTGCCACATAGGAACCTTCTACAACAGCACCATCTAGTAAATAGATATTATTATCTTTTCTATTCCCAGATAATAACACCGTTGATCCCTTTATTACCCTTGCCTTACCATCTTTCAGACTGACATGGTAACCAGATCTTTCTAACAACCTTAATGACAACAAACTTCTTTTAAGGCTAGGAATGTACCTTACATCGTGGAGATCCACTTCCATTTCATTCTTCATCTTTATAGTAACTGTCCCTTGACCCACAATCTTACAAGGTCTATCATCTCCTAACTTCACAGATCTAAGGTTCTCATACTTTAGATATTTAAAGAACTCTTTAACAGGGGTTATATGGTAAGAGCAACTTGAATCCATCACCCATTCATTAGTATTTCCACTGCTTGTGACAGCAAGCACATCTGCACTTTCATATCCTTCAAAGAGATCATCTTGTGTATTGTGACTTGAATGAGTCTTTGACCCACTTGGTTCACCCTTCTTCTTTTTCCAGTCAGGGCAATCTTTCTTGAAGTGTTTTTCTGACCCACACATGTAGCACCTTCTTTTGAACTTGGACCTTAACTTAGAGACACTTCTTGGCTTGAAGTTTCTCTGCTCAGATTTTCCCCTGACTGCCAAGCCCTCTCCACCATCTTCTTTGTAATCAGTTCTCTTTTCAACCCTTTGAATTGAGAGCTTCCAACACTTCCTCCATGGTAAGTGTATCCCTACCATACATCAACATGTCCATAAAGTGCTCATAGGAGGGTGTAAGAGAAGTTAAGAATATAACTGCTTGGTCTTCATCATCCAACTCAGCTTCTATGTTTTTCAGGTCTAACACTAACTTGTTGAATTCGTCAGTATGATCCTCAATCGACTTTCCAAGTGCCATTTGAAAGGTGTACAGACGCATCTTGAGATATAAGCGATTTGCCAGTGACTTGGTCATGTACAACCCTTCTAATTTTAACTAGACCCCTGCAGCCTTCATCTCTTTCGAGACTTCTCTGAGTACCCGATCACCTAAGTTCAAGATGATGGAACTATGAACTTGTTCGAGCATCTCCTTCTTCTCTTTGTCCGACATTGTGTTCGGCAACTTAGATTCGCCAGCCAAGGCATCCACCACTCATTGATGAACGAGAACGCCTTCATTTTCAGTCGCCATAACCCAAAGTCATTCTTCCCGTCGAATTTTTAATCTCAAACTTTTTTGACAGCATCGCTTCCTCCGAAAGATCTTGGATTGATTCTAGTTCCTCAATTGAGCCTCTAACCAGGCTCTGATACCAATAGTTATAAAATTGAGCACAAGATTATGCAATTCAACAAGAAACGAAGAAGATGAATACTCTAATTACATGAATTCAAGAAGGATATTATTATCAAGTGATGCCGACTACGATCACTCTAACTCCCTTTTAATACCTCTATAACAGACATGCTAACTAACCTTCGTAGCGGACACTCCACAACGGACACATTAACACCACAGCAGACGGTTTAAGTATACACTACAACGGACACCGTAACTAACTCAACTTGAAATTGAGAACTATACACTTTGAACCCCTAACCTTTACTAACTATGCAAATCACACCCAGAACTACTAACATATACATTTTTTGACTTTTATCACCAACAGTTTATGTACACAAACTCTAGGTCATTTAATCTGCATGTTTTTATAAACTCTAGTTCACTTAATCTGCATGTTATTATAACTCAGAGTCGATGTATTAGGAGGACAATATTAACATAGGAATTATCTACTGCAATATCACTTCTTCGTGTTAGCCTAAGATATTGAAGTGTGTAACATAATCTAGTCTCACCATTTGTGGGACTGCGGAGACATGTTTGCAATCGTTAAACGATCTGGTAATGATATTTCACTCATGTATTTTCCTATGAATGTCACATCAAAGGAAACCATGTTAAAAAAGAGTTTGAAATAATGCATCAACATCATACTGAAACAACAAATTGAAATGAACAAAATGGCCAAATGCAAAAGTTATCACAGATCATTTAGTTTTGACACCCTGAGCTCTAGTTTCATCTCCAATTTTTATATAATCAAATGACATAAAATGAATTACTACATTTAAATATATGAAGCATTTGAAATAGGCTTCAAATTTTTTTATATGAATTAGCTGTAAATTATTCCGTTAAATAGCTGTAAATTAACCATTTACCCTTTTTTTTTCTCATTTTCTTTTCAGATCAACCTCATATCAACCATCACCACAACACCACCACCAATCCCCACCAATCACCAACAATCCTTATCACAACCATAGCCGGCCCTGAGGAGGGGCAAAATAGACACCCGTTCAAGGCTAACTCCCTTGGGGGCATAAATTTTCTATAAAAAAATTTATATTATATATATTTTTTTTCTAAAAAGATAGTTATAAGTTATAACCCAATAAAAAACATAACCTATTATGTTTTAAATCAAATTTATATATCTTTGGGTCTGTTTCGTTAACCCAGTTACTTAATTAGAAGCTTATTCTTAAAAAACAGAATACTCAAATCCCATGAGCCATGTTCAATTGTTATTTTTTTATATAATTGTTTTATATGATGAATTAACTCGATTGAGCAGCCGACCTAAAAAAAATAGAAATCGATGCATTCACAAATGGAACAGCAAAAATTTGCGACGTGCGGGACAACAAGGCCTTTGTGCGACTGCCGACTTTGTTAGTTTTTTGTGGAATTGTGGCTTCACGAGTATCGGTTGGCTATTACTATATGTTATTGTAATACTATGATTTTGCTATGTTTATTGGTAAAACGTGTGTTTTTGTTTAAACAAACTAGTTTATATAAATTTAATTCGTTAGGATCAAAGAGTATTTTTTTCAGCTCGTCTAGGGCTCTAAAATCCTGAGAACCAGCCCTGGTCACAACCATCACACGCCATCATCTGCACCACTACCCCATCTCCAGGTCAATGTTTTCAGGACCTCAAGCAAAATTTTAATTTTTTACCGTAAGTAGACTGAATTTGTAGTTGCGCCCATGTCTCTAAAAGGAAGAAAGATCAAGATTATGTAGGTGTTTGGACTATGAGAAGTTAAGTCTAGACACATGCAAAGACTTAGCCAAGAACCCTACAAACCCACTAAGAATTACAATTCAATCACATGTTGCACATAATCAACCATACCAATGGTTTATACCAATGATCATTATCAAGATTACTCCTAAATAACAACCATGATCATGAAACCTCATTGACTAAAAGTAGCAGATAACTCATGGTCATGGGCGGAGCTTTTAGGGGGTCCCTCCTATTTTTTCGCTTAAAATGGAAATTTGTGTGTATTTCGTTCTAAAATTTTATACGTATTAGGTCCAGTCTTTCTTTATATAGCGATAGGAATAAAAAATTATGCGTCCCGTGACTTTTGCTCCCTCTATATATTTGTTCAAGCTCCGCCACCGCTCATAGTGCTCTACAACAACAACAATGGTGCCCATGATCATCTTCGTTTCGCTTAGGCCTATCATAGTTCTACTTCATCTCCTTACAATCTTTCTCCAACTCACTACTCTCCATTGCATTCTTTGTAGGTTTAATTCACGCACATCATCAAGTTCATTCCTTATTTTCGTTATGTAATCAAAATTTAAAGATAGAATATTTAATAAGTTGAAATCTGAAATTTTTTTGATAACTATAAATATCATTGAAATTAGCTCTGTAGTTATAGAAAGCTTAATTTGAAAAGAATTTGGCCGACTCAATTTAAACCAATACCCAGTAAATTACATACAATTAATCGCCGGCTCAAATTAAACTAATATCCAGTCAATGGCCGGCTCAGATTAAATTTTTAGTTGAATTGATCTCCATTTAGTCTCATATAATTAATCTCCTAGTAAATTCGATCAATCATTTAATCGAATTGATCTCCATTTAATCTCCTAATAAATTCGATCCATCATTTAATCGAATTGATCTCCATTTAATCTCCTAGTAAATTCGATCCATCACTACTTATACTTTAAAATACTTATACTTTAAAGCGCATAGTGAATATCAAATTAGCATAGTTGACTACAATCTCTAAATTTATAACATTGTGCTTCTCAAATGTAATTTATTGAACTTGAGGGTCCTTCAGTTTCTCACTATGTTGTTTTCCACCAATTGAATGTTTCGGTATTTTAAGATTTTAACGTAGAGTACAATCTCTTAATGCATAACATTGTAATCCCCTGATGGTAAATTTGTAATATTGTTGAACTTATGGGACTTTTAAGACTATCCCATCGCGACGCCCGTGGCCGGCCCGTCGCCGAAATGGACCGCGCCCACCGGAAGGGCGGCGATGGGGGAGAGGAGATGGAGGTGGGGATCCGTGGGCAAGGGCGGATGAAGAAGAGGTGCTGGTGGGCCCTACCACTATAAAATTATTTCTAAACTATAAAATAATGGTAGGCCCTCCTATTATAAAATAATTTTAAATGATTTTAAATTAAATGTTTTTAATTAAAATATTTTAAAATCTTTTAATTAAAATAATAATTTAAGTATAATATTTTAATTAAAATGTGTTAATTAAATAAAATATTTTTAATTTTTTATGTTTATAATACTAAACTAATTAATTAGAGTTTATTTTTTATTTTTTAAAATCTTTTTATTTATTTATAACGGCTACTTTTTTTATTTTTTCATAGCGGCTAGTTTTTTTGTTTTATTTATAATGGCTACTTTTTTTTTTATAACGGCTAGTTTTTTGTTCTATTAATAACGACTACTTTTTTGTTTTATTCATAACGGTTAGTTTACCTATTATAAATATGTTTTATTCACTTGAGAGTTTTTCTCAAATCACACTTCATCAACTTTCTAACATTCTAACTCTCTTTTAAACACAAATCAAAATTCAATTCTCAATGGATCCAAGAGCTCCATTCTCTTTCACACTAATGTTAAATGATGAAACCAATGAAGAATACCCAAATCAGCAACCCGCGTTCTCCCAATATCAACACCCTGGGTTCTCCCAATTCCCACAACCCGGGGGATTCCCATATCTTCAACAATCTGGGGAACGATCATTTCAAACACACCTACAGAGATTTAGAAGCTTACGTAACCAGGACACGCACCATGCATTGCGAAACGATCTAATAGAACATCTCTGGGCGAATAGGGGGATTACAGAGTAGTTTTATTATTGTTTCTATCTATTAATTTCGTATGGTCGTTTTATTTAATTATTTTACGTTGTTATTTTTATTTTATTTTAATGTAGTTGTTGTTTAATTTTATTATTTTCTTATTTAGAAATTTAAGTATTTAACTTGATCATTTGATATTTAATTCTATTATTTATTTTAATTAAATATATTTACAATAATTTAAATAACTTTATTTAAAGTAAATAAAAAAAGAAAATGTGAGGTGGAAAAATAAAGGTGTTTGTGGGAATAATAGTGTTGGGGGTAAAAAATGTTTGTGGGAAGAATGTGTGGAGGTGAGTGAAAAGTTGATGTGGCATGCTGATTAGGACTGTTTGTGGGAATGAAGAGCTGTAGCGTTATGAACAGTCTAATTTCTTACTTCCTATGTCGTTTTCCACCTATTAAATGTTTTAGTATTTTAAGATTTTATTATTTTAATATTATGATTAATTTTAAACATTTTTTGTTTTCCGATACAACTTTTTGGATATAATATATTATAAAATTGTGAACATGTAGTTGTGACGTAATTAGTTTTATCTACATTTCGATATAAATCTTCTACGAAACCAACTCGGGTAAGGTGTAATGTACTTACTTTTTCAAGACGAAGTAATATTTTTCTCAAAATTTCAAATATACAATTACGATGCCTTCAATCTTTATTTTCACCTAAGTTTCAATATAAATTTTATTAGAAATCAAGCACTCACAATGCACGACGCTAAAACTCGCGGGTCAAGTATAATATATTTTTACCGTCCTACACCAATGTAATATTTCTTTTCTTAACAAAGCGATGTTGTTGTTACGCTATAGTTATTTCTACCTACGTCTCAATGGATAGTTTATTTAAAACTGAGCCTCACAAGGCATGGCAAAAACTAACAGGTTAAATATTATATATTTTTACTTTTCTTCACACCAATTTTTTTATGTTCCTATTATTATGACATGCTTATTTCAAATAAATTTTAATTAAAACCGAATCGTTATAACACGCTAAAAAGCCACTAGTTTAATTCTATTATAAAATAGAACATATTATATATACCTCTAAGCTTCATGATGAGTTGTTGTACAGTAGTAGTCTAGTCCATTTTAATTAATTACAATTCACTGTGATAATGAGAAAGAAAACTAGTTTTTTTAACCGTACGTTGCGGTAGTTATATTAAATCATAAAAAATTAACCTCGAAACATTGTCTCGTATCCTCTTGTTGAGAGAGCGTTGCTGATTACGTAACTTTATATAGGAAAAACATGACCTTAGCGCACCTTGCTAACAATCGAAACTACAGCAAACCCAAACAATGCAACGGGACGTTGATAATACTCAAATTTTATATATAAAGAAAACGTAAAAGATTTTGCGTTGATATTTGATTATATTCATTTAATCAGTTGAACATAATATGAATATAATAAAATTACTAATAATACTAAATAGAAAAATAAGAACCATTTAACGCTATACTTGTTTTGATACATAACGACAGATGTTGGTTGTAAAATTTAATACGGAAGCTCATATTTAAAAAGATTGTTTCATTTACTTTAAGCCATTCACAGCCCATGGTACCATCATCATAGCAAAAGGTACATATAAACTTTCATTATAACAGAGTTATATTAATGTGTACTCTGTCATTCAAAATGAATGTCATAAAGAACAATCAAACAAAATGCAAAATGGGTACTGTAGTCAAAGAAAAAAGGCTGACCTTTAGGAATCATGAAATCTCAAACCCTTGAATAAAAATCAACAGTACGCCAAGAGCATACACTAATCCAGCAATAATACTTAACCCAACCGGTTAAGGTGAAATATTTATTACATGTAAATATGAGAAATGTCATAAGTTCAAATCTCATTTTAAGCAATATGTTCAGAATTGAGCCATGAGTTTTTCACAGCAATAGATTTTCTTCCTAAAGAGTTGAGGGTGTGGTCCCGACTGGGACACCGATAGATGGATACGTTTAAGGTAACATCTACCCTCCGAAGCAGGGTCACACATTTTTCGTTCAAAAAAAAGTGAGATTCCCATGACATGTAAATAATAGGAGGTAATGAGTTCAAGTCTCACTCTAAGCAAAATACTTAAAGTTGAGCCAGAGGGTTTTCTCAGCAATGAGTTTTCTCCTGAGGGAGTTGGGGTGCGGTCCCGGCTGAGAAAAATGAATAAGTGGGCCCAATTAAAATAACACATATCCTCCAAAACAGAGTCGTACATTTGTCGTTCAAAAAAAATTTGTACAACATAAAGCACATAAAACTTAATAAGCATAATTTACCACAACATTATGCACAAACCAGTTGCTTATTAAGGTAAGTACAAACATGTAATCACAATTCACTGCGATAATTAGAAAGAAAACTAGTAATTATCCCGCGCGATGCAGCGGCACCGTACTTGGTGTAATAATGTATAGACTACAATTATTCGGGCTCGTTTTCAAACTTAATTTACGCCAAAATGCATAGTTACTCGAATTCATATCGTCGAATGTAAATATAGTATGTTTGACGTCACTCGTTGTCAAACAAAATCTACATCAAAATGTAGGTCAAGTCAATTCGTACATTAAAGTTAGCACGAAAGCGCTTTATATATAACCCAACTCGTTTCGGAACAAATTTACATCAAAACATAAACGAACTTAAATTTACACCGACACGTACATAAATATAAGGACGTATAAATTTAGCTTTTTTAAGTAAAAATGTATAATGGGCAAACACAAAGTTTTAAAAACTCGAAAGGATAAAAAGTAACAATTCAATAAACCTAAGAGCAAAGGCCACTTAGGGTGAGTATATATGAAACTTTATGTTAATACATAGAAACAAAAAAGCTTATGATTCGAGAATCAACATTTTGTCACTAACATGATATGTATTAAGTATTTGTGCTCTATGCATTGAGTGTTGATTTATTCCCAAAAATGATATCCGAAAAAAATTATTTATATTAATATTAAAAAGACTTATGATTTGAGAAAATCAACATCACTAGCATGATGTGTATCGAGTATTTGTACTTTTTGAATTGAGTGTTTATAATATCCCAAAAAGGATATCCAGAAAAAAAAATATTATTTGATATTAATATTAAATGATTATTATAATAATTATATATTTGTTCTTCTACCTATGAGACTGAAAATATATACAATTTAAACAATAGAAGAAATAGTAAAAGAGAAAACACAGGGTGTGAAAAACCCGAAAAGAGAACTGAAGTTGGAACTCAAAATAAAAGAAGTTATGCAAGGCTAACTTGTACACTATGCATATAAGATAATCAATATGCCTTTTAAAGTTATATAAAATGAGGATCGAGTGGTCTACTGGTATGCATGCATGTGGGAGACTTGGTCGGCAAGATTTTTCTTTTTCTTAATAAAACTTTTGGATTTATTTTCCTTTTTTTAGTCTGATTTGTTTTCTTTTGAATTTATTTCACTTTTGTATTTAACTTCTTATAATAAGCTTTTGAGTAAATTATTGTTTTAGTCTATGATGTTTTGGTAAAAATAGACGTTTTGGTATAAAATTTTAAAAAATTAACTTTTTAGTCAAATAGTTTTACTTTTGTAAAAATATGAAAAGACTATAGTGCCTTTGTAGATTAAAATAAAAAAAAACCTATATATTTTTTAAACACCCCCCCCCCCCCCCCCCCGGATTATCATCCATCATCCATATCAACACCTTAAACAAGTGATGTAGGCGGAAGCACAATACAACTAATTAAATAAGTTGATTCACAAATAATACCAATACAATTTTTTTAAGTATCGTTGATTCTCACAGAATACTAATAATCAGGATAATCACACACTTTTTGATAGGGAGAAAATTAATTTTTCATAAACTTCAAAACCTGATCATCCTCCAATGTTTATATGAGTATAAAAAGCAAACCAAAAGTCAAATGGATCTCAAAACATAAACGGGTCAAAAACTAGGCCATTTTAATAAAGCCCTCTTGGACAAGCGATCATGTGCCTCCATAAACAAGATAACTTGCTCCTTCACACTTGGTCTCGCACCATCATGTTTCAACTTATGAAAACATAGTATATATTACTAAAAGAATAACGTAGTACTTGTAAACATATGACTGAAAGAACAACTAGATGTTGACGCGAGTTGTTACCTAAGAACACAGTTAAGCGTTGGATGTGGGCCCAACCCTATGAGAGCAATCCATGACGGTTGATCTCGTAGGAAGTTTTCACTCGAGCAATCAAGGAACAAACCTTTGAGCTCATCGTGCTCAAAGCAAACAATATTGGTTTGTACAATGGATTAGATGTTATAAATGATATTAGTGTATAGCCACCCATATTTTATTCTGTTTACAAAAAAGAGGATGTTTTTGACACTTAGGCGAATCCTACATTGCTTAATTTTATTCACTAGAGAGAGACTCGACCATTAGAAACGCATCACCTCAAACATCACTAATATGTTTTAGGCGCATTAGTTGTGTGAGATGAAAACTCACTTAAGTATACTTGAGAGTTGAGTGGGAGCAATCCATGATGTGTGATCTTCTATAAAGTTTTCACTCTGACAAAAAAAAACAAATTCATAAACTCTTTGTGTACAAAACAAATAGTATTACTTATCTAGTTATCTCCTTCTAAGATGTCTTATAAGCAGTCATGCACATAACACCACTTTGCTAGATGTCCCAAACTTTGTTTGGATCAACATCATAGATTACAAACTTCTACATAACCCCTCTTTTTTGTGTTTGTTAACTTCATGACTTAAATAGACATTGTGACTATGCTAAGAGACTAGAGAAGATACTCAAAGTCTCAACCAAAGTGTGTTGCATTGAATTCAGCTAGCCAAAACGTACTTTTTGTGGACGTTACGCGAAAGAAATGCGATGCTCGAGAGGGTTTTTGCGTATCGTCATGATGGAATATATAAAACGAGATATATGTGTAATTGATTTCTGAAATCACTCTTGATTGTCTCTCGCTATATGTATGATTTGATTTTGGTTGCGCTCTTTAGTTTCATGATTTTGTTTTATATTCAACGAGAAAAAGAAGCTATTTTTACAACTTGTTTTCTTAAAAGACTTCCGTTATGTTAACGAAAGTATAAAACAAAGTAATAAGATGATACGTCGATTTCAATAGTAGACGGAATAGACAACTACTTAACAAACGAAGTATGGTGAATATTTTTTTGAGCAATTGCCTATTATTGCCCGCACACGAGCCTTAATGTTAGGTGTACGGAAGAACCATGCCTACCAGCCCACATATTAAATTGTTAGGGTCGAGGATCGTACTAGTGAACCCACAAGTACTCACACGTTCCATCCAATTAAAAGATGACACATCATTTTAACCCGAATTTACCCACAAGAGAGGGGGCGGTGTTGAAGTTTTACACACACACAAACTTTACCCTCTCGGTAAGAATACACACACACCCAAACTCTTGTCGGTTCATCGGCTTTGTATGCCAAGAGCTCCACCCGAGGAGGTGGCGACAGTGTTACCGTCCAACCCGATTACCCGAACGCGAAGCTGCTTTTCAACCCGAACGTGAACTCGCTTTCCGACCCTTCCACGCTTAGGAGCATAGAAGGACACATGATAGCTAACATGAGCCATAATTAGAAGGTGCGTCCCTACAACATATGCATATTATAAATAGAGTAAATTACACGGATAGTCATTGGGGTACGCACGTATTGCAACTTTAGTCCCTACTTTCAATAAATTACAGATGAGGGCCTGAATCATGTAAGAAGTGCACGCTGACGGTCCCTAACACTAACAAAGGTTAAGTTTCTCTGTTAGTTTTTTTAAAAGACCAAAATACCCCTTCTTTTTTATTCTCGTCTCCACATTCAACACCCACCATTGCCGCCTCGCCGTCGCCGCCTCTACCCTCGTCCCACCGCCGCCTCCGCCTCCGCCTCTTCCCTTAACCCACCACCACCGTCGCCGCCTGCACCCTCAAACCACCACCACCGTTGCCGCCTGCATATATTAATAATATATGTATATATACATCATCATCTTCCTCACGTCAACACCACCACCGTCAACCCATCACTACCGGCAACCAACCACCATCTCCCAGCCACCATACCACCACCACCACTATCACCATCCTTAACCACCATCGTAATCACCATACCATCCCTACTATCACCGCTTGAGCACACCACCCAAATCCAACATATTGGATCTTCCAACCACCACAAAATCCAACGACCATCGCCTACATCATCGCAACCACCACCATCTACATCATCGTACCAACTACAACGGTCACCACCGATGGTGGAAAAGAATAGGAGAGAGAGAGAGAGAGTGTGTGTGTGTGTGAGAAAGAGAGAGAGACGAGGGTGGTGATGGTGGTTGTTGGATCTGGTTCCGTCGGAGATGGCCGGAGGCGATGCTGTCCGCTGGTCGTTGGTCGTTGGCATGGGAAGAGTGGTAGTTAGAGTTGCAGAGGTGGGAGTTGGGGACCAATCAGACGGTGGATTGCCGGACTTGCGGCGCCGGAGCACGGTGGTCAATGTGGGGGAACGGTGGACGGCGTCGGAGGTCCATTGGAGAAGACGATGGCGACAGGGGGTCGGCGGACTTCTGGTGGCAGTGGGGTTGCCGGACTTGCGGCGGCGGCAGGTCACCATTGATTTGGAAGGGGAGGGCGTGGATTTGGTTTTGTGTGTGTGCAATATATATACATATATATGTGTGTGTATATAGTTAATTAATTTTAAAGTTAAGGGTACTATGGTCATTTCATATAAACTTAACTGGTTAAGTTAACCTCTATTGGTGCTAGAGACTACGTGTGTGCAAAACATGCATACTTTAGGCCCTCATCTGTAATTTTTTAAAAGTAGAGACTAAAGTTACAATACGCACAAACCTAAGAACTGTATGTGTAATTTACTCTTATAAATACCTACATCATGTGTTATGAAATAGCGCCACCAAACTCACAAAATTAGTTTTTCTGAATAGAGTTAGCAGTACACCACCCTTGCCACCAACGAGAAAATATGTAAGTTAAGGTTTTTTATTTTTACTTTTACATTTATTTTTTATTATACTACTAAACAAATTAAATGAGTACCCCGAAAGACGAAGGACGGTTCCGTCGGATGTTACCGACGGAATTTCGTCTGTGACCATCCTTGGATAAACGGGTTGGGCGTGTGTAATTTTATTTGCGACATGTTACCAACGGAATTCGTTAAGAAATCGCTAGCGGAGAGTCATACTGAAGGCTTACCGACAAGTTTTGTTAGGTCGTTAAATGTGATAGTTATCGATGGATAAAGACACAAAGTGCAACCATTTTGATGACTTGTCAGTATTGGTCGGCTTGACAACGAGCAGATGCTCCATCAATAAATGTTGGTATTTGGCGACAGATTACTGATCGTGTTTTCTATTTTCATTTTTATGGTTTTTTTTTATTTTTTTGGAAAAGTATCCATCAGGGTTCCATTAGTGATTCATGACACATCACTAGTCGCTAATATCATGTCCATGATATATGCTCATTTGTTACGAGTGTTAATGATCTAAGTTTACAACCGAAAAAAGCGATCACTAACAAGCTTCAGGTACGTTTTGTCCGTCATTAAATTAGTCACTTATTTTGTAAAATTAAAATTAAACTTGTCACTAATTTAACGACTATTTTCTTTATGTGACAATCCATCACTATTGTATAAAAGTAAAGATTTAGCAAGTTTAAATCGGTTACAAAATGTTAAGACAGTCGCAAAATCTATCGGTCTCAAAACTGTTCAGCTAGATATGGAGCTGGTTAGTCGTAAAATCTTTCAATTCCAATTCTAGTCGCAAAAAATGATCAAAATCATATGACAGATTTTTGCTATGATCATGTCTTGAGTAAACATACACCAAAGGAGACAATAACGATTGATTATGACCGTTTTGAAGAACACGAAAGACTTCTATGATCGTTTAAAATTTATTTTACTATATAATTTTTTAATAGCAATCAAATCTAATTCTTTTTGCATTGTTGTCTGGTATGAAACTTATGCTCTCGAGCTCTTTTGATGAGAGACATCGTTTTTTAACACTCGGATTAAAGGCTCTTTGGTATATTACTATATACATGATAAATAAAAAAATAAGATTAAAAGTAAAATCTTCCCGTAATTCTAAGCTATTCTGGCATATTTGCTTTAGACTAATTAATGCTTGATCAAGAGGAAGAAATAATAGACACCCAATTAAAAACGAAATCGATAGAAAACTTTAAATAGACACCCAATTAAAAACGTAAAATATGACCCCAACTTTAATTTATTCCATGTAATGCTTTTTTTTATTATTATTATACGACTAGTGCTCTATACTTAATTTCTACATAATTGCCTCTAATATATGTGTACCTTTTAAGTAAGAATTTTAAGGTTATTAATTTTAATTTGATATATATAAGTGACACCAAGTTGAAAGCTATATAATCTCTTTGGATATTTTCTGAACTTGGCAAATTTTACACTTTTATGGTAAACTTACATAATTTTTCTTATATTTGTTTGGATGCATATGATATTAAAATCAGTTTTCAATAGAAATCGTAAAATTGTATAAGTTATGACAAAAAATAAAAATAAAAAATTGGAAGAAGAATATACCTGTTTTATTGATGAATATTTTGCTTTCAATTTTCAAGTTTCCTATATGGAATTCTGTAACTTGGATGTTGAATCACAAATGGTATAAACAGACAGATAATCTCACTAACTGATGCTTCTCATTGATAATAAACCAAGCTTAAATAAGGAAATACAGACTCCAAGATCCCAACGTTCATAAACGACTTACCGAACAATAAGGAAATAACTAATTCAAACAAAAGACTCAATCAAATCTAACTAACTGCAGAAATAGATAAAGCAAACAATAAATACCCAAATGACTTCACTCCGGTTCACTTGAATTCGGCTTAAGTGACCCGGTTTATTCCCAATATATCCTTCCCTAAACAAGACAGCATCAAGCTTCTTGTTTAACTTTCATCACTCCAAGCAGCAACCGCATCCTCTCAAAAGCACCCAGTTTCATTGGTTTTGTCATGATATGAGCCACTTGTTCAATAGAATTGCGGAATTCCAACTTCAACACCTCTCCGTGAACCAAATCTCTAAGGTAATGGAATCGCACATCAATGTGCTTAGTTCTTCTGTGAAGCATGATCGATGTCGAAGTATCAATCAAATAAGATGTTAAAATATGTGTTCCTATTCACCTTAAACTAGTTAGGGTAAGTAGGGTTGTCGATCCTCGTGGAATTAGTGGTCGGTGTATTGTACTTTGATTTAGAAAATACTGATTAATTAAATTAACAAATTATTTAACTATTGCCTCTTGGCTGTGAAAATTGGATTTTTGGAATAATTAACAAATAAACTAAGAAAACAACTTTGAAAGAATCAAACTTGATTAAAAAAAACGATTATAAGAGAAAGTAATCCACTTCGGTTCTAGGTTTGGTTTTCAGCAATTGTTTAGTTTTACTTCAAGGAAAATCCTTAATAGGGATTCTGTACGTGCGATGATTAAGTGATATCGATAATTAGGACTTAATGAGTCTTGATACTCAATGCCAATTCAATTAGAAACCAAAACTTGCAATCATATAATTTCCGGAAGATTAAATGATATTCAAATAAAAGTTTACCAACGTCGTTGTTTAAATAATCAAAACACAAGTTAAACTCATAAAAGAACTTAACAGGTTCTAAAGTTTAATCCCAACAAATTTAAACAAAAACAAAAGCCTAATCACGCAAAACCTAATACCCGAAGTCGATCACGAGAGGATTAGCCGCTCATTGTTCTTGAATGATCTTCAAAACCGTTGTTGATTTGCATTCCGGATGATTGAATCTTGTTTTTAAGAGTTGGAATGGTGAAGAATTGATCCCAGAACTTCCAAAGTACGTCTTTTTTCATCTTAGGTCGAATGGGAATCAAGTGGTGGCTAAAACCTAAATAAAACGCGTATTTAAGGGTTTTTGAAAAAGGTCCTGGCGTAGGCTACGCCAGCCAGCGTAGCCTACGGTGGGGTGTGTTCTGCTAATTTTTTACTTGATCTGGCGTAGCCTACGGTGGCTACAGTAGGCTACGGTGGAAGCCTTTCTGCTGCACTTTGAAACTTCGTTTCTTGACCCCTCTAATGACTTGTTTTATCATGTAAGCTTCCAAATTCCTTGTTTTTCCTACAAAATCACTTCCAACTCATAGTCAACCTATTCAACTCAATCACATGCATATAAACGAATAATCATACGTAATATTTGACGTTTAAACACTTAAAATCTCATTCCAACGCACACACATCAAAGCACAGGATTTTTAGACAATTTTATGGTGGAGCTGTTATCACACCACACTTTGATAGCACCTTTGACATCTTCACCCATTTCTAATAGCAGCCCTTTCAACCACACACAGTGACAAGCACATGATGTTGTTGCTACATACTTTGCTTCAGTGGTTGATAGAGTAACTATCTCTTGCTTTCTTGAACTCCAACTAATGGCTGCCCCACTGAGTAAACATACATACCCAGATGTACTCTTCCTGTCTTTAAGATCTCTAGCATAATTGCTATCTGTATACACTATAAATTTCCCATTCTCTCTTGTACTATACTTCAAACCATAACTCACAGTCTCTTTAACATACCTCAATACCCTCTTAGCAGCCTCCAAGTGCTCACTTCTAGGGTGAGCCATGAATCTTGACAGTAGACTCACAACATACATCAAATCTGGACTAGTAACCGTGAGATACATTAGACTCCCAATGAGACTCATATACAGAGTTCCATTTACCTCCTTCCCTACTCCTGCCTTCATCAGTCGGGTTCCAGGTACAGTTGGATTCTTTACACCATTAGCTTCCCACATTCTAAACCTGTTGAGCACAGATTTAGCATACTGAGATTGATACACTCGAATGCCTTCCTGATCTTGTACCACATCTACTCCTAAGAAATACTTCATCCTTCCCAGATTAATCATGTCAAATTCCCTTTGCATAGAAGTTTTGAAAGCTTCACAAAAAGCTTGGCTGCTACCAGTATAGATTAAGTCATCTATATATAAGTTGACAATGATGATCTGATTTGTCACATGTTTAATAAATAATGAGTGATCAAAATTACTCTTCTCAAACCCCTCTTGTATGAAATATCTTTCAATTCTATGAAACCAGGCTCTAGGTGCCTGCTTTAACCCATATAAAGCTTTCTTGAGTCTGTAAACCTTGACTTCAGTTCCCTTCTTCACAAAACCTTTAGGTTGTTCTACATGTACCAGTTCCTTCAATTTGCCATGCAAGAAAGCACTTTTTACATCCAATTGGTGCATAAACCACTTTGTTTTTGCTGCAATGGCTAGTAGAGTTCAGATAGTGTCCCACCTAGCAACAGGGGCGAATACTTCCTCATAGTCTACTCCTTCTTTTTAAGCATACCCCTTGACCACCAGCCTGGCTTTATACTTATCCACTTCTCATTTTTCATTCAACTTTGTTTTATAAAGCCACTTGACACCAATAGCTTTAGAATTTGCAGGTAGATCAACAAGTTCCCAAGTGTTGTTTCTCTCTATTGCCTCTATCTCTGTCTCCATTGCCCTTATCCATTTTGGATCCTTGCAAGCCTCCTCATAAGTTGTGGGGTCATCACAACAACTAAACATTACAAGACCAACTTCTTCTTCTTCGAACATGTCAAGCCTTGTGTGGTAATCTGCCATCCAAACAGGAGGATTTCTAGCCCTGGTGAAGGGTCCCACATGTTCAACAGCTATAGTTTGAGAGACAAGACCTTCAGAATTTCTTGCCGGAGAGCTCACTTGAGGTTGTGACTGCATATTTGGAGACCTGGTAGATGTCTCTAATCCTATGGTAGGTTGAGGAGATTGCACAGGTGTACCAGGGCTGCTTGGTACTGGTTCATTCACCTGCTCTTTTGTGGGTTCACCAGCTTCAACATACTCATCCCCTTCGATTATCAAGTCTCCTTGTGTGCTGTTTTTATCCCATTCCCATGTTGCATCTTCATCAAACAACACAACCCTGCTAATTATTATTCTTTTGTTCTTAGGTTCATATAACCTGTAAGCCTTTGATTCTTGACTAATTCCCAAGAACACACATTTTGTACTTCTCTAATAAAGCTTTGTTCTGAGTTGATTTGGGATGTGGGCATAGCTTATACACCCAAACACTCTAAAGTGCTCAACACTGGGTTTTTGACCGGACCACGCTTCCTCGGGGACCACACTGTCTAAGCTTCTACTCATACACCTGTTAAGAATGTGACATGCCCATTTTGTGGCCTCTGCCCAAAATTGCTTAGGCATGTGAGAATCACTAAGTAGGCATCTTACCATATTCATCAGGGTTCTATTTTTCCTCTCGGCAATCCCATTTTACTAAGGGGTATAGGTAGCAGTCAGCTATCTCTTAATGCCTTCTGTCTCATAAAAGTCATTAAACTGACTTGATGTGAATTCCCCTCCCCTGTCACTTCTTAGGCATTTTATTTTCAACCCAGTTTCATTTTCAACTAATGACTTGAAAGCTTTGAACACAGGAAAGCTTTCACTTTTATGGGATAGAAATAAACCCAAGTCTTTCTAGAATAATCATCCATAAAAACTAAGATGTACCTTTTTCCACTTGGGAGGAGGGTGTGATGTGCCCGCGTATATCCATATGTATCAGCTGTAATTTTTCATTAGCATGCCAGTTGCTCTTCTTGAGAAATACCTCTTTGTGTTGCTTTCCAAAGGCACATGTTTTGCACATGCCATGCTTGTCTGCTAGTTGTGGCAGTCCCTTCACCATCTTCTTGAAAAACACTGACCTCACAGCCTTGTGATTTACATGCCCATATCTTCTATGCCATAGTTGAGTGTTAGACTCCTCACCCACTTGCAAACACTTCATATCTTCTGAATTTGTTTCTGCGAATATAGGAAACATCCTGTTCTTGGTCATGGCAGCTGCTAGGAATTCACCCTTGGTGGGGTGGAATGCCTTACATACTCCACTTTGAATCACAAAGGTAACCCCTTTGTCTTGTAGTTGTCCAAGGCTAATAAGACTTAAGGTAAGCATGGGAACATAGTACACTTTAGTAATAACATGACTGCGACCATCAACAAGCAACCTGACATTCCCACGACCCTTAACTTCAAGTCTATAATCATTCCCAAGTTTTACTCTGTGCTGATATGACTCATCTAAATCAATAAACCACTGCTTTGATCCTGTCATATGATTTGAGCATGCAGAGTCTATGAACCATATGCCTTTGCTCCCTGGACTCCTTTTTTCTTCCTTTTCAACCATTAGTGCATGTGTCTCAGCTTCATATTTCTCCAAATCAATAGTGGCCATGAGTACACGTTCTTCATTATCTTCATATTCTGTATAATTCAAAGTCCTACCCTCAATAGGGTACTCATATTGGGTGTGCCCAAACTGATGGCACTTGTAGCACTCCACATTTGATTTATCAAATTGACTTTTATTGTAGTCGGATTGAGACCTTCCACGACCTCTTCCTCTGCCTCTAGACCCCGAACTACGGCCTCTTCCCTTACCTCTACCAACACCTTGATCTGCTTCAGTCTTCAAGACTTGTTCTTCGCTGCTCTTTCTCCTTAACTTTTGTTCATGAACTAAGAGTGAGCTTTGCAGTTCATCTACGGTCAAAGCATCCAAGTCTTTAGTTTCCTCCAAGGTACACACGACAAAGTTAAAGTTCTCAGTCAGAGTCCTGAGAATCTTTTCTACAATCGTGACGTCTATCATAGTGTCTCCTGCATTACGCATGTCATTGGCTATGGTCATCACACGACCAAGATAGTCGGAGACACTCTCCCCAAACTTCATTTCCAATAGCTTGAATACTCTCCTGAGTCTCTGCAGTTGAGCCTTTTGACCTTAGTGTTCCCTTGATACTTTAATTTCATGGCATTCCAGATCTGCTTGGCTGTCTTCTTCTCAATCATGGTTCTGAGTATCAACTTGTCAATCGATTGGAACAGGAAGTTGCAGGCCTTTAGGTCCTTGAGCCTGTTTTCTTCATAGTTCTTCTGCCGCGTAGCGGTGGCCTGTTCTCCTGGTTTGATCACCGTATATCCTTCTTCCACGACTCGCCAATATTCTTTTGATCGGAGTAACGTCTCCATGACCATACTCTAATGGTCATAATCTCCATCAAACTTTGGAATGCTAGAATTCTGAAACTATCCCGTTTCCTCCGCCATTGAAGTTCACTCTCAATTCCTCACAAGAACACGCTCAATTTGATGTGATTTCGCTCTGATACCAAATGTTGAATTACAAATGGTATAAACACACAGATAATCTCACCAACTGATGCTTCTCATTGATAATAAACCAAGCTTAAATAAGGAAATACAGACTCCACGATCCCAACGTACATAAACGACTTACCGAACAATAAGGAAATGACTAATTCAAACAAAAGACTCAATCAAATCTAACTAACTACGGAAATAGATAAAGTAAACAATAAATACCCGAATGACTTGACTCCGGTTCACTTGAATTCGGCTTAAGTGACCCAGTTTATTCCCAATATTAGATATGATTTTTCATTGCTAGCTTGATGTAACATTAGCCTTGTGCACTGGTTGTCTTTTTAATATGAAATTGAAGACTCATATTTATATACAGTTACATCACCCTGCAGAATGTCTGGTGTTGCGACTCCGTTAGTAAGACCGAAGAGAAACAAGGTGTGGGTCGATTATCTGGTCCAGTTCCGATGGATTTTGATCATCTTTCTCGTACTCCCGATGTCTCTCACGTTCTACCTCCTCGACTATCTCCGCGGAATTCGATCACAACAAAAGTCATACAAGCAACGCCGGATAGAACACGATGAAAACATCGTAATAATGGTCAAAAGATTAAAGAAAAGAAACCCGCTGAAAGACGGTCTCATCTGCACATCCCGAAACCCACGGGTTACAGTCGGCATGCGTAATGTCGACTACAAACGAGCCCGTCATTTCGACGTAAACCTTTCAGATTTTTGCAACATCCTAGAAGTAAACAAAGAAAAAATGGTTATAAAGTGCGAACCACTAGTAAAAATGGGTCAGATCACCCGTGTCACCGTCCCGATGAACCTCGCACCCCCTGTCGTCCCCGAGCTTAATGATCTTAGCGTTGGCGGGCTCATCAACGGCAGCGGGCTCTAAGGAAGCTCACACATATACGGTATGTTCACCGACACGATCGTGGCTTACGAGATCATTCTCGCGGACGGGCGGATGGTCCGCGCCACAAAAGACAACGAATATTCTGATTTATTCTACGCAATCCCATGGTCCCAAGGGACCTTGGGATGCTCACATGTGCAGAAATAAAACTTGTCCCAATCAAACCATACGTTAAACTAACGTATAAACCCGTAAAAGGTAACACGTTAACCGACCTCACAAACGCCTATATCGAATCATTCACCCCTAAATTTGGGGACGAAGACAGCAACAACATAGCGGAGCTAGTGGAAACGTTGATCTACAATCCACAAGAAGCCGTTTGCATGACGGGAAACTACGCTTCAAGCCATGAAGCGCTAAGTGACCCGAAGAAGATTAACAACATGGGGTGGTGGTTCAAGCCGTGGTTCTACCAGCACGCGCAATCGGCTTTAACAAAGGGGGAATTTGTGGAGTATATACCGACGCGCGAGTATTATCATCGGCACACTAGGAGTTACTTCTGGGAAGCGAAACTGCTGCTTCCGTTTGCGGATCATGGTTGTTTCGAGTGCTTCTCGGGTGGATGATGCCACCGAAGATTTCGTTGCTTAAGGCTACACGAAATTCAAATCAGTGCGAAATTATTATCATGATATGCATGTTCTTCAGGATTTGCTTGTTCCTCTTCATAAGGTTGCTGATGCTTTAGAATGGGCGCATCATGAAATGGAGGTATGGTTAGTTTGAATATTTAGTGAAAGTAAAAAAAATATATATATATGAATTGTTTTCAAAACCGGGTCGGACAACGAACCGATTGTTTTAGCGGTTCATTGGTTGGACCGGTCGGATCGATCGAACCGGATTTTAAAACCGAATAATATCTATCATATATATAAGAATGTTAATATTATTTATATATATTTAGTTTTTAGCATAACATGAATACTTAAATAACTAAAATATGTATCGTAAATTACAAAATTACCGGAAATGTGTGGGAAATTTTTTGTAGGAAACAGTTTCCCATGACCTAACTTCCGGATGAAATCATTTTTGACTGAAATTTGTGGCCAAATACGTTTTCCTATGTAGCTTCAACAAAAATTGACACACGAAAAAACCCAGTTTTCTAGTAGTGTTTTACATTACATGTTTATATAACAGGTATATCCCATTTGGCTTTGTCCACATAGACTATACAAGCACCCATACAAGACCATGGTGTATCCCGAGCCAGGGTTCGAGCACCATCGCAGACGCGGTGACACCCCATACGCGCAGATGTACACCGACATTGGGCTCTACTATGCACCAGGACCGGTGTTGAGGGGTGAAGCCTTTGACGGGTCTGGTGCAGTGAGCCGAATGGAGCACTGGTTGATCGAGAACCATGGGTTCGAGACACAGTATGCGGTTAGTGAACTCAGCGAGAGCGACTTTAAGCAAATGTTCGATCACGAGCTCTACGATAAGTGTCGAAGGAAGTATGGAGCTGCGGGGAACTTCATGAGTGTTTATTACAAAAGCAAGAAAGGTAAAAAGACTCAGAAGGAGGTTGAAGAAGCTGAAAAAGTGCAGTTGGAAACACCAGATGTTGAACTTGATCAGCCAACAGATTAACAATGTTAAGGTGTTACTTGTTAGTTATGTGGACTTTTAAGAGTGTTTTTCTTAAGATTTGTCTGGTTTTGTGTTTATGTTTTTCTTATTAAGGATACTGGATACAGTGATGGATATGTTATGTGAGTGACAATAATAAATTATAGACTTGATGTAATAAGTTGATGGTTTGTATACAATATTAGTTTTTACAAAAAGATTGCATTTGCTGCTTCTATTGGGTCTTTGAAACTTTATAAAATGCATACTAATCTTCATAGTTGATTTATACAACATTAAATCACTACTAAATGCAATTTATACAACATTAAATCAATACTACTTACCATACCAATCTATCTATTATAATAAAATAAGATTTTAAGTGAACACTTGACATGATTCTAAATCTTTAACTTAATTTTCTTCGTTTCTCTTTCCTATTAAAATATTACATTAACTACTCATGATATTATTTATTTAGATTAAAAATAAACTAATAAAGAGGTTTTTATAGATCGATGTAGGATTGGAACCGCCACGCGTGCTCTAGGGGGTTTCGCTCCCTACAACTCCTGAGGTTTTTACATGGTAGAAATCAAAATAGATCGATGTGATAATTTATTTATAAGTCGCTAAAGTGTAATAATAAAATTTTAAGGTGTCAACTGGTCCGACCTAGGCAGACTATATGTATTAATGGGAACATATTTTGACTCATTACACAACCCACCTATTTAAATGCCTCTGCCCCACACACTCGGTTGACCAAACGAGTTCTAAACTAAAACCGAAATGGTTCCAAGCAAGAACGAGTACAGCAACTATTTTGCATTTTTCATTTTCGGTTTGATCAATTATAAAAGAATATGTTACGATTCAGCACATCAAAGAATGAAACTATGAAAGATCTACTCATCGTATGATATATGCACTCTCTGGTATATTACACAACAAAATCCAAAGTTTACAAAACTCTTACAAGCAGATAAAGAAAATGAAATCTAGAGAATCTTTGGCAGACCTATTGTTGCAATTTCTCTTTCAGACCTCCAAGAGGCCCATAACTTTTTGACTTTGACCCCTGTTGACTACAATTACAACTACTACTATTGAGATTTTGGCCACAATTTAGACACAAACCTTTGCACATTGGGTCACATATAGCATTGATCTTTATTTCCAGATGGACCATATCTCTTATATGCTTAGATATATCTATCGATTTCTCTTCAGGAGGGAAATACAGCCAGTCGTCTAAATCAACAGACTCCTCATCGTCTTGTTGTTCACTATGGCCGTAAATTACTCCCATGCTTATGATTTCAGGTTCTTCTATAGGTTCTTCAGTTAGTACAAGTGAGAAATTGGAAAACACACAATCAGCAGCAGGTCCACCACACCTTAAATTAAACACAACAAAAAAACACTAATTTATCAATTGTTAGACATAAAAGAACTGATGATGCGATTAACATTAATTCAAGAACAGAAGGTTACCTATTGCATCCAAGGTTATGACCGTACGTATTATCCCATCAAGCTTCAAGTTCTGATTCTTCCTGGTTACATCAATGGATATCAAGACAGGCGTTCCCTGTGGAAAATCCTTAACAGACTTTGTGACCCGTAAGCCCATCAAAGAGGCACGAGATTTTGAAACTTCGGTTGAAAGATGTCCTAATCCCAATCTTTCTAAGGTTGTACAATACTCAAGGTGGGAGATTGAAGGATTCCTTTGGTACAAAACAGCACCTTCCCAAGGTGAATCTAAATCATCAGCATCTTGATCCAACCAATCATCTTCCATGAAGTTTTCATCACTGGCTAGCTCATAGTTGGAGTTCAATGATTCTCTTGCTCTAAACTCCAAATGTGACTTTTGTTTTAGAATCGTTGGTCTGCGATTATTAGCAAACGATTGCTTTTGAAGAATGTTGCAGCCGATAAAGTTGTAATATGGATGTGAAAATGATGTTTGAGGGATTATAAATTGAGATGCCTTGACATTATTAGCATTAAAGCAATGGGTCATGAGGGAAGAAGATAGAATGAGAGGCATTCTCTCAACTTTAACTCCCAATTTTTAAGTTACACTGCCCGCCCCCGAAGGGAGATTCAAAAAGATAATGACTTTATTTCAGTATTCAGGAATAAAGTATGAAACTGACTAAAATTGTATCGAAAAACTATGAAATTGGAACTCTAAGTGAGAAGGGGTATTTGGAAGAGGTGTAAATGGTAACAATGAGCTCCTGTAAGATGATTCAACTTATATCAGTAAAACATATAAGATATGAAAAGCAGCATAATACAATGTGTTATGCAAGATACACATGATTAACTTCTGTAACCAGTGAAATCTGTGGATAAAAGCATGGAGAACTTAAGAAACAGTACAACATATAGGTTCAAGAAATTATTACTTTCCCAAATTCAGATTAAATATGAATTGCATCACAAACTTAACATCCATATGTTTCAAAATCAAAGCAGATTCCAATTTATAGATACAAAGTTCCACGAACTCGCTTCAATTTTGACTTCAGAAATTCAATTTTCGCTACGGTTTTCACTTATTTCCTATAGCCGACGAAATGAACAGACAAACAGAACGAAATGACTGAAATTGAAGCTAAATCTGTTGAAATTAATCATTAATTATAAAAAATGAAAAGGGTAGATTGAATAGTGTTCGATAAATTCATACCAATTGAATAATTTGGGATAATTCATATCATATTCGTCGTAATGAAACCCTAGAACAGAGATGTTGATATTAGAGATAACGAGAGAAAGAGTACCTGCGATTGGTAAAACCCACCCGAATGAATAATATTAATCCAAACAGAGCCCTTGAGAGATGTTTGGATTACGTTTAATGTTTATCGTAGGCTACATTTTTAATTTTCATTAAATCACCGATGGTTTAGTAATTCATCCGGTTATCTTCATTGCTCGAGTATGAAATTTAAAACCATCCTCAGTAGGAAATTCACATTAAACTAGACTCTTATCAGTGACACTTTTGATGTTTTACGTCACACCTTGATATTATTATGTTACAAGTCGTTTGATTTTTTAGTAGAGTTGACTTGTTTTGGATTTATGAAATTTATAATAATAATTTGATTACTGATTTATTATAAAAGCCACTTGGTATATAAAAGAATACGGCTTTCTTGAAGCTAAATGCTCAACATTCACAACATAAGGAGTAAATACTTAAGGACATTCACATCATTCATGCACAAATGTTTATGAATGAGTTTAGTCTAACAACCGATGATAAATCTGAGTTAGCTACATGCACATAAAACCAAACCCTATGGTTGTGATTGGAATTATTTGTCTCACATGATTGTTAGAAAGTGATGAAGATTGATGTACCAAAGGTTGTGATTGGAATTGTTTAGTCTCACATGATTGCTAGATCGAACTATGATGCAATATGATGATAAATGATACTCCCCTAAACATGTTTAGCCAGTAAAACACGTAGAACGTGATCAAAGTTTAATTTGATAAATTTCCAACAGACCAGTCTAAGTTACATGAGGTTAACTAAATTAAGAATTAATCTTTAAATGTTTAAATGTTTAAATGTTTGAACATGTTAAAACCACTTGAGTTAATCTTTAAGTGTTTGAACATGTTAAAAAACACTTATAATTGAAATTGACCAATTACAATTAAATTTGTAATTGCCTTAATAGAATCCCCTATGAAGACACAATGATGCTTATGTTCAATAAAACACACTAAAAGTAGACCGGGTAGTAAAAAGACAAAACATATCGGCTAATGCTTGTATTTAATAAAACACAAATTAATTAATGTGATGTATATTTATATTTTCTATAACGACTAACTTACATATAAATAGTTTGAAAGAAAACCATTTATCACACACTCTTAGGAGATTCACGTTCCTTATAAGTGAAATTCTTATTTTATATAAAATGGTTGTGAGTAAATAAAAGAAAAATTTACTGGTCAACCCTTATAAATTTTTTTATTTTTTTTTAAAGTAAGTATGAGTGGATGACAGAGAAAATTAATAATAAAAATATACAAAATTATTATTTAATTAAAAAACAATAATTATTTATAATATAATTATAAAAAAGAATAAAAAAAATAAGATATGAGTTCTTTAATACCGTTAAACTAGATAGCATGTAAGAATATTAATAGTAGGTTTCTTATTTTTACGTGAGTGTGTGCCTTATATTATAAGTTATTTAATTGAAAAATAATAATATAATTAATGTAAATATAAGGTTGAAATGTAAATGCTACTGTGAATACTCAAACATCACTATACACTTTTTCCGTTTCACTTGAAAGTTTTTTAAAAATATATTACCAACGACCACCCTTAGTCGTTGCCAACCAAACAACAGAATGTTGCCCCTCGTCGGTGCATCTGCTTCCGATCACTTTCAGACGGGCCATCGTCTTTTCCCATCTTCCTTTATTCAACCAAAAAAACAATAATAATAATAATAATGACACAAGTCCTCATCTAAGGTTTCTGAAAACCCTCATCACTTGTTGAATTTCAACACACAAAGAGGGAGGACAAAGACACATGGCTCAACAAACGACACCAGACAACAAATATGTAAGATAATGTTCACTATTTCCTTCAATTTCTATTGCATACTTACTCCATTCGTTCCGAGAATTGAATCTTATGTCTAAAATGAAGATAAGATGAATAAAATAATAAAATATTGATTGTTAAAGTTGTGCGTTTGAAATGGAAAAACTACTTCCGCAAAACGGGCTAGGGTGTGTCTAAAACGAAGCTAAGATGTCTTTATTAAGATGCTTGTTTAACTTAATTGTGTCATAAAACAAAACAATATCCACTACATAGCAGAGGCTAAGGTCAATGAATGTTGTTTAATTATGAACGGGTCTCCTTTTCGCATGTGATATATACCTCTGAATTTATGTCATTGTGTGTTCTTTATGTCGGCCCAAAATCAATATATAACACACCGGATACAACCCGTCTTTACTCTAAAAATATTATTATGAACAAAACCACATTGAATCTATCTATTCTAATAAAAAAAGATTTTGAGTAGATACTAGTCACAATTCTAGACCTTCTAAGCCTAATTTTCACGCTTCTCTCTCATATTAAATATTTACACTAACTACCAATTATATTATTTAATTATTTTTTAGATTAAAATAGTTTTTAATAAATTAAAAAAGAGTTCTTTTTATAAATGTAATTTCTGAATAAACAAATCTTTGTATAAAATAAGTAATTTTTAAAATATTAAACTTTTTTTAAAAATATAAAATATTTAAAGTCAGTGTTTTTAGAAAATAAATTTTTTTTGGACCATAAAAATTAAAATATAATAAGAAAATTTTTAGAAAATGACATATTTTTTTAAACGGTTTGACTTAGAACAAAACTTTTCAATAAAAAGATTAAAACAAAAGTTCAAAGAAAATAATATCATTGTTTTATTATTTATAGTTATTACCCATACGTAATTTCAATCATATTTTATTTTTATAGCATTTTATAAACACGAATATGCAGGCTAGAAAGATGCTATTTGCTGCTATTCTATCTATTTGTGCATCAAGTTCGAAGAAGATCTCAATCTATAATGAAGAAATGATAGTAGCTCGTTGTTTTATAGGCTTTATCATATTCAGTCAGAAGAGTTTAGGTAAGACTTTCAAAGTGACTCTCGACGGGAGAATCCAGACTATTCAGGAAGAATCACAGCAAATCCTCAATCCTAACGAAGTAGTTCCTCCGGAATCCAATGAACAACAACGATTAGTTAGGATCAGCTTGCTAATTTATGGCACCGTAGTAGAATCATTACCAATGGCACGGATCCAATCGTTTCGGCCCTCTCCTCTCACCCTTATCTCAAATCGGAGATGCCAACGATGTAGGAATCAAAGTTGATGCTTTATACGACTTTTAAATGAGCGGGCGCACGGCCAAAACCTTATTCTCTAGGGTCAATTAGTTTTGGAGCTAGGGACACAGATGGAATCTCGCTAGAGATTCACAGGGGGATTGTATTACGCGGGGATACAATCCTAAAGTGGCGATTCTCCTTTGGGTAAAAGCACTATAATGCGATAATAATTTTTCATTAATAATTATTTAAATTTTATTTATTCAACCCGTATAATACACGACGTACTAACCTAGTACAATAATTATACCTCCCTCTTTATACTACGCTTATACTTATCCTAATCTAATTCATACTCCATAAAATATTGATAAACTAATATTAATAATTATTTTTTTATTTAAATTAAGATTAAACCTTCATTATTTTTTTGGACTTTGGAAGATGCTTGGAAATGAGATTGGAAGAGGATCATATGGTCCAGTTTACAAGGGTTTGGACTTGGAGAATGGAAATTTTGTCGCGATCAAACAAGTGTCGTTGGACAATATTGCAGAAGAGGATCTTAATGCTGTCATGGTATGATTTAATCATTTTTGTCCGTTTAAAGTTAATGTCTGTTATTATCTTTGAGGAGGAAAATACTTATATATGTTGTTGTACATTATGTTTCAACATTTCAAATGTTTACAAATCAGTCTATTGTTATTTAGTAAAAAACGATATATCTTTATTAACTCTGTTCATTTTATATTTTTGTTTACCGAGTCCTGTATCTTTGTTATTGGATATCTTTTCTGTTATGTTTCTCCTCTTATTCAATCTCTAGTAGAATCTTGTAATCAAGAGTCAAATATGGTTTCAGTATCAAGGGTTTAGTAATTATTATTATTAGGGTTGAGTCCACGGGTCCGTTTAAGTTTTTAAGGTTTCATTGTAAACTCTATATAATGTAACATGTTTAGGTTTTTAGCTTTACTTTTCTTTAATTGCTAGGAAGCCTTTATCTTTTTTGTAGCTATTCATAGGGTTTTATCTTTCTTCACTTATTATATTAAGTGAATTTAGTATGTTGTTATGTGATGTACTTTATCTCTAATGTGTTTCTAGTGGTTATCATAAGATGCTCCTATCGGTTGGCATGGTATACCGTATACACGACTACTTGATTTTATATTAGCATCTTTATTTTTGCTTTATGTATGGCAAATCATGGATCAATTGAATGTGGTAGCTTATCAGCAAAAGATTGACTCACTTGCTTTCTGTTGGCATGGTATACAACTCTTTTGATGCAGAATTTGGACCACAAAAATATAGTGAAATATCTTGGATCCTTAAAGACAGAGACACATCTTCATATAATTCTTGAGTAAGTATGATATCTTTCATTAAGTATTAATATGATTCTTGATTGTATTTGTTCTGAAAGCAGTGCTTATTTGTTGGTTTTCTTATTAACCTCATGTAAGTGGAGAGTGGCTCACTTGCAAACATCATTAAGCCTGACAATTTTGGGCCATCTCCTGAATTATTGGTTAGCAGTCTATACAGCTCAGGTTTGTTACTGTCCTTTAGTTTCTCTATTATGTAACCTTCAAAGGGGTGGTGTAGGCGCTTGAGACCCTCTAGCAGAAGTCTCAGGCTTTTAATTCCCTTGAAGGCCACCTGTCCCGTGCAAATTGCGTTTCACCAAACCCCATTGGTTAGCTGGTATTGGTGGGATCTGTAAATTTTTGATAACAGGTTCTCATAATTATTAAAAATAAATCTTCATCAAGTCTAAATCTGGTATTTATGACTTTATCTTCCTGGCAGGTTTTGGAAGGCTTGGTTTATTTACATGAACAAGGGGTCATTCATCGGGATATTAGGGGGGCTAATATCCTGATTACTAAAGAGGTGAGCAAATGTTTTCTTAGTAGCTAGCTCATATTTTAGTGTTAACATGTTCTAAAAAGCCCTTCTTAGGGGCACTAAGTGTAGTTCAAGACCTAAATACCTAATGCATTAAATAATCCTAATATTTGAGAACAGTTGTCAGAAAACCTACCGTGCTTTTCACGTATAAGTCTCTAAACCTTTTTTGAATGATTAAATCCTTGAACTTGCTAAAATATACCAAACACAAGAAAGATAAATTATAGTTGTTAGGTACCTTTACGCAGCGGAAACAAAACACAAACACACGTACGCACACGAAAGCAATAAGAACACGAGAATTTATATTGGTTCGGTCAAGATGACCTACGCTCACTCTCTGCAACTAGGTATTTTATTAAGCTCAAGGGATTAGATTACAATACAATGATGTGTTATATATAAAGATAAATTAGGTTTCAAGAAGCTTCAATGAGTCAGGCCCATAGCTCCATCCAAAACCCTAATGCTTCACACCTCAACAATTAAATCCTTGAACTTGCTAAAATATACCAAAAGTCTGTTTTAACCTTGAAACTCGGTTCATGCTTATATGGATGCCACATAGGCTTTTTTGCTTACATGTATATAATATTTGATAAACATGGTGATGTGTCTTTTGAGTTAAACAAATTCTATTTATATTATTATCGTTACTATTTTATTATCTAAAAACTTACAAAAAACAGTGATCTGTCTACCCCAGCGGCAATGCACCATGTAACCGGTTTTAATTGTAAAATACACACTTCTGTTATATTTTTTCAAATTTTGTCATGCGAAAAAAAAAGTTAAGGGCTCATTGCGAAGTTCGGGAAAGTAATTGGGTTTTTTCAGAAGTTGCCTATTCTCTAAAATAAACACTTCTTTTTTGCCAACGTGAGAGGCGTGTCTGCTTATATCACCAATATGATTGCATTTTGTTTCTTCAATTTTTTAGTTCTATTATCAAATTTATCATGTCACATCTATTTAATACTCTAGTATCCTTTATAGGGTATTGCTAAATTGGCAGATTTTAGGATAACCATTAAGCTAAGTGAGGCTGATGATGATACACAATCAATTATTGGCATGCCTTACTGGATGGCTCCTGAGGTATATTTATATACTCTTACCTTTCTATTAACAACTTATTTTCTATAGTGTTTTGGACAATTTGACTAAGATTTAAGCATCTTCGTTATTATTATCTTCTTTCTTTTTTGTGTGGCGGGATGTCGAGTTCTCATAGCAAAGCTTACCATTTTCTATTTTTTCAGGTCATTTAAAGGTCAGAAGCATGTGTTGAATCTGATATATGGAGTATTGGATGTACTGTGATTGAGCTGCTTACCGGTGTACCTCCTTATCATAATCTTCAAAATATGCCTGCACTCTTTAGGATTGTTCAGGTGTTTTTTTTACTTTAGTTTTAGCCTCGTTGATTTAGCTTCGACTGCAATGATTTTCACTTTGTTTGTTCTAGTGAGACCACAATACTTGTATCTTGGTTTTAAAAGACGCACCTGAGGTGCAAAAAACGCCTCAGGGGCTTGAGGCAGTGCCTCATGTACTTTTGGGTCAAAATGGGTCCAAATTAGGATTAGTCGTATGTAAAAACAACTTAATGGATGAATAAATCACGAAAGGTTTACTTGATAAAAGGACATATGCAAAACAAATGAGAGTGGCATAACTTTTGATTATAAATAAAGCTTATTTGGTTGTACATCTAGTAACTCCTCGCATAGGTGATGTGTGCGCCTCATGCCTTGGCTTTTGGAACCTGAACGCCTTGGAGCGCGAGTTAAACGCTTAAACCAATACTTGTACAACCCTTTTCCTCAGTGGTCATAACGACCCGGTTACTGAATTTATTTATTTATTCTTTAGGATGATAATCTCCCAATACCAGATTACCTTTCACCTGACATAACTAATTTTCTCCATCAGTGCTTTAAAAAGGTATGGTGTAACTTTTTTTATTTGTCCTGAGCTTTCCAATTACTACACTGGTGCGTGTTAATATGATTCCTCAAACATATAACTTCATATTTTAGGACGCTAGGCTGAGACCTGATGCAAGGACACTGCTTTCTCACCCGTGGATACAAAATTCCAGGCGCGTTGTATGCTAAATGGATACTAGTATTTTCTATAAATGTGTTTACATGTTAAAATTTGTTAAACCAAAATTCTAGGTAGGTGTGTTGTGCTAAACTTGTATGCTTATAAATAATAATGTGATATCTATACCATACCACTTGGTACCATAAAGACCCGTTGAGAGGCAAGCTGGACCGTTCTAGTGAGGATGACATGCACCAATCACATTTTTTTCTTCTCCAATCTTTTTGGTGATTCTGTAAACATCAACGAAAACTCATTAGTGTGACCTCTCGTATATTTGTTAGATTATTTGTTAATTTTCCGTTATCTCTTATATGTATTATGGATGTTATTAATACAAATACAAAGACTCGTTGAAATTTCATTAATTTTGTTGTGTTGGGATTCAAAATTATTATAACTTGACTTATTATTGAATAATTAAGTTTAAAAAATAATAATAATAATAATAATGATAACCATAATCTTAATGATAATAATAGTAAAAAATAATAATACTAATAATATTAAAAGTGAAAACTACAAATAAAATTATAAGAAAAATGAAATCTATTTATTTAAAAATTTAGAAAACTTGTAACTATTTATCTTTAGCATAAAATAATAAAAATTAAAACTCCAGGGACCAAACTGTAAATATTTTTTTTACCCAAAACCCAACTTTGGGCATTAGTGCTAAAACACAAACCACGGGGATCAAAGTGTAATTTTTTAAAAAACTTATTCCCCGCCTGTCGCCCCCGATTTCCGGCCAAGGTCCGGCGACCACCCGAGGCTCAAATTAACCAATTTTAACCGCGTTAAAACCCCTCTTGTCCCTTGCCAAGGCTGTCTCGAACCTGTACTCCCTTCAATTCGAAATATCTGGATGAATTAACTGCTCCATTTTGAAACCGAACCTCATTCAATGTATCAACATCAATCGACTTGAAACAGGTGCAATCATGTGTAATCAAACAATAGTTAATCATCTTAGAAACGTTTCTAACGTATACCCATCTCCAATTTAGTCTGAAACAACCCCATTCATCGACTTAATCCTCTGCGAACACACCGAACCTGTAACCCAACCGAAAAAACCACTTCCGAGCATCTAACACTAAAATTGACAGAGGGCTTTTGATCTTATACACCATTCGAAGCTCCTGGTACCACGAATTGGGTTGTAATCGACAATAGCCCCTTGAATCGAAGATACCACCGTCACGACTTCGGTTTTTCTAATCACTATCGACTTCACCTTCTTACAGGTAATTAAATACAAAAAACACTCGATTTCTTACGAGGAACAAAAGCCCCAAAATTAATTTCGTTCATGATCTCGTTTCGTTGTTCAATTTGATCGATTTGGAAACTAGGGTTCGTGGTGATTTGAGGATTTTCTTTGGAAATAAGTTATAACATTTGGGTTGCGTTTCATAACACAAAACAGAGCTTTGGCCCGTTGGTTAAAGCTTGGGGTGGTGGGGTAAGGGACCCGGGTTCGAACCCGAGTCCCTGTATTTTTTTTATAATGTGTTTTATGGAATTATAAAATTTGAAAATATCTTAATATTAATATGAATTATATAAAAATCATTTTCAATCAAAATTAAATAAAATGATTTTCTTTTAAATTTCCTAGAAATTTAATTAATAAATCTTTCATCTTTTTACCTTGAAAATTATAAAAATTGTTATAAAATGTATTGTTAGTTTTAAATTGTAATGAAATTATTCTTCTTAATTCCCAAGAATTTCAATTTAATAAATCTTTCATTTTTTTATAAAATATATATTCAAGTTTGAAATTGTATAAAAATGTATATATACATAAAATGAAATGTTTCATCTATTGTATTTAATAATTAAATTTAATACAATATCATTGATTATAAGTTGGTATTGGACTACAAATTAATTATTAAATCAAATAGTATTTGAATAAATTCTTTAATTATAAAATTTTAATTAATGAAATTATTTCTTATTTGGGTTATTTTCTAAAATAAACAATTATTGGGTTTATTTTATAATTTATAATCATTGGCTAAATGATTTATAAGTTTTCAAATAAAAATCGTTATACTATCATCGTTGTCATCCAAAACCCCAAATTTCAAAGGAAACCGTAGATTCCCAAGTACCGTTAACATTATAATAATTATGGATTAACTTAAAACGTCGTTCTTTAGGTTGAACTTTAAAAAACCTTCGGCGTTTAGTACAAGACTCCATATTTGTTCATCCTCATAATTCATGTGAGTTTTTCATACCATATTTTATATTATTTTACACATTTGGGGTGAAACATGTTAACCTTATTAAAAGCACACTTGTAAAGACGTTTATACTCTTGTAACACCCGTACAATTTATTTTATATTTTGTCATGGTTATTTGGATTCTTGTAATTATTATGTGATTGACACTTGTAAAATACAATCATGAACTATTGCTAGCCTAGCGACGTCATAGATCTATGGGCCTGACAAGCCTATTTGGTGCTAAAGCCGAGGTTATTGCCGGCTCCTGGTGACGTATTCTTGATCACTATGGGAACCAAGTACACTTAGCTAATCGTATACTTTTGTTGTGGCCATATTTGTCAAGGTTTGATTGTTACATTTGTTTAACCATTTATCTTTGCATTTTTCTGTAACCTATGATATGAATTGTCATCTTAATGTTTATATATATATGTATGTTCAACCTATGGGAAATTCACTAACATTATATGTTGACCGTATATTTTTAACATGTTTCAGGAAATGCTCAAGCCTAGTTTTGCTTTGAAGATATGATATCATCTATGAAATTGAACCTAGAGAAAATAAAGAACATGATACGAGAACTTAAATGTTGAATTTTTATTTATGTTATGTGTGTTTAATTTGAAACTTATATCATGACAATGTTGACATGAATGGTTGTTTAATAATATTTACACTTTAAATTAACGTTGTGTGGCATGAACAATCTTAACCCTCAAATCTCGACGTTTCCGCCGTTAAGGATGGGGTGTGACAATTAGAATGGGCCTAGGTGAAGCCTCGAGGACCACCCTCTAACGTTCTAGTCAACCCAGGTCTTATCAAGAGAAATACATCTATCAATCTATAAATGTATGATAGAAAAACATAGAGAATAAAAGATGTTTTGGAGGAGGGAATAGGTAGAAAGTTCCCTTCCAACTAGGGATTATACCTCTTTATATAGGAAACAGGCGGGCTATAATCATGTGAGTCGATATGCATTGGGCGTAAATTTGTTAAGCCCATTTGGTTGGAAGAGTCTCGTATGAGTCTACGTTAATACGTATAAACTTGAAAAGTAATAAAAGTCAAATGCATTAAATTTATTAATTAAACATAACTATTTTACATGCCACTTAAACATGCATTCATATTTCAAACTTGTTTTTGACATATTTTTAAAGACATACATTTACAAGGATTGATTATCATTAGAATTTAAGCCTTTCTTTTGTTTCTGTGTCATTCTTTTTTGAATAGTGATTTTGTATAAGAAGAGTTAATAATTATGATTTGTTATGGAATATCAAACTTCCATCAATGATAGGCATAAAAGCTTTTATAGAAGTTTTCACACTAAGGAGTTCTTATCGCTAGGTTAATTTCAATTTTTTGTTAAAGGTTGACTGCCCATTTATTGACGTTTGACCAATTTAAATGTGTTGATCATTCAAAATACATACTTTTACTAGAAGAACGATAATCACTATAGAAAATTTGAGACGTCACATAAACGATTTCATTCTAGTCTCATCTATTTCTTCATAGTAATCATCATTGGACAATCAATAGGTTCATCATCGTAAATCTGTTGTGCTCGTTCATAGTCGGTGTTCGTATAGTTTTCAAACCGCATATGTTGGTGGTTTTAGTCTTATAATAGTAAGCACAATGATGTAAATTAGATTCAAGGAATCACCATTGGATCGCATAATCCAGTCGATTTGATGGATGCTAGTAATGGTGGTTGAATGACACTTGGTATTTTACAATAACTAATATTAAGCCCCCCGTGTTACGGCGGGGACGTGAAACCATATTAAGTAACACCAATGTCACATCATCGTCAGGAACCATCAACACCAGAAAAATAAAGCCAAACACAAAGTAGACATAAAAAAGTTAAATCACGCACATGAAACCTAAAACATTAAAAACAATAACTAAGTCGATCTAGGACTCGCACGTTAAAACGCGATGTTAAATGGAAAAAAATAAGCGTAACATGTTGAGTCACACGTGCCCGTTACGGCGTGTTAACTCTCAAAATTTAGACTGCAAATCAAACTTTTTGTAAAAAATAAAAAGTATCGGGAATTAAAGTTAATAGTGAAAAGTCGTAGGGGATAAATTATGAAATATGTAAAAGTATTGGGTTAAAAAGGAAAAAAAAACTAAAAGGAAAAAAAAGATATGATACACATGGTACGATTCAAAAGTTGATAATTAGTAATATTTAAAAAATTTACTTAAAGAGAATAATATAAACTCTATCTAAGACTAGGTGTTGTCCACGGGGTGAACGGGGGCGCTATCCACATGGCCTTCCACCTTGGTCACACACAACGTAACATGGTGGCGCGATTAGAGGCACGATCAAGGTGGCATGAGGGAGGTCGCGATGCGTGAATGAGAGCCTCTGATCACCTGATCCACAACAATGTCAGACTATTTGATCAGATGCTCTATCCAGTGACCGGTCAGTGCCACATGTCGTAATGTTACAGAATAATCACACAACACACGTGGATAGAGCCCCTGATAATCGATAAAGCCCCATCTGCAACACATAGCGTAAAGAGTTTAACAAAATATTTAAGGATCATAAATATTATTTATAGAAAGATACTTTCATGGATGTTTTTTTAAAAAGGTACTAAATTTTGTTAAACACGAACTCATTTCAAGCATGCAGGTGGACTAAGTTTATTTATATAGTACTTAAACATTTCCATAACCTTATATCACATAACCATCCATCAAATCTAATTAACTAAAAAAACATCAATCAATTTGGTTAAGGTGAAATACTCATGACATGTAAATATTGAGAGGTAATTGGTTCAATTCTTATTTTGATAAAAAATGCTTAGAGTTTAGCCATAGGATTTTCTCAGCTATGGTTTTTCTCCTGAAAAGATTGGGGTATGATTCTGACTAAAAAACGAATAGATAAACCCGATTAAAATAACACTTATTGTCCGAAAAAGTATTGTATATTTGTGTTAAAAAAAACCATCAATATCATTGCTTCCAACGTCCATCGCATCGGGGATCAACATAACAACTGTATTATTATTATTATTATTAATATTATTATTATTATTATTATTTTCCACATCTTCGTTCTCTCGTCTCTCGTCGGAGACTCTGCCGCCGATCACGTTCCACCGGATCATCATCTCCACCACCACCTCCTTTTTCCTAATTTCAGCAATCAAAGCTTTACAATGGCACAATTCATGTTCTAGGGTTACTGAAAACCCTCCTCCCTCACTGAAATTCGAAGATACAGGGAGGTGAGAGAGAAAGAGAGAGAGAGAGAGATGTCTCGGCAACCGGCGACCACCGCCTTTCATAAGTCGAAGACCCTTGACAACAAATACGTAAGAAAATTTTATTATCTTGTTTAATTGCAATTGCATGTTTTGTAGTTGTACTGTCTTTGTTTTGAAATTGGAGCCCTAGTTTTGACTTTGGATGCTAAATCTTGCACTATATGAATTTAGAATGATGTTTGATTTGGAAGTTTGAGGGAAAATGGGTGCCGACTGACTACTTGAAGCTTTCTTAACATGTTAGATGGAATAATGTTGGTTTTCAGTTTGCAAACTGTTCCATAACCAATTTTAGCTAGGAGGTTTGATTTCAGTTATTAAAAGAGGTGTCTTTTAGGAATACAAGAGGGTGCATGTTTTGGATAGGTTTTGGGAGTTCAAAGAAGTTGTGGGTAGCGTTTGTAATCATTTTAGCAGTTTGGGTTCTAAGTTGTTTGATTGTAGCATGTGTCTGGCAAAGTAGTTTGTATAGTTAGAACTCAACCGGATGTTGGGTGAGATCTCATAGGTAGGTTTTGTAGGTATGTTGCTCTCTAGTTGGATAATGAATTCACTGGAACATGTTAGCAAACTTTTGTGGCATTAGAGCTTTGTACTTTTTTAATGCTAGAGTGTAAGGATTTTAATCTCACAACCATATGCTTCCCCCTGATTTAGTAGGGTTAGTCGGCACCTGATGTGTAATTCCAAAGCTTTATAAAACTATGAAAATAAATAGACGTGGGAATAGAAATAAATAAAAATAAACTATTTATGTTTAGCTTGTGCACAAATCCAAATTTACTTTTTAATTGGCAAGCACTTTATGTTATTTTTAAAGTCATGGTGTATCCCGTTTTTCATTCTTTGTTTAACTTTAACAACACCAAATCAGTTTATTTTGTTTGTCATTGGCTAGTTTAACAGTGACGCTACTCGAGTCTCCACAACCAGGATAATTATTTTCAACGCATAGGTGTGTGAGCTTATTTGTCATTTGAAGTAAAAAAAAAAACACAACTACTAGAAGATACCCTTGTTAGGATATCTGTTTAACATAATTGTCATAGAATAAACCTTTTCCGGTATATAGCAGAGACCTAGATCAACGAATATTGCGTACAAAAGCCAATTTTGGCCTTGGTGGACCAGCACGTGTTTCCTTTTATATTTCATCCCAGTGGTGTATTTGTTTTATTATAGATAGTCTATTTTGGAATGTGATATTCGCATATTGAATGTGTGCGCTAATTTTCTTTTGGACTTTGGAAGATGCTTGGAGATGAGATTGGGAAAGGAGCATATGGTCGAGTATACAAGGGTCTGGACTTGGAGAATGGAGATTTTGTTGCAATAAAACAAGTTTCTTTGGAAAATATTGCACAGGAGGATCTTAATATCATCATGGTATGATTCAATTAGTTTTTTTTCCCTTTTAAAGTTAACATCCCCCTCAACCCCCGCCATATGTCTTTGAGGAAAATACTTTTATTTTTGTTCATTAAATTTTATCGGTTCAATTGTTTGCATATTTATCTATTCTTTTAGTTAAAAACAATCAATCTTCTTAATTTATCATCGATTCATCTCTGTTCTCTGATATGTTTCAGTGGTTTATAATAAGATGACCCTCTTGGTTATTTTGTTGGTTAGCATGTTGATACACAATTGCTTTAATTTATATTAACACATTTTTCTTTGTTTTCTGTATGGACAAATCATGAATCAATCGGAATTGGTAACTTCTCAGCAAGAGATTGACTTGCTTAAGGTAATCCTCCTGTTCTAATTTTGTTGTAATTAACTTACATACAGTACATGTTATTTAAATCACTTGGATAATGTCTGTTTCAGGATAATTTATGGCTATTTAAATCACCTGATGTGATACTTCTAGATTTAGACATGTGGATTATATGTTCATGTTTTATGGCGCCTTTATTTTGATGCAGAATTTGAACCACAAGAATATTGTGAAATATCTTGGATCCTTAAAGACAAAGACACATCTTCATATAATTCTTGAGTAAGTAATTAAGTATGACATCTTTTCTTAATTTTATATGATTATCAATTGTGTCAATGTTGAAAGCACTGTTCATTCGGTGGTGGCTCTTATTAACCTCAGGTATGTGGAGAATGGCTCACTTGCAAACATTATTAAGCCAAACAAATTTGGGCCATTTCCTGAATCATTGGTGGCTGTTTATATTGCTCAGGTTTGTTACTGGTCATTTATTCTTGTATTAGGTTTAAAATCTGGCATCCATGACTATCTTTCTGGCAGGTATTGGAAGGCTTGGTTTATTTACATGAACAAGGGGTCATCCATCGGGATATTAAGGGTGCTAATATCCTGACTACTAAAGAGGTTAGTAAATTTTCCTTAGAACAAGCTAGTTCATATGGTAGTATTAACATGTTCCATAAACCCCTGCTTAGGGCCACTAAAGGGTAGTTTGATAATTATAAGTGCAGAGTCTGAAATTCCAATATAATTTCTCAGTTTGTCAGATAAGTCCGTAAACCCTTTTTTGTTTGATTAAATTCTTAAACTTGTTGACATTTACCAAAAGTGTGTATTTTACCCTTGAAATTGGTTACCCATGCTGACATGGATGTGACATAGGCTTTTATCTGCTTACATGAACATAATTTTGGTTAAATACAGTGATATAGGCATATAGCTTTTCAGTTAGATTTCAAAGTTTCGTGATGTTATATCATTATCGTTTTATTGTGTAAAAACTTGTAAAAAGCCAAGGATCTGGCTAGCCCAACAGCAATGCACAATGTAACCGGTTTCAAGGGTAAAGTTTGCGCTTCTGGTAAATTTCAATAAGTGTAAGGATTTTATCATGCGGAAAAAGAAGTTTAGGGTCCTATGTGCAAAGACCGGAAAGTAATTTGTTTTTTTCCCTGACAAATTGCCCATATTTTAAAGTAAAGTCGCCCGTTCTGCTAATGTGGGAGGCAGATCTGCTTATATCACCAATTGGATTACATCATTTTTTTCCTTATTCTTTTAGCTCTAAATCAATCTTACCTTGTTACTTCTCTCAAAACCATTTTCAGGGTCTTGTAAAATTGGCAGATTTTGGGGTTGCCACAAAGCTAACCGAGGCTGATGTTAATACACATTCAGTTGTTGGAACACCTTACTGGATGGCTCCTGAGGTACTTTTTATTAAAACTCGATTTCCTATCCTAGTGTTTAGACAATTTGAATCAAGGGTATTAGTATCTTACACTTTTGTGTGGCAGGATATCGAGATCATATAGCATCTTGATGTCTTCTAAACTTTCTTTTTCAGGTCATTGAAATGTCTGGAGTTTGTGCTGCATCTGATATATGGAGTGTTGGCTGTACTGTAATTGAGCTACTTACCTGTGTACCTCCTTATTATGATCTTCAACCCATGCCTGCTCTCTTTAGGATCGTTCAGGTGTTCTTTTTTATTAATAATTTATCACTTGGCACCACAGGATTCATGTTTTTTTATTTCAGTTGATCCCAGTGATTTGGATTTGACTGCAATGATTTCCATTTTGTTTGTTCTAATGAAACCACAACACCCGTTTAACCCTTTGTCGATGGTCAAAATACCATACTGAACCCAGCTACTGAATTTCCTCAATTTTTTCTTCAGGATGAGACTCCTCCGATACCAGATAGCTTGTCACCTGGCATAACTGCTTTTCTCCACCAATGCTTTAAAAAGGTAAAGTGTAATGCATATGACTTGCTATGTGCTTGCAAGTTACTATAGTGACCACAATTATGTATTTCGTCTAACATAAATTTCATATTCAGGATGCTAGGCTGAGACCCGATGCAAAGACACTGCTTTCTCACCCTTGGATACAAAATTCTAGGCGTGTTGTATTGCAGTCTTCACTCCGGCATAGTGGTACACTTAGGTAGTTACATGCTAGTTTTAACTGCAATGATGCTGATAAGAAATAATGATACCTAGCCTGCCGCTTATAAAAGTGGCAAACACACTTTTCTCTCTCACCTTATGTCTTTCTTAGCTCAAATTATGATGCTTAATAGTTACAGCGATTTTGTTTAAGATAGTATAGTGTTTGTGAGACAACATGCTTTCATATCTGAAGAGTGCTTTTTTTTTTCAGAAACATAGATGATGATGGTTCAGTGGGTGTCAAAAGTTCAAATGCAGATGACGTAAGCACTCTTAGAACCTTTCTGCAGAGAAAGTCAAAGTATTTTCTTGTAATTGGAACTGAAAAGTACATTAACTTTGAGAGCCTGGTATTGCTGGTGATTTAGTTATTGGTATCTTTTTTAATAATTTCTCTTTCCAATTTCAGAAAAATAGAACAGAGTTGGTAATAGCGGAGGAAAATGAATTAATTAATAAGAATGCCGAGGAAAAAACAGATGCATCTGACGACGATGCTTCTGTTTCAGCAGATCAAGTTGTGACTATAGCTATTCATGAAAAGATAGAACCCTCATCTGCTAATGATGAATCAGCTAATCAAACAGAAGTCCATGAATCATTAGATTTGACTCCCCCTGAGGTAGTGATAACAAATGTTGAATCTGGATCTCCAGAGTCAAAATCAAAGACCACAGTAGATAAAAAAGCCAAAGAAAATGGAAGCGCTGTAACTACAGATAGCAGTTTACATAATTCTGGGAGCAAAGCCCATAACTACAATTCTCAAAAGGGTGTACAGTCAGGAGGAACAGTTGGAGAAAATGAGCTGAGTAAATTTAGTGATACGCCTGGTGATGCTTCATTGGATGATTTGTTTCATCCAATAGATAACAAGCATCTGGACGATCAATCAGCTGAAGCTTCAACATCCGCTTCAGCATCACATGTGAATCAAGGCAACACATTTGCTACAGATAGTGGAAAGGCTGACTTGGCGACTCAATTAAGAGCTACGATTGCTCAAAAACAGATGGAGAATGAACCAGGCCAGTCTAATGGTGGAGATATACTTCATTTAATGATGGGTGTTTTAAAGGAGGATGTAATTGGTATTGATGGTCTGGTAAGCTTTATATAGCATGTTTATGTTGATGACTTCTTCACTGCTGACCTTGACTTATCACTTTGTTTGTTTATCAGGGCTTTGATGATAAACTACCTGCTGACAATCTTTTCCACCTTCAGGTACCATCTAATCTGTTTTTAGTTGTCTGTGTTTTAAAAAGCACGCCTTAGGCATGAGGCGCCACAAGCTATAGGCTCAATGGTACACGATGAGTGCGCTTTTTAGTGCTTCTCATAGTTGCACATCTATGCGCGGCATGCGCCTCATGTAACGGCTGCTTTCTTTGTTTATGAGCCATTCATTTCCTAATGAACTCAATGTAAATGGGCCATTCATTTCCTAATCCCTCTAAAGTCAAAATGTTAGCCTCAAGACGCTTAGAGACACTTGAGCACCATTTCTTTTGATTTTTGTTTTGTTTTTTATTAATACCCAGGTTACAGACTTGTTTGGTAGGTTTTGTACTGATTGTGGCATGCCATATTATATGTTAGTATATTAGTATAAATTGATATGGTTCTCTCTTTTGCAATTTAACAATTTGAAGTGTTTTTGCAAAGAAGTGCGCCTTGCATATGTGATGTGCACGCCTTCGTCTTCCTCCCTGGCTTTGGGAATCCTATCACCTTGGAGCACCTCACCCCTTTAAAACACATTCGTGAATCAGGTTATATTGTGTACGATTATTTAATTCATAGATGTATATGCAGGCTGTTGAATTTGGCAAACTTGTTTCACAACTGAGACCAGAAAAATCAGAAGACGTGATTGTGTCCTCATGCCACAAGTTAACTGTTTTTTTCCAACACCGCCCTGAGCAGAAACACGTGTTTATGACACAGCATGGGTTGCTTCCTCTTCTGGAATTACTTGAGGTTCCTAGGACACGGGTATGGCAATTTGAAGCAACTTGCTACATATTTTTCTTTTTCTTGTCTGATTATAATATAAGATAGTAATGTAGTTACTGTTCTCCTTTAGGTGCAGGTTATATGCTCTGTGCTGCAGGTTTTAAATCAGATTATCAAGGATAACACTGATTTCCAGGAAAACGCTTGTCTTGTTGGCCTTGTAAGTACTACAGAGCCTAGGTTACGAGTTTGTAATTATATATGTATAGATTATTCAATGGTAAGATATTTCTTTCAATTTTTTCTAATCATCAAGAAACCTCCTCTAGGTCCCTCTTGTTATGGGCTTCGCAGCGCCTGATAGAACACGGGAGGTTCGTATGGAAGCGGCTTACTTTTTGCAGCAACTTTGTCAGTCAAGGTACCAAGACATCTCATGTCTTGCTTACTTGCATGATTTTGTAAAATTGAATATCACGTAGAGTTGTGTTTTACTATACAATGATTATGGATTGAGGTGGAAGTTTTTTGTTACAGCTCATTGACATTACAAATGTTTATCGCTTGCCGTGGGATACCTGTTCTTGTGGGATTTCTTGAGGCAGATTATGCAAAATACAGGTTTGTGCCCTGTATACTAAGTTCCATACTGAAGCAAACTGTTATTTTGGTTTTTTAAATAAACAATTTAACCATGATGAATCTTTTTAAACTATCTTTTTGAACAGTTCTACGGAACTCTCATGATTATGGCCGATACCTTATACATATGATAATTATGTAACTATGCTAATACATTGGGATTCTGAAACTACTAATAATCAGTTTGATAATTAGATACCGCTTCTGATTATGTATTGTTCAAATAATCTGTTTCGTACCAGCTGCAACAAAGTTTATTATCTGAGGGTAAACTAAATTTATCTATTTACCCCTTCCTCTATTTGAGACTTTTGCTCAATTCATATAACGTCTCCTTTTCTCTTTTTACTACTTTTGATCATTTTATTTTAAGTGCGTTAAATAATATGAATTTATCAGATATTTACTATTAAAACTTCAGCAGCAGAGGCACACCCAAACACTGTTTATGTATCTTGTTTTATTACAACTAAGTACCGGGATTTTAGTTATTCAATATCACATAATCACTTTCAGTACACTATCCAAGCACCCGTTATAGCTTTTTGCATGGTAATAAATATATGATCTCCTCCTGTAGTTTATCTTTTTGTATGGCAATAAATATAGTGATCTCTTCTTGCAGTTACCTGCTACATGCTGATATCTGCTATCAATATCGTCATCTGGTTGTTATTTATAAGAACTCTATTGTTAATTTTTTTAGATGTAGTAATAAAGTTACTTGATCTCTGATATCAATAAGATCATCTAGTTATTATTTATAAGAACTTTATAGTTCAATCTTTTAGATTAAGTAATGAAGTTTCTTGAATTGCAGGCAAATGGTTCACCTAGCTATTGATGGCATGTGGCAGGTATTTAAGCTTCAGAGATCAACCCTTAGGAATGACTTTTGTCGAATAGCTGCAAAAAACGGAATATTACTCAGGCTCATAAATACCCTCTACAGCTTAAACGAGGCAACAAGGCTAGCCTCCATATCAGGTGCAAATGGTTTTTCATCTGATGGTTTAGCCATGCGGCCCCGCTCTGGCCCACTGGACCCTAGTAACCTTACTTTCATGCAGAGTGAGAGTTCAACCAACGGTCTAGATTATCCTGATCACCAAAAAGTAAAAAATGCTGCAACAGATCATCAATTTGCACCTGGTCCACAAGAATCTTCTAGACTTTCATCTTCTCACTCCCCTGATTCTAGATTCTTTACACTAGAAACTGATAAACATCAATCAAGCAGTACTTGTGTTGAAGCTCCAGTAACCTCAAGATCACCAGATTCAACATCAATGGAGAGAGATAAAAGTGATCCTTCACAGGACGCAGAACCTAAACAACGGCTCTCTAATTTTGGGAGGTTGTCCACTGATAGGCCTAGGAAATCCATGGATACTGTATCAAATGGGTATTCTGCAACAATTCAGCAAGAAAATGTGAGACCGCTTTTGAGTTTGTTGGATAAAGAACCACCTTCACGACATTTTTCGGGTCAGCTTGAGTATGTTCGACATCTCACGGGCTTGGAGAAACATGAAAGCATACTTCCTCTTTTGCATTCTTCTAATGAGAAGAAAAGCAATGGGATGGATTTCTTGATGGCTGAATTTGCTGGTAAACATCATTTTCTTTTCAGAAATATCCCTGCTACTGATGGTTTCCATTCATGTTCTTCTGATTCTGATTACTTTCAGTAGAAGTGGAAACAGGGTGGGTCAGGTGGGTTGTGTAATGGGTCAAAGTTGGTAGTTTCTAGAACGGATAGGCTGGGCTGACATTAGAACACCTTTTTCCTTTCTTGAATTATACAAGTAATTTATGATTTCAAATATTATCAAGAAAAAAGATATCCTTTCTTGCTCCTCTGATTTTGATTACTTTTTTTTTATATTTCCCATATGTGTTCCTTTCTAGTCTTGGGCAAGCAATTTTTTGCGCCTTGCGCCTAGGTGACAGCTGAGGCCTTTGTACCTTAAGTGCGCCTCACGTCTTTTGACTAACATTGGTTGGGTGATGATTAAAAAATGAATACCTTTTTGGATGATTTAAAGCTGGTTGATTTGGGCTGACATGTGGTCTCTGCTTGAGTTTTATAAATAGTTAATATCATTCGCTAATAAAAAAATTACAATGGTAATCAGAATTTTGAAATACAACTACTTAGGTGGCTTTATGCATTTTGAGTACATTTGGCTTGTTCCAGCCTTTTCCATTTTAACCATTTCCTTGCATTTTACTCATTGGCAGCATATAACTCAAGTTTACCCATGTACCCATAAATGGGTGGAACTTGCCCCCTCTGATTATCTGTGCTATAGCATATTTTATTTATTTATTTCAGCAGTACATCTCAAGTTATGTACTTTTTCTGATTCTGGTTTTTTTTTTTTCTTTTTGTGATTGTACAGAGGCTTCTAGTCGTGGAAGGGAAAATGCCAACACTGAGGCGGTGACTAGGACTTCACATAAATTAGCTAATAAGAAAACTGCGGTGGTGGCATCCAATGAGGGAAAGGCTTCGACATCAGGAATTGCATCTCAGACAGCATCAGGCGTACTCTCTGGTTCTGGAGTTCTAAATGCTAGACCAGGGAGCGCCACGTCATCAGGGCTCCTGTCCCACATGGTATCTCCTTGGAATGCCGATGTGGCTCGTGAATATCTGGAAAAAGTGGCAGATCTTCTACTTGAGTTTGCTGGTGCTGACTCAACTGTGAAGTCCTACATGTGTAGCCAAAGTTTGCTTAGCCGGCTCTTTCAGATGTTTAATAAAGTAGAACCACCTATCCTGTTAAAGGTGTTGACTTTATTCACTGCTTAGTTTGTTTGACTTCCATTTGTGGAAAAAATCCTACTAGACATAATTTTTATCTTATTTGTGGCTTGGATTGCAGTTATTAAAATGCATCAACCACTTGTCAACTGATCCACACTGCTTGGAACACCTACAAAGAGCTGATGCCATCAAGCATCTTATTCCTAATCTTGATCTCAAAGATGGTCCTCTCGTGTCTCAAATTCATCATGAGGTTAGTGAAATGATTAGGTGGTTGTTAGAATATGATTATCTTATATTGCAAATAAATAATCTATCAATAACTTTTCTCTATTGAAGGTCCTCAATGCGCTATTCAACCTATGCAAGATAAACAAGAGGAGACAAGAACAAGCAGCAGAAAATGGAATTATTCCACACTTGATGCGTTTTATAATGTCTGATTCTCCACTAAGACAATATGCATTACCTTTATTATGTGATATGGCCCACGCATCACGTAATTCTAGGGAGCAATTAAGAGCTCATGGCGGGATGGATGTATACTTGAGCTTACTTGAAGACCAACTTTGGTCTGTAACAGCATTAGATTCAATTGCTGTTTGTTTAGCACATGATAATGACAACAAGAAAGTGGAACAAGCTTTGCTCAAGAAGGATGCAGTTCAAAAGTTGGTTAAATTCTTCCAGTGCTGTCCAGAACAGTTCTTCTTGCACATACTAGAGCCCTTTTTGAAGATTATCACGTTTGTTTTCTTCATCTTATTTTCTGCTCATTATCAGTATGCTTTATATGGGAATCTCATAATTTCTGTTCGTATAATTTGCAGGAAATCATCCCGAATAAATACAACATTGGCTGTTAACGGGTTGACACCTTTGCTCATATCGAGGCTTGATCACCAGGACGCCATAGCTCGTCTCAATCTGCTCAAATTAATAAAGGTTGGAAATTTCCCAAAATAGTTGACCAATAAAATTACTAATTGTCTAACCTGCTCCAATTGTGTTCACATTCAAAACGAATTTGAACTTTGGTATTTTGTGACAGGCTGTATATGAACATCATCCACGACCAAAGCAACTAATTGTAGAAAACAATTTGCCTCAAAAACTTCAAAACTTAATCGAAGAACGCAGAGATGGTCAAAGTTCCGGTGGTCAAGTTCTGGTGAAGCAGATGGCAACTTCACTGCTAAAAGCACTCCATATCAACACTATTCTGTGATCCAGGTCAGTCATCTTTTTGTCCGTAATTGCACGTGTAAATAATTCTTGGTGTGTGATATAAGTAGTTTGGCTTTTCATTTGTCGAAATTACGATGCGTTTGGTTTGTTTTTTGGTTGTGGCTTTTTGTGTTCCATTAGAATTCTGTTACCATGTATAACAATGGTGTATAGATCTTTTCTTATGAGCCAACCTGACCATTATAGAACATTAAGTTATTTTTGTACCATCAATATACATGTTTTTCTGTTTCTGGTCTTAAGAACTGACCATGTGTATCCATATACATAATTACATATATGTATTAATATATAGTACATGTATGCTGTATGCATATGTGCATGCACCATGCATTTAGTTTGAGAGATGGGCAAAACATGCTCTGTATAAATGTTATGAACTCATCATGTAAAACTTAGCTTAGCTGAGAGTATTTATTTGTGCTTTTTTTCATATACTTTTATATTATTATTTATTGTTACTATCACTGCTACTATTACTTTAAGCATGTGTTCAATGTTAGAGAACTACGAGAACATTATGAGCACTTATATAAGTGTGTGACACAGTGAGAGAGAGAAAGAGACACGATTACAAGTGTTTTTGTGGGTATTGTGTTGAGACCTCTATTATTTATCAGTCAATTACATTATAATAATAATAGTCATTATGATAATAATGATTATATTTCATATGTCTAAGTCATAATTTGAACAGGAAGAAGTTAAATCAAGGTTACGATTGTCATATACGTCTAATATATATCAACAAATTAGTTATAGAATTACAGAAACTAAAAGTCTCCATGAATCCATTCAAAAAATCTAATGAATCAAATCTCTTTCACTGTATCTTAAACATCAAACAGATAGTCGCCATTCTTTGGCAGCCAGAACCAACTCACTTTTCGCCTCATGCCTTTTATCTTCCTCCCTCTTCAGCCGCTGTAGTCCCACTGCCACAGATACCAAATCACTCTCCGCCTTCTCCGCCACATGCTGCCGCCACATCCGTCTTCCTCCACCAAAATCAAAGCCTTCTCAAGCCTGTGCCGGCTCATGTGCCCGCCCAACGCCTGCCCAGTCGTGAACCCCTTCATGCACGTCTTGCATCGATGCAACCCCGAAAACTTAGGAACATCCATATCAAGGTTTGATAAACATGCATCATGACTGTCTTTAAGTTTAGCCTTCTTATGGGTACCCTGATGGCCATCTAGTGCTTGAAAAGTATCAAATCTCTTTTTGCATATTCTGCATACATAACCGCCGCGATGACCCCCGTCGTTGGTGTTGGTAAAACCGGTTTTGTAGCGCGGTTGGGTCACGCTTTTGCTGCTTTTCTTCATCTTGATGGTCATGGCTGCAGTGGATTTATTAATTTGTGTGTGTTTGATGATGAAGAAGTAAGTTATATAAGTAGTATACATAATGGGGTTAAGAACCTAAGATACGCGGTGGATTATGGAAATCAGGGGAAAGCGTTTGAAAAAGGCAACTGAATATTGATACTAGTTATGGTTTCTTACGTTGCAAGGTATTAAAATAAAACATGGTCTAATTACGGATTTCATTAAATTATATATGGAAAGTTTATGTATAAATTTTGTTGTGCAACTTTGGATAACAAAGGGAGACGGGTAGAATTCAAGATTGTTCGTGGCGGAGCTTGAACAAAATTATAGGGTGCGGGGGCTGAAAGTAACTTTTTAAGGAGGGCTCACTATATATAACAAACTTTAAGCTCGCAAGTCAAAAATTAACACTATTGAGTCTAAAATTAACACTACTTACGATAAAAGAGGGGGGGGGGGGCTCTCCGGCCCTAATGAAGCTCCGCCCTTGAAGATTGTTATGGTCTTAATTCATAGGGCTTTGTGATTTGGTCTACTAAAGGGGGCATGAGAGATACGTGGCTGGGACATGACCACGCCTGCCTAATGGGTGTGAGGGGGCAGGGCGAAGCTTTTTAGGTTAGAAGTGGGTGAGGTGACGCCTAAGTGCCCGTCACTTTTTGCTCAACCTCACTAATCACACATGGAGTTACGGTGACAAGACCAATGAATATGGTTGTGGCTAATTTAGCCGGTTAGAATTTGTCGGTAATGTTGAAAAGGAGAAATGAGGGATCGTTGAGCACTTACAAAGTAACATGGTGTTAGCCACACTTTTAGCGTCTAAGTTTAAAAAGTTGTATGTTTGGGTTACATGATTCAGTGCAAGACCAAGAATTGCTTCTAATATCATACTAGTTAAATCATATTGAATGAACTTGTTGATTTTGCATTGAAGAAGATGCTAGTGGCTGCAGTTGGAGATAGAGTGATATTTTATTAAAGAAAGTGATGAGTGGGCTTTAGATTTTGAAGGATTAAATTATGGATGAACAAAAATACCCCAACATGAAGTTCACATCAAGGGTTTGTAACGTCTGTCTGCTGGACTCAACGATAGTAAAATTAACAAGTCAAATACAAATCAAGCTTTTGAAACTTAATTACTCAAATTGTTAGAATATGCAAATCAAGTAAGTAGTTTTAATTTTGTGACTCAATGTGGTTCTATGCCAAACCACTTACTATTTGTGTAACTAGCACAATCTGATCAAGTAAATATATGTAAAAGGATGACGACGTCAAAGGGTGCTCCTAAATCGACACCCACATCAAAAGTATAATCCAATATCTTCATCATATAACACAACCGTCATATAATGTCAAATCAAGCCTACATATCAACATCAATCATATATGTCATATGGCTTTATTATTCGTCACATAAGTTATTTCTTTGTTTGTCAAAACACCATATGCGCCGTTTGATTTGACAAACACAATACACTACGTCATACAGCCCATATGACCATTTTCCTCTTTCCATCGACCCGTATGTCTCTTATCTGTATGTCATACAACCATGTGGACCATGCATCTCGTATCAAACATGAATGATGACTACATAGTATGTCAGTGGTGTTCATTTAGTTGCAGCCTAATTAAATTGTAATAAAAAATGAAACACATGTTTCTGGAAATCTTGGACCTGTAAAGCAAAAACAGTAAAATATCCTTATATTCACAAAACAAAGGCAACAAATCATAACATAGACAGTAAAAAAAAAAACTAGCCTACAATAAGTAATTTAAGATCATACTCCAATCCCACAATTACAATCCATACAACTTAAAAGTTTTGCAGCATCACAGATCCACTCACTACTCAGAAACCATGAAATTACAACTCTTTTTCAGCAAAACAAATCATCAATCAATCCACATTCAATTTTTTAAAACTTCTTTCAGCAATTATATCAAATCCGCCACGTTCATTGGCATTTCATCGATCTGGGTACTGTAGTACTGCTCTATGTCTCTTAAAATTTTGATATCATCAGTTTTCACAAAGTTTATAGCAACACCCTGCAAAACATTTCAAAACAAGAGAGATTTCGGATTAAGTTTGGTTCTAGAAAATATAGTTAAGGAAATAATCCGAAGCTAACAGATATATGGCACAAGAATAAAAATCTACATTCTAAATTACCAGTTTACCACAAAACATTAAAAAAAAAATTATTAGAATCTCCACATCATATTGGATTAAACAATTATCTTGGATCATAGAAAAACTTGTTTTATCAGCATATTTTTTAAAGTAATTCATTATGGAAATCAGAATAATGTTTAAAAAGATAATAGAGAAAATAATTCTTATTACCTTTCGTCCAAAACGACCAGATCGACCAATACGATGAATATAAAGTTCTCGATTATTTGGGAGGTCATAGTTAATGACCAAAGAAACCTGTAAAACACAGGTAATAAAACATCATATTTTAATGATAGGAAATAAACTTCAACAGATGTTTTGTGAGTTTTTACTTAGGTAGTGTAACTTTAACTTAGTAAAATGAGATAATAAGGTAAAGGTGTTGACAAACCTGTTGAACATCCAATCCCCTAGCCCATACGTCTGTGGTAATCAAGACACGAGTAACACCAGATCGGAACTCTTCCATAATTGCATCTCTCTCTTTCTGAGGCATGTCTCCATGCATTGCTGATACAGTAAAGTTATTCTCACGCATCTTTTCAGTTAACCAATCAACCTACACACGTACAAAAGGAGGCAAGGTTAAGTTCAACCCCAAATAATACCAAAAGATTATATGCTCTGACTCTCTAAATATCCCCACTGCTTAGTGTTAGCTCGATTAATTGTTGAAGTAATCTTGAAGAAAAAGGTATCTTAACCGCCACTTATCACGAAATTCGACCAAATTCTCACGCTTTACTGTTTTAACAAAAATTTTAAGCTTTAACATGAGATTTAACAAAATTCTTTCAGTTTATTAACATTAGACTTTCACCAAATGTTGAGCTTTATCATAATATTTAACCAAATTCTCAAGCTTCATCATGATTCTTAAACTTTATTATAACCAATTAAATTTTATTGAGATTATTTGGGAAATTGGGTGCCTAATTCAAAAGGCTAGTAGGCCTTATTAATGCTATAATCTAAAATATTTAATGAGGCTCTAGTAAATATTTACTAAGGTTTTGGGTGGGGGTCAAAGAAATGCCCTAACCCAACAAAGAATCGATTACCAGAGTAAAGATTTGATTCCAGCTGAACTTGGATTACCCAAATTAGATGGACCTGATTTTATTGAAACGGTAAGGTTTCCAGGTTGACCTGACTTGCACACACCTTCAACTAAATGAATATAACTAAAAAGAGGTGGGCCCAAGCCTACAATATTTTTTAAAGGTGAAAGTAATATAAGACATCAACCGTGACTTACATAAAAATCTCGGAACAAGGCAGGGGAAATTTTAATTAATACTTTGTAATTTGTATACTAATCCATTTTTCCATAAACTAGCAGCTTGTAAGTTAAAGTCCAAAAGGGTTACGCACTACAAAGGTGGTTTCGTATTATCACCATATACTAAAAACAAAACAAATTCCATAATATACAAAATAAGAAAAATGACAACTACGTAATTACCTTTCGCTTGGTGTTACAGAAAATTACAGCCTGGGTAATTGTAAGAGTATCGTATAGATCACAAAGAGTATCAAACTTCCAATTTTCCCTTTCTACCGCAACAAAGAATTGTTTTATTCCCTGCCATATTAAAATAAGTAAATTAAATTATAAGACATTTTGGCAGACAGAACAAATTTCAAAGCAAGATATGTCATACCTCAAGAGTCAATTCATCACGTTTTACAAGGATTCGAACAGGATCAGTCATGAATTTGCTGGTCATCTCCAGTATTTCATTAGGAAGGGTAGCAGATACCAATACGACCTGCAATGTTGATGCATATTATTAATATGAAAATAAATCAATTGTGATACTATGCAACTAACCCTAAGCAGAAAGTCAGAGGCTAGACTCCAATTGATCAAATAAAGATACATGACATATAGAGAAAGATAAAGGCAAAACATGCTTACATAAGTATTCAGAATAAAATTTAATTGCTAAACTAACATCCAGATTATTGCAACAGTATTTGTGTTATTGCTATCAGTAGTTTCAAGTGATTAACATAACATAATAGAATATAAAAATCAAAAGTTCGCAATATCATATGAGTTAATAGGACTCTAGAACTAGTGTACATAGTCACAAAACACATATCTGAATGTCTTTTTTTTCTATTAATTTCTTTGACACTTTGAACCCTTCATGATAACCTTTGAATTATATACTTATCATGTTGATACATTTGAATATCACATAGAACATAAGTAATGTTATATTCATGCCATACAACAGGTTCTGCCCATTTCTGTTAACAGCCCTAGTTCAAATGCAACCTATAACGTAGTGTCAAGGTTTAAAAGTACGGAATCGAGCCTCGAGGCGTTTTCCCTTCGCCTCATGAGGCGTAAGCCTCGAGGCGGAATTAAAAAATAAATATAAAAATTATATATCTTATAAAAAATAAAATACAAACTAATTTCATCAAAAGATTCATCAAAAACATCAAAAAACACATATTAAAAAGACATGGAATGTTTGAAACTGACACAAAAAGTCTAAAACATCGAAAACAAAGTGCAAAACCCCCTGAGGCGCCTTGAGGCGCACATGAGGAGCAGCATTTCTCAGCGCCTCAGCCATATGAGGCGCACATACAAAATAACCCCCTGAGGCGCCGCCTCAGACTCGTTTTCTGGGCGCCTCGCCTCGAGGTGCGCCTTGAGGCGCAAACCTCAACCGTTTTTTAAAACCATGCGTAGTGTATTCGGATTGTACCATGGAATAGTATGGGAGAGACAGACACACACACACACACATAGAGAGAGAGAGAGAGAACCTGAAGCTCTGGTGGAAGGTATCGATAAACATCATAAATTTGATCCTTAAAACCTCTGCTCAACATTTCATCGGATTCATCCTGTTGAAATATAAGAAATTCACACACATCAATTGATGACTTACATCAAAACAGAACCTATCAAAATTCAAAAGTATCAATACTAGCTAGAAGTTTTAAAAAAATGAAAATAAAAAACTCACAAGAATTAGCAATTTAATGGCTCTAGTTCGCAGAGTTCTTCTCTTAATCATGTCACAGACTCTGCCAGGTGTTCCAGAAACAACATGAACTCCATTTTCTAACTTCCTAATGTCCTCCCCGACACTCTTTCCACCAATGCACGCATGAGCTTGTATACTGATGAAATCACCAATTGCCAGTATTTGTTTCTCAGTTTGAGCTGCAAGCTCTCTTGTAGGTGACAAAATCAAAGCTTGGACCCTGTAAATGAGAACGAGAAATTGGTAAATTAAACTATAAAACTAAGAAAAAAAGTAAAAAGTAATCAAATTTCGTAATGATGGAAACAACCACCAAGAAGAAAAAGCATAAACCAATTACCCAAACATGAAAAAACAGAAACTAGTAAACATCACCACTGTCAACCATAAGTGAGCAAAGCGTACAAAATTTATCTTTAATGATAAAACATCCATAAATCAAACTAAGTAGAGTAAGTGATTAGTTGAATTAACACCTACACATTCGAATTAAACCAACAAACGAAAGGGGATATAGCTACGGTTACTTTTCAAATCAATTAGCAAAAACTAGCAATTAAACAAACAAATATGTAAATAAAACAACATACTCTCTCGAAGAGGTGTCAACAATCTGACACACCGTAAGCGCAATCATGGAGGTCTTTCCGGTACCAGATTGAGCCTGAGCAATAACATCACGACCTTCAATAATCGGCCGTACAGCCCTCTGTTGAATCGCCGAGGGTTTCTCAAACCCGTGTTGGTAAATCCCACGGAGGAGATCATCTTTGATCCCCATCTGATCAAAGCTCATGATTGGCTCCACCCCTCGAGACGTCTCGAACACCAGCTTCTCGTCGTCCACCGTCGTGTTCCGCCGCCCCCGGTTCGCCGGCACCACCGACGTTCCCGCCATCGGAGATTCGTGATTCTTGTGGCTCGTGTTTCAGATTTCGATTGTGTTAGGGTTCGTATGTGAAGCAATTGAATGTAATGAGAGGGTATTTAGGGTTTATATTGGATTAGGTTAAAATTGGCATTTTTCCCTTTTTACGTTTTATCAAAAGGAAATATTAATATTTTAGAAAATCAAATCACAATTGTATAATACCTGTACTAATAAATAAAAAGCAAGTACACTTGTTATTTTTTTTAATGTTTTCTTAACTTTTTCCTTCCACTTTTTTTCCTAGTAATTATACAAATTTTCTTTGATTGTTTTTTATAATTTTTTTCTCTTAGTCTAAATGATTTTTATAATTTTTTTATAAAGTATTTTATACGTTAAAATAAGTATATGTTAAAAACTATATAATATTTTATAAATATGTAATACGAAAATATTTATTACTAAGAGTACAGCCTCAAATTTAAGCAACTATGTATTACACAAGGTATCTAATCTAGTCGGTTTATATACGTAACAACTAAATTTGGTTTTTACATTGTGTTCCCGAGTTCATTTAAGGAGAGAAAAAAAAGGAATTGAAAGGAAAGAAAAAATTGTTGTGTTTCAGAGCTTTTTTTTAACGAAGAAAATGAAAGAAAAGTGAAAAAGTTGTGTTTCTGAGTTCATTTAAAGAGAGAAAAGAAAGGAAACGGTTCCAAATTGGAAGGAAATAAAGAGAAAAGAAAAGAAAGAGAAAGAAAGAAAAAAAAGGAAAAAAAAATTCTTTTCTTTTCTTTTCTCTTCTTAAGTAAACTTGGGAACACAACGTTAATTTTAACAAGTAGTTTCGTTATATTCGTTTGTTTAAATTAATATACATGAATGAACATGAATAAATAATATGTTTGATTTATTAATTGAATGAATATAAACAGAGTGTTTATTCGTTCAATAATATTGGTGAACATTTGATAATTTATTTGTTTACATTCATCTTTTTTCTTGTTTATTTATACATTCATTCGTCTAGATTTATTCGCATTCCTTTGTTTATGTTCGTTCATAAAATTTAGCGAACAAACATAAGCGAAGAAAAATAAGTATGTCTTCTTAATGAATGAACATGGCCAATAATATTCATTTGGTAATCGTTCACGAACTATTCATTTGCTAGGTAAATGCTAAATGAATGAATATGAATAAGGCCCTATTTCATTCAGTTCAATCTGTTTTCTTTACGTCTCTACCCAAAACGTATATTTTGTGATCAATTAACTTCTTAAAAAACTATTTGTCTAGATCAACATTATAATGTTAAAATCTTATCTATTAATGGGATTTAGGATTCATATTATAAGTTAAAGTCTTTTAAACTTTTATTATCGATATTTTTATTTTATACTTGTATTAGCCGTCAAATGCTTTTAGTCTTATATCTGATTATAAAATATAAAATTATATTCCATACGTGGTCTCATGCCCAATCTATTACATCTCTAATATTTATCTACATACACGCAACGACTTCATAGATCTCCTATAACGCTTTATATCTACACATCTTGGATTTCGTCATATAACTTGAGTTTTTTCTCTATAAGTTTCATGGTGTCTTGTGTATGGGAACTTGTTTTAAGATAAAAATTGATCAAAAGTCCCAAGAATTATAAAAATCACCCCATGATGACACAAGAAACTAGCCTAGCAGGCTGTACTTAAAATGTGTGTGCTCACTTTTTTATGATATATAGTACATATGTTTGCTATAATCAACAATCAAAAACACCCAAAAGATAGTTTTTAAAAAGAAAATTTACGTATATATAAAGTGCTAAAAACACACAACATGCGAATGTGATATTTGATGTTAACGCCCTAGCGTCGATAGAAAATCATCAACCTTTAGATTCGTATCCTTCGACAAAAACTTCATGCAAATCGGGGGTGTCACCTTGGCCAAAGCCAATATAGACTTAGGCACGGACCAAATCCCTTCACCACAAATCAAACCAGAAGCCACGGCCGGTCCAAAAGCATCGGCCTTTGTTTTGTTCTTCTTTTCCCATGTGAAAAGAATCAAGCTCCCGACACACATGTCAATGGCGAATGACGTTCCTATATAGAATGGAATCGCCATTGCCATGGGGATGGGATAAACCTAGCCCACTTCTTAGGCGCGGTGTCACGAGCCACATTTATAAGGATCGCAGCCGCAAAAAGCACATAGCAAAGTGTTAAACAATGCTTGGGAAGCGACCCGAACCCCTCGACTCCCAAAATAGCAAGATTTCTATACACGAGAGCGTACGGAGCCGGGTACTCGGACCCTTGTTTCCCAAGATCCGGGAAAGCACTATAGAACACCCAAAACACACACGGTGCAATCACGCACCCCATCGCGGTCCCAATCACCTGGCTCACGAACATGGACCGCGGTGAAGCCAGGGTCAAATACCCCGTCTTAAAATCCGACATCAGGTCGGAAGCCGTGGAGACTATGTTCATCATCACCCCGCAAGCGGCTAGCCCCGCCAACACCCCCCCTTGCGACTTCCCAGCCCACGCCCCGATCACGAAAATAGCCAACTTCCCATAAGTCGACGCCAGCGACCAGTCAGTAAGCCCGCACCCATACGCGTTACAAAACGCTAAAGCCGGAGCAAAAATGTAAATCACCACCACATAGTACCACTCAAGCGGCCCAAATATCCGCGGGAGTGTAACCGTGGCAACTGCAGCTATCGCGACATACCCTGCGACCGCCAACCATGTCGGTATCCGATCCTTCATAAACACCTGCTTCCTACGCTGGTCATCAAAAGATGCAGCCGGTGCACCATCTCGGGTCGCACCATCAGTCGCCACCGGAAGAACGGTTTCTGACTCCTTGTTTTTGAGCTGATCATACAACCCGACTCCGGTGTTCCCGACTACTTTTACAAAGTTGTAAAGACCATCTCCTAGGATCACTGCTATTGCGGTGAAAACCTGAAACAATTTGATAGTTTAACTTAGGTTGAAATTAATAAGAGTAATTATATGGGTTTTGATTATGATTATTATTATTGTACCCTGTAACCTTGAATGCCATGAAAGCTAGAGGGACCTAGGCCAGCTTTGTACCAGTGGCCTTCTTGTTTCTCGATGAGTGGCCACATGATGCCCCATGAGAGGATTGCACCCAGTAGCAAAGAGACGTTTATAAGGTATGGGCATATCATCCCTACCCCAACGTACATGGTTGAGAAATCAAAGAAAAACCTGCAAGTTTTGTAGTGTGTGTAAACAACAACTAGATTATAAAAAATTACCAAAATAAACGTATGACGTGCCTATTTTATCAAATGAATATTTGACTTTTAGTTTGTTTTATCTGTTTTCAACCATTAATAAGGTGTTAAATACCTCCTTGTTGGCTAAGTCGGCTATAACCTAACCTAGCTGACCTAGGTTGGTCTCAGCTGAAAGTAAATGGGGAGTTGACTCATGTATCAAACTTTATCAAAGCCGGGTTATGAGAGGCCGGTTAGGCGCTAGTTCAATGGCCTACCAGTTAGGTCTGGTTAAGTCGGGACATATGTCAACTCGCTATTCAATTTCGTGTGGGATGACCAATAATTAGGTCGTTTAGGGAGTAGTTGGTTTAGCTAGAAGTGAGGTGTTTGACAACCTTATATCGGTTGAAGGTGAATAAAAGAGTGTCACAAAGTCAAATTTTCAATTTGGTTTTTTTGGGTGGGTCAAATGTTTACTTTTGATAATTTTTCATTGGTTAAACATTTACCGACTACAGTAAAGAGGTCAAACTCATGTTTTTCTATAACTGCTTAATTTTATAACAAAAATCTGACGAATTCCGATGACGAAACATAAGCGGAACCTCTTGAGTCGTGGTTTTGTTATGGATGTTGACAAGTATATAAAAGGTAAAACTTGCAAGGGGAAAGGAGTAATTACTTGTTTTGGTAAGCTTTGAGGCCAAAAGTAGGGAAGTTTTGAAAGCCACATTCATCCTCATTAGAAGTGAAGAACCATTGAAAGAAACTCCATAAGAAGCTGAAGGAGAAAAACTTCCCTAATGCACTCACTTGTTGCCTATAAATTACATATCACCAAAATTGCATGCATCATTTTAATAAGGTGATTACTACTTCTTCAAGATGCATAAACACACTACACAACTAGACATTTGTGGTGGAAATTGCTGTCACAAAACATGTGGCAAAATCAAATTTGCCACCCAGCTTTGTGACTGGTGAGCATTTGCAACCATTTTTAGCGACCAAAAATTTGGTCTCCAAATGTTGCGAGCTGAGAGGTTTGATTGCTGTTATTTTGTGACAAATTTGCGAATGTTTTGCAGTTACAGCTTTATGACCATTTTTCAACAAACAGTTTGCGACAGCTTTTAGCGACAAATTTGCAGCCCCCGATTGCGACCACTCTTTTTGGCGGCGGCGGTTTTTTGGTTGAAAATATGCTAAAGAATAAAAAGTTGTAATATTCTTTTACATATCTATTAAAATTAAAAAAAATACAAATCAAACCAAATATATTCATTTTCACACACGTAAATTTCAGTTGTCTTTTTTAATTTGTTGCGACCTATTTGAAACTGTCTCATATTTTATGAACCGTTTAGCGACCGAATTTGTTGCATTCATTTTTTCGGTCGTGAGTCTGTCGTTTAATTTGCGATAGTTTTTTCAGTCGCAATTGCCCAGTCGCGACATTGTGTGGTACTGGAATTACAAAAACAAGTTATTTCAGAGATAGATGGATATACTTGGCAAGTTTGGCACCGTGAGGGGTATGAAAGCTGTTAATAAGGTGGGCAGTTGCAGTTCCACTAGGGTATATCAGCTTGAAGTCTATGATCATGATCTGTACGTACATAAACCGTCACATATGTTATAAATTCTTCATATTTCGAAAAGTTGTTTTGTTTGGGTTTAATGTAGTACCTTTCGAAGAGGAACCACTGAGCAAAGGCCGATGAAGCTGACCACGAAGAGAAAACCGATAATCCAGCTCAAGCTCGGGTTCTTGACGTTCATACTTCGAGTAGGCCAGTCCGCATCTGATGATTGTGACGCGATCATATCGCTCATTCCAAATAAGTAACTTCCAAATCCTCCTGATATATTACACACAACCTCAAAATTTCAGTTTTACTTTTTTTTTTACGCTTAAATCTTCACTCCATAAGATTTGAATCTATAACATTTGGTTACAAAATACACTATTTTATCATGTCTCGTTTTGAGCACATGTTAATTTTACATATACATGATATATTAATAGTGTTTGTTATCATATTTCTCCTTTAATTTCTCTTGTATATCACTATAAGTTTTCCGCCCAAATTAATTAACTCTGTACTAATTATCAATTTTTATTTGTTTAATGGTTTGTATATTGTGTTTTAACTAGTAACGTGCCCGCGCGATGCGGCGCGTGCGACACTTTTTATTATGGTACTCATCTCTAGTTAGTTTTATATTTAAAAAACTGAATTTCTTCTTTTAAGCATTTTGTAACAAACATAGAAAAAATTGTATATAATTAAAGATACAAGGGTCTAAGAGTAAATAAGTTTAAAGTTTCACTTTTTAGTAGCGTTAGAAAGACATAATTACCCTTGTTAAATTGATTTTTTAGGTTGTACCTTGTGCTTAAAATTTACAAATCTCTTAATTTTGGCCGTAATACTTCCTTCGTGCATTATAATATAGTATAGATGAGTTGTATTTACATTTTAGTTTTTTTTTCTTTTGAATTTTTTTACTTTTAACCACAATACTTTTATATCTTTTATAATTTAACCTCAATACTTTTTCACTTTCAACTTTTGTCTTCTATACTTTTCATCTTTTACAAAAATTTCTTTTTACGTTACGGTCTAAATTTTGCGAGTCACACGGCGCAAGATACGTGTGTCATTCAACGTTTCACACTTAGTTTTAACTATCCCAAAGCAACGAGCAGGTCCTAGGTCGACTTAATTTTTGTTTTCTATGTATTATGTTTCGCATGCGTAGTTCAACATTTTTTCGTCTATTTTTCGTTCATTTTTTATTTTTTTCATTCATTTTTATTTATTTTTTAACATGAGTTTTTTCGGGTTGATGGTCGTTGACGATGGTGTGACATTTGTGCTACTTGATATGATTTTACGTCACTCGCCACAACACAGGTGCTTAATAAGCGCACCCGCTATATATATGGGTAGGTTCAACATTTTAGGTAGAGAACTTTAAATACCTTAGTACAATTTTTTAATTATTAATTTGAATCTGATCGCTGTTATGTAACCTTGTATCATCTTTTTATAGCTCTCGTTTTCAAATATTATGATTTTTATGATTATATATGGTTATGTATTTACTATTTCTATTACAAAACTATGGATGTTAATTTCAACGTACTACAATATATAATTAAGTTCACTAGTGTAATTTCTTTAATTTTTTTATCCAGCCGGCCCAGGGGCCCACTATATTCGTTCATTTTAATACTATCCTGAGAATACGATGTTCTTGTTTTATATCGTCGTCAAAATAAAAGATAACATCGTCACGAATTCTACAAAGTAATTTAATGATGATGATAATGTATTAATTTGCAAAATTTGCGACCAAATTGATTGTAGTCGCTAATTTTAAGACAAGCAAATTTAGTGGCAACTGAGTTGCAAAATTTGTGACTGTTTTATAAGTTATAAATACTTAGTTTTCTAGTAGTGTGTTTATACGTATATTCGGTGTATATAAAAGAAAGAGTTGTACCGCTAAATGCGATGCCTGAAGTCGCGACGACACACGTTTGAATAACAGTATTTTCTTGTCGCGTAAACGGTTGCTTCAAGATCCCGCACTGCTCCAACGCCTTCGTCCACGTCTTGACGAAGAAAAAACCTAGCAAACCCGCAGCAACATTTAGCGACGGTATGATACCCGTCGTGAGGTTGAGCTTCATGACTATAAAACTAAACATCACACCCAACATAGAGCTCACCACAAACGCCCTAACCGTTAACTGCCCCTTCCACGACGGTATCAAAGTGTCCCTAAAGATCGTCTCTATCGACTCGACTACTTTCCCCTTCGTTTCTTCATCGTCATTAACCGTTTTTCCTTCGGTCTCGAGCAAATTCTCGTCGCTTTTCGTCCTTTCATCATTGTTTTCGAGCTCTCGAGTGCTATCTGTGGCCATGTTTGAGTCTATATGATTGAAATCTTCTTTGTAAGGACGTATTTATATATATACAAAAGAATATACGACGATTTTGTATTCGTCATGTGAATAGAATATTAAAGAATTATAAATCCCATCCTTCTGGTTATAAAAGTACTAGTTTGATCCTTTAACTTTGTTAATTACACAAATCATCTCTAACTTCATCCTTTGGTTAATTAGACTTTTGTTTCTCGTTTGGATGTCGTGTTAACTACATGTCATTTAGGTCAGTAACGGATATTTGTTTTAGAGTTAATCGCACAAATAGTCCATGTGATTTGCTGATGGTCACATGGGGTCTAAGTTTTAAAAGTTGCATGTTTAGGTTATGTGGTTTTAAAGTTGTTTAATGTTAAGATCAAACACCAACTTATGTTACAAGTTATATTAAGTTGGATAAAAACGATAAAAATACTCTTAAACATAAAAAAAAACAAAAGAAGTAAAAAAGTATACTGAGTAGTTCTATAAATTTCTTAAACAATAACGTCAAGAAACATACTTAGTAAAAATCTCACTCATACACAATAAACAAAGTGATCGATATTATTTTCATTTAGTTTTCGTGTGTAGAACAATAGGACTTTAGTAAACAGACAATTACATATATCGCATATTTTTAGATCGGACCAGGCTGACCGGTAGAAGTGGGATAGAACATGTCCGGTTGTATGTATTTGGACCGCTTTCAGTTAAACCGGCTGGTTACTGGTTAGATCGGTGAACCAAACCAAATGGTCGAACCGGATTTTAATATATTTGATTTTTTTATGATTACTTTAGTATTATATGATACATATTTTATTTACTTAAGTTTTTATATGATGTTAAAAGTGCAAAACCATCCTAAAAAATATAATATTATCATATTTTGTTTTTCAACTAGATAAATATAAATAATATTAATAAACTTTTTATATATGATATTATTTGATTCTTAAATCCGGTTCAACCGATAAGACTGGTCCAATCCAATGAACTCTTAGAACGATCGGTTCGTTGCCCGTTCCAGTTTTAAAAACATTGATATGTGGTGGTAGATCTAGATGCTTTTATATTGTTATGACGTTGATTAGCTATTTCTTTCAACTTGAATAATATGTGTGAAAATTTGAAGATTAAATATAAAAAATATTAACAACTAATAAAACAAAATAAGCATAAAACGCTAACAAATACGACGTAAAACAATGTTAGACACTAAACATTTTACAAAGATTGAGACTAAATATGCATACTACAAGAATCATTCGTCTAATTTACGCCAAATATTTTTCGGTTTACCTTAATACTTTTTAGTGTGGAATACATTGTCGACAAAGTTTTTGTTGCTATCAAAGTATGAATACATATCCGTGATGATGACAATGCAAGTTGGTCCAAAAATGACTTATCTTGGATTTATGCTTTCATCCGTGACTTCCGAAGTAACATCGAAGGTATTAACTTTCCGATCCAAGCAATACGAAATTCATATATGAGTCGGAAAATTAGTACCATCCACGCTCGGGAGCATGCTTGTTGAATGGTTGTGCTACTTTATTACGACCAGAAGTTCAAGTTCGATTAGGCCGTTTATGAGTTAAAGTTTGAGTCTCACTTGACATAAATTCAGTTTTTACTAGAATACTTTGTTTTTAAGAGTCTTGAAATGATACTATGATGTTTACCTTCTTTGAAGTTAAGTTCATAATTATTACATCTAATTTTTCTAAGTTGATGTTTACCTTATTCACTATATTTGAAGTATACTTTTGTTAAATGGTTAAGAAATCACAATTTAAGTATTTGAGTTTTTGTTGTCTATTTCAAATCATCCAAAAAAAAATTACTTGGTTGTTCATTATCACATGGAGTTATATACCTTCTTAACATACTTTTTACGTTAGCCATACGTATCTCTTAATTGGTATATCTTTATAAAACATCAAATCTTTTATTTTTTTGTGTTTTAGTATGAAAAAAAAATAAGAGCTTACATTTAGGAGAACTCTATGTTAAAATTGGAAACGTCTTTGTGTGAATTGTGATTTAAGCGTATTCGTCTTATCATAAATGAACTTAAATGAGAAAATAGATTAGAAATAAATAATGGTTTGATGTGGATTTTGAATCTTCATTGTAGACTTTTGGATTCCTTCATTGATAATGATATTTTTAACGTATGAGACATCTATCCAAATTGAAATCCAATCAATTGACAACTATGTGTAGAATATATCGTAGCCAAAGCTTTGCTCCTATCAATATACCTTAGGTAGTTAGGTCGACTTTGACAACCTTATCTTGGATTTTTTTTTTCCTATCATCCGTGAGTTCCCAAGTATATTCTATGGTTTTAATTTCGATTAAAAAAGTATTATCTTAATAAATAGGGATAAATATAAGAAATTGGGGGTGAGAGAGTTAAGAAATGCACAAAATTTTAGGACAAATATGATTTTTGATTAAATTATAAGGATAAATATAGAAATCATGTTGTGAATCCGCTAAGCAATCGGAAATTGAATCTAGCTCGAAAACTGATATTATGCATGTAACATCCTAGGAAAGATCACAACCTTGATTTAAACATGATTTTTTTTTTGAAAGGCAGAAAAACTCCAATAAAAGTCATGCCAGCAAGGAGCTAGACAGGCAACAATGATACATCAGCAGGTTTAATCAGAGAAGTAATACAGCAGACAACAATAAAACATAAATTAAAATTAAAATTAAAATTTGAACATAACCCATTTGTTCCAATCTAAGCTTGCAATCTTTCCTCTAGTAGACACCCATAGGAAGGCCATGCCCTTAATGTCTTCCAGCAACCAGGTAAGGGAAGGGGATTGATGGCTAAAAATTACACCATTCCTCATTTTCCAAATGCTCCAAAAGGTAGTGATGACAACCGCATAGATGGCTTCTCTATAAGGCGAAGTTGCCACCTTATGAATCATCAATAGATCCTTAATAGAGAAGGTGAAGATGGGCGGTAATTTGCACCAACCAGAAATAAATGCCCATGCCATTTGAGCAAAGTAACACGAAATAAATAAGTGTTTCGTATTTTCTGAACATTGAGAGCAAAGGGGGCATAAAACCGAGGGAATCGAAATGTTCCTTTCAACCAAAGCCGCCCAGGTTGGAACTCGGTCTAATTCGGTTCTCCACACAAGAATATTAGCTTTTGCAGGCACCCAGTTACACCATTCATAGATGAATGATGCATCGGTTTGAAATGGAGATTGATTTAACAAGAGGCGCAAGGCTTTAACTGAGAAGGAACCCGAGCTGTCTCCCAGCCACTCCCATCTTCCATTGGATAAAGTAATAAGCTGATCCAAATCAATATTCCTTTGAAGCAACTGAGATTCCATTTTCTTAATGTTGCTCCAGACCCCAGCTAGTGATTTTCGCCCCGGAATAGATGAAACGACCCGAGGACAGAAGTGAATGTTGAATATAACTTGTTTCCATAAAGACACATCTTCCGTTTTGTAACGCCACCACCATTTAGATAGAAGGCTGATGTTCAGGTCCATTAAGGACCCTATTCCTAGCCCGCCATTAGCTTTTTTGGCACAAACCTTCTCCCAACTAACCCATGAAATTTTCCGTTTAGTGTTGTCACCACCCCATAAAAATCGCCTTCTGATGCTCTCAAGTTTGTTTATGACTTTCCCAGGAGCTTTAAATAAGGAGAAATAGTACACCGGAAGGCTGTCAAGAACAGTCTTAATCAAGACGAGTCTGCCAGCAATAGATAAGTGCTTAGCTTTCCACGAGGATAGTCTAGATTCAAAGGCATCTATCACGGGTTGCCAATTCTTTGACAAATTCATGTTGGCACCAACAGTGAGTCCTAAATACTTGAAAGGGAGAGATCCAACTTTGCAATGGACCATTGAAGCAAATTTGCTATTCTCTTTCGCAGGAACATTTAAACCCAAAAGGCAACATTTCTTGAGGTTAATATCAAGGCCCGAAACTAAATAAAAACATCTTAATATCCTTATCAAATTTGTTAGATTCATGGTGGACCATTCTCCCATAATAATAACGTCGTCCGCGTAAATAAGATGAGATATAACAGTTCTAGCGTTTGGCAGTTTGATGCCCTGAATACCCCCACAGAGCCAGCTTTATTAAGCATCCAGTTAAGTGCTTCCATAGCGATGAGAAAAAGGAAAGGGGAAAGTGGGTCACCTTACCTAACTCCCCTAGAACAGCAGAATTCATTTGATGGTGAACCATTGACCAATATGGAGGCTTTAGCTGAGCTGAGAACACCCTTTATCCAGCACTGCCAATGAGGTGGAAATTTCATGTATTCGAGAATAGAAACAATGAATTCCCATGAGATAGAATCAAAGGCTTTGTTCAGGTCAATCTTAAATAATAACCCGGGAATTTTAGCTCTTTTTAGCCACGAGATGATCTCGTTAACAACTAAAGGGCCATCAAGAATGTTTCTATTTGCAAGGAAGGCAGATTGGGCATCCGAGATAACAGAAGGAAGGACGGATTTTAACCTATTAGCTAACACCTTAGATATAATCTTGGAAATGCAACCAATCAAGGAGATGGGACGATATTCATCAAACGAGGAAGGGTCAGTTGTTTTGGGAATCAATGCAAGAAAAGATGATGAGCAAGTTTCACTAATTTTTCCATGGGCAAAGAAATACTCAAATATTTCAAGAAAATCCTTCGAGAGAGGCAAACAAAAATGCTGAATAAAAGCAAAGTTGAAACCATCGGGGCTCGGGGCCTTATCACGTCCACATTCCCAAACTGCAACTTTAATTTCTTCAATGGAGAATGGTCTAATGATGTGCTCAGCTTCAAAGACAGAAATTCCTTGAATATCAGAACATTCAAAAACCAGCCTAGTGGCCATTCTTTCCTTCAGCCTTTCACTGAAGAACCGACAAGCCTCCATCTTTATTTCTTCAGGTTTAGTGGACCAAGTCCCATTAATCATCATGCCATTAATTCTATTGTATCCAAGTCTGGAATTGAACATGCCATGGAAAAATGAAGAATTCTCATCCCCCTCAACCGCCCATTTCACCCTAGATTTTTGCTTTAGATCACGGACCTGCTCTTTTTCTTTCTCCAGCAGAAGTTGTTTAGTTCTGACTCTTTCCTTACTCTCTTCTGATGACAAACCAAACAGTTCTGCAGTGGTGTCCAGGTTATAAAGTTTATTTGTGAGATCATCGGTCAATTGATTATCTTTGGCTCTCCGAATATTGTTCCAAGCTTTAACTGTTGTTTTGACATTCTTGAGTTTCTTGGCCAATTTGACGTCAGGTTTTGTTCCATAAATGGGAATCTCTAAAGCCCCGACAACTGCATCATCAATGCCTTCACATGACAGCCAGGATGAAAAAAATTTAAAAGGTTTTGGATCGAAATCAGCCCCAGATCTAGTTAACGAAACCGGGCAGTGATCTGAATTTTTCCTCGGCCACGCGGTAAGAGTTGAGTCCGGCCATTTATTAAAAAAGGATTCCATACAAGGAAGCTATCAAGTTTGCTTGCTTTTAACCCGTTATCACTTAAGTATGTGAACTTGGAGCCACCCATACTGTACTCTAAGAGATTGCATTCATCAATAAATTGATTAAAAACATTTGCTCCCAATTGATTAAAATCTGAATTTAAGCGTTCAGAGGGCCATCTAACCTCGTTAAAATCTCCAAAAATTACCCACATACCTGAATATGATGTCATTGTCACCTTGAGAAAGTTCCAGAGTTGTCTTTTGGAGGATAGATCTTGAGGAGCATATACGTTCACAATATTTATCGGGTCAAGAGAACCAGCAAGCCGACCGATAGAAATTAAACAGTTCCTCTCCTTGATTGAATTAGACAAAAGAAAAACAGATGGGTCCCAAACACTTATTATACCACCGGATCTGCCAGAAGCAGCCACAAAATCATATTGAACTGGGCGATTACCCCATAATTCAGCTAAAGGGATTTTGCATTCATCCGAGATTAAAGATTCTTGGATCCCTAGAAAGTTAATCTTGTGTTTAAAGATGATAGAATTTAACCATTTTGATTTTCTCGAATCACCAAGCCCCCTGATATTGATGGTTAGCAAATCCATTAGGACATGTTGAAGCCATCTCCCTCCACTATAACAGATCGAACTTGATCCGCAAATTTTGTTAAATCAATTTTGAGCAGGGAACCAACTTCAATGGTGTTATCTACTTCAGCTCTGACTTGAGCATTGTAGGTTTCGCTTAACGTCGGGGCTTTGTTCAGGTCAACAGGAGAGGAGTTCTCAGCCAAGTCAGCTAGATAGGGGAGGGGCTGCCATCGTGAATAGCATGAGCAGGAGAAGCTGAGTTGTACAAATGAGGCTGATTCATAACAGGAGAAGCTGAGTTGCCCTTCCTTCTTACCCTTCTTCTCGAATCCTTTCCTATCTGGCGAACCCTGGATTTGGAAATAGGGGAGCATTGTTTGGCTTTCCTCTTCTTGGACATAAAGGCACCAGGGTTGAAAATGATTTCATTTAAACCGAATGGATCCGAGCCCAATACTTCAGGCCCATTTGTGGTATCTTGAACAAGAGCTTTGTCCAGATGTTGGCCCAAAATATTTTCGCAGACGTGGCCCAGTGAACCAGGCGACTCTTGGGGGCCCACTGAAGAGATTGGATTTGGAGGCGCATGCACGTCAATTCTCGGGGAGGCATGCACAGGAGAATTAATAACCTTATTAATATCAGTCGCCAAACCAGTATGGGAGTCTTCCCGAGAGTGTGCGGAGATGAAAAGTCGTTGTCGGACGATTGATTAGTCGAAACGCCTGGCACTGGTGACGCACCGTCAACATCTTGCATGTTCACCGGAGGTCTGGAAATGGAGGAGCTTTTCAAGAAGTCAGGAACCCAAACCCGATCAAAATCTGATAATGATACCAGGAACGAACCATCGGCCGAGACAAGACGCATTTGTTTTTGGATAGGACACGGGTCCTTAACAACGATTCCAATTCGATCATGAGACAGATTCCCATCCAGTGAAGAAGCAGCCGATGGTATAACCACAGAGCCAAACTTACTACCGATCGTGTCAAAAGTTACAGGATTCCATAGGTGAATTGGAACACCACAAATTTGAACCCAAGCTAGGCGATCATATTGAACATGTAGGCCATTCCATAACTGGAGAGATGTGAACATGGACCGCCAAGAACTCTCCAATTCTAGAAGGGCTCTCTTTGCTTCAACAGATGACTTAAAAGAGATGAGAACTCTCATACCCCAGAGATATCTAACATCGAAATTACTAAAACAGCGCTGCTGAGGAGTTCCATCAGATTCCCCATCGTGTGCATGTCTTTCACTTCCCCAACCAGTGAATATCCTTTCCAGACATTTGATACATCAGATACGTTCCCAATCCTTATCTCTAGGATAACCTGCACATTACGGTTGGAAGAGTTTGTGTTTAAAAGAACATCCTTAAATGAGTCGCGCGGTTGAGATTTGAAGATTGAGTTGGAGGCTTTGGTCTGGAACGTGCTAGTATGGTTTGGAAAAGCTGGTTTCGGATTGGATAGGCCAGAGTAGTCGATCCCATTCCCACTTTTGTCGAATCTCGCAAGGTTGGCAGAGATCTTCATGTTATTGATCATAAGACTATTAAGAGCCATGGAAAGCTTGTCTACATCAATAACATTGTCATATCTAACGAAGCCAAATTTTCCCCCGTCCTTCATCGTTTTCTTACTAGGAATGAAAGCATCCACCAATTGTCCGAGATTCCTGCATTCCAGCCACAGTTCTTTGCTATTGAGATCTATCGGTAAGTTGGCAAGAAAGTAGGTTACGACCCCCCTGTTTGGAACTCCCGATCTTCTCTTCCTATTCACCACGGTTGACCGTTGCTTCCTACTATCGTCTTCATGTTGGCATGTTCCTGAACACTCTAAAATTGATTGTCATTGATTTTTATGGGATTAAATTTAAAAGTGAAATGTATATCATTTCTTGAAGCAACAAAATAGATCAAGAAAACAACGTAAAACAAACAAAGGTATATAGAACGATGTACTAAAATTAGTTTTCAGGTTTACAAATAAATCTTTGACCACTTTTTGAATCATTAGGATTAGCCGTTCAAAAGATTCTTAAGATGTATAATAAGTAAATCATGCAATCAAGCAATCATACATAATCACTTTAACATACAATCAATCATAATTCATTATAAGTAAAAACATGCAATCATTCAAAAAAAACATAAACAAACACATTATCACTAACAAACAAAACCATAACAAGTAAACATCAAAGATTGGCAGCATCGACTCATGTAGTTTTCAACTTAAATCATCTAATTTTGCGCTCAGTGACGAAAATTCCTAAATATATCACTAAATACATGATAATTTCATAGTTAAACATGTTTGAGTGAAAGTAATTCCAACTTAGACTATAAAAAATATATTTGTAGCTCCTTTAGTGTAAAACAGACAATTTAGTCTAACACAATGCATTTTTATTGGATTTGAAAGAGGAAAAAAGATGGAATAAATAAGGGTGTGATGTGAAATTTGTATTTGTAGGGACTCTTTTTGGATTATTTCATTGATGATGCTACTTTTAGACCACAAATATGAAAACGTGTAGGGTACGATTTGGTGTACAAGGTTCGTTCAAATCGACTTTTATGGTGTGATGTAGATTTTAAGGTCTCATTTGATATATTTTTCATTTTTAATACATGTGATTAAGCAATTTATGGGAAAAATTTAGCTTCCATTGACAGACAATTTTTTAAATATATTTTGGTAATAGAAGGTGCAACTATTAAGAGGAATATCAATATATCAATATATATGAATGTATGTAAACATATATTATATTTAACGACGGATAATAGAACATTGCACGCATTTTGTTAGGTATCCACAGGTGAAGACTTCATCATCGATGCATTAATGATCGGGCTATTGACGAGCCGAACCGAGCCGAGCGGACCTTTGCTCGTGCTTGGCTCGTTTCCAAACCGAACCGAGCCGATCTGCTCGTTTACAACCGAGCGGAAAATCGAACGAGTATTTTTCGAGCGTTAATTTTTCGAGCAAGCGCAAACGAGCACCGAAAAAACTATACAACCCAACTATCTTGTGTGTCATACGATTTATATTGCGGTGAACATGTGTTAATGACTTAAAATAACATTTTCATGAATAACAATACGTTGTGTCTGACGATGATACTAAGACAGTAGCCGATGAGGAGGAGAGCATAGTGCAGAGAACGATGACAGTGAGAGGAGGGATGATCGACAAAACTTGTCTCTTAGCGGCTTTGGATTTCAATTTTATGCATAGTTTAAAATCTTTTATTAGGTTGATTGATCAAATATGTGTAAAGATAATTATAAATTTATATATAATGGGTCAAATCTACTAGAGTGCTATGTATAAACTATATACATATATATATATGTGTATATAAATTCTAGCCGAGCCGACCTTCGCTCGTGCTTGGCTCGTTTACAAACTGGTCCGAGCCGATCGGCTCGATTACAACCGAGCAAAAATCCGAACGAGCATTTTCGAGCAAATTCCGAACGAGCGTCGAGCGGCTAATGACACGTTATTGGTATTAGGTGATGATATCCATTTATGTTTTATGAAGAGTAGTTTAACATAGGTTTTATAATTCATAATGGTGTGGATATCTTTTTTATAATAGTCTGGATATCTCTTTTAATTTTGTCAGGCATTTTCAAATTGAAATATTTTGTTAATACTCATGGATTTTCAATAAATTAATTCAAAGAGAAGTGACGAGAAAAATGTTATAAAAACGACGTGAGCTACACCATAGTCTATTCTTATATGAGAGACGAACATTCATAATACTACAGTTGGCCGTCAATTATTGAAAGTTGGACAATCACATCAGTGAGAAAACATTAGTAGATACTCTATTAGCGATAAGATAACTCGATTATTGCTAATGACCGGTTACCACTGACAACTAGTTGCCACTAATTGCGGTTATTAATGATGATCTGTTTTCCATGAAAATTTTTATTAATCATACATATCCGATGCAACATCTAGTTTATAATCAACATGTTATAAATAAAAACATTTCATGCTGACTAAGCATCACAACTCCCTTTGATGCAATTTTTCATTAATCATACATATATGATGCAATATCTAGTTTATAAGCTACGTGTTATAAATAAAAGAATTTCACACTGTCTAAGCAACATCCCCCCCCCCCCCCTCGCGCGGAGAAGTTGTCAACTCCCCTTAAACACCCGACACCCCTTTGGAACGAAGCAGCCAAGCCCTCTAAAAACACACATATACTTCACACCTTCAAACTTATATTGATACTTATTGCAATTTCACTTTAATCTTGAGTAAATGCTATTTAACTAAAATGTTACGTTGGCACTAAAATGACCAAGAAGTCATTCATGACCTCTACAAAGTGTAACTCTCTACTAAAGAACCAAGGAATTTATGTAAGTTGAATCAATTAGCATCAATACGAACCGCCATACATATGTTATCTCTAATGTGCTCATTTTTTTGTTGTAAATGTAAAATCTTTTGAGGTTATTTTGACAGAACACATAAAATCATACCCAGAAGCAACTCTTCGTTGATCACAAATATAAAGATTATGGCTGCTAAGGTTACTAGCTATGTTATCTTTCTATCTTTTACAGTGTCAAACAACACTGATGTTGTCGGTAGCATTAAAAGTCAAAAGGTGACTCTCTCTTGATTCCACCCTCTCCATATTGCTCGTTCCATTTCCTAAGTTCGTTCATGTTAGCCGCATCATAAGCAACAAAGCGCCCCACCTATAGATTTAACATTAGTGTGAAGATGACAAACACGTCTTTCCTTGAACTCTGGTTAAAGTCAAAAGATGAGTCGGTTGTGTAACAGATCAGAACAAATTTTAGTCTAGTTTTTCATTTAGACGTATCGTTTCTGACGTTTAAAATATTAAAAACACCATTTTATCGGTTTGACTAAAAACAAGATTAATTGTTAAACCAATCAAGTATCACAAGATAAACTACTGATAAGACGTCTGAAAATTATACCAAGCGACTTAGGTTCAAACATTTTATACGTAAATTACTTAGATGACATAGCCATCCAAAAAAAAGATATTTAGCAAATAGCAATTAAAGAACTTGAGCAAATGGATGGTCTACATGAGCTTCATTTATGTTACCAAATAATCAAAAATTGGTGAGCAAGAGTAATACTCTTATCATCTAACATATACAACCATAACCAACCCGTAAGTAAAAGCCACATCTATGAGCAAAACTCACATAACCCTATCTGCAAATATATAATAAAAATATCACTTTATCTATGAGCAACACCTATGATAGGTGAATCTTTACTTCGATGTTTGTTTTATTATCTGAATTTTGATGCTCCAATTATCACTTACGACCTATGATAAAGTGATATTTTTATTGTATATTTGCATTAGCCATTCAATATTATTAGTCTCATACCTGATTATAAAATCATATTCATATCTGGCCATCTTATACTCGATCTACTAATTAAACCTCTAATTATAGATCTACATACACGCAACGACTTCATAGATCTCGTATATAACACCTTAAATCTACACACGTTGATTTCATCATAGAACTAAAGTTTGTTCTCTATACGTTTTGGTGTCTCGTGTCTGGGAGCTTGTTCGACGATGAAAATTGATCATAAGTATCAAAAATGATTAAAAATCTAAAATCACTCCAGGAAGACACAAGAAAGTAGCCAAGCGGGCTTTACTTCAAATGTATGCTCTCATGGTTTTTATGATCAGTATATATAGTACAAAAGTTCATTACAATCACCAATCAAAAACACCCAAAAGATAGTTTTTAAAACGAAAATTTACATATATGTAAAGTACAAAACACGCAACAACACAAGAATGTTATATCTGATGCTAACGCCCAAACGTCGACAGATGATCATCGACCTTTATATTCTTATCTTTCGACAAGAACTTCATACAAATCGGGGGTGTCACCTTGGCTAAAGCCAGTATGGACTTGGGCACGGACCAGATCCCTTCACCACAAATCAAACCACAAGCGACTGCGGGCCCAAAAGCATCGGCCTTTATTTTGTTCCTCTTTTCCCATATAAAAAGAATCAAGCTCCCGACACACATGTCAATGGCAAATGATGTTCCAATGTAGAACGGAATTGCCATTGCCATAGGGATCGGGATAAACCTAGCCCACTTCTTGGGGATGGTGTCACGAGCCATGTTTATAAGGATTGCGACCCCAAAAAGCACGTAACAAAGTGTTAAACAATGCTTTGGGAGCGACCCGAACCCCTCGACTCCCAAAATAGCAAGATTTCTATACACGAGAGCGTAGGGAGCCGGGTACTCGGACCCTTGTTTTCCAAGATCCGGGAAAGCACTATAGAACACCCAAAACACACACGGTGCATCACGGTCCCAATCACCTGGCTCACGAACATGGACCGCGGTGAAGCCAGGGTCAAATACCCAGTTCTAAAATCTGACATTAGGTCGGAAGCCGTGGAGACTATGTTCATCATCACCCCGCAAGCGGCTAGCCCCGCCAACACACCGCCTTGCGACTTCCCAGCCCACGCCCCTATCACGAAAATAGCAAACTTCCCGTAAGTCGATGCCAGCGACCAGTCAGTAAGCCCACACCCGTACGCGTTACAAAACGCTAAAGTTGGAGCGAAAAGGTAAATCACAACCACATAGTACCATTCAAGAGGGTCGAATATCATAGGAAGTATGACCGCCGCGACTGCAGCTATGACATACCCGGCGACGGCTAACCATGTTGGTATCCGGTCCATCATAAACACCTCCATCCTACGCTGGTCATCAAAAGATATAGCCTTAACACCATCTCGGGTTGCACCATTGGTCGCCACCGGAAGAACAGTTCCTGACTCTTTGTTTTTAAGCTGATCATACAACCTGACTCCGGTGTTTCCGACTACTTTTACAAAGTTGTAAAGTCCGTCTCCTAGGATCACTGATATTGCGGTGAAAACCTGAGACAATTTTGATAGTTTAACTTAGAGGTGAAATGATAAAAACTTCAAGGTTGTGGTTTTGATAAATTAAAGAAAACGTTCTTTAGTTTTATAAAAAATTACATGTATCATTCTTTATTTTTAAAAAATACTCTAATCATCCTTTATGTATATCTTTTATGACAGATTTCGTCTTTTAAACTAACTGCTATTAAGTTATGCTATTAAGTCAAGGGTAATTTGGTCTTTTTACCTCTAAAAGACTATTTATGTAATTAAACTTAAAAGACGTTTTATGCAACTCTTTTACCTTTTAATTAATTTATGCATTTTTACAATTATACATATACATATGATTTTTATATATAACGTAACATATATTATTTAATTATTTTCATCAATATCTTACATATAAATATAAATTATGTAAATAGTATTATTATTTTTTATACTTACGCCCTTAGTCGTATATACTTTACCTTAAATATTTTTTACAAGATATTTTTATATAATTATAGATTATTAACTTAAACTTTTTTTAATCTAAGATATAATAGTGATAAACAGAGAGGGTCACATATGATTAGTTATTTGTATTAAGTTTTAACTAAATTTCATGAACAGTTTCTTTGTGTTTTTCTTTAACTAAAGATATATTCTAGTTTTAAGTAAAAACGAAAAATAAAAACAAAAGGAAAATAGACGTAAAAACATTGAATTACGCACGTGAAACGTAAAACATTAAAAATAATAACTAAGTCGATCTAGGACCTGCTCGTTTTGACGTGGCTAATAAACTGAAAAAAATAGGTATAAAAACATGGAATCGCACATGCACGTCGCGGATTGTTAACTCCGAAGTGTAAAACGAAAAGTTCATAAAAGATGAAAAGTATAAGCGACCAAAATTGAAAGTAAAAATTATAAGTTACAGTTGTAAACGATGTAAAAGTATTAGGGTTAAAGGTAAAAAAAAAAATTATAGATAAAAAAACAAAAGTGGATACAACCACTAAAGGTAAGATACAAATCATGCTGCAAAATGTATTTAATAATTAGTAATATATATAATATTTTTTAAATTAATAAAAAGTTATTCTGTGTCTAAATTTTATATTTAACATAATAATATTAATACAAATTTAATAATATAAATTCAAATTAGTTAATAAATAATTATTAACTAAATATAATTTATATTATTAAAAGTTATGATAAAATTTGTTAATTTGTATAATATATGTTACTTGTATATCTTTATTAGACTAAAATAATTTAAAAATATATATTTATAACAAAGTTTGAAATAAAAGCTAATTACGAAAAACGTCCTTTAAATTAGGTTTAAATTTTAAAAAATAGTCATTTGAGAGATAGAAAGACTAAAATGCCCTTGACTTAACGGAGAAAATTAACGTCCGTTAGTATAAAGTACGTAATCTGTTATGTAAAGAATGATTAGATTACTTTTTAAAGATAAAGAATAATATCTGTAATTTTCTATAAATCTAAAAAAAGTTTTCTTTAAATTTGTCTTTTGATTATTATTATCATTATTATTTTTATACCCTGTAACCTTGAATGCCATGAAAGCTAGAAGGACCTAGGCCAGCTTTGTACCAGTGGCCTTCTTGTTTCTCAATGAGTGGCCACATGATCCCCCATGAGAGGATTGCACCCAGTAGCAAAGAGACGTTTATATGGCACGGGCATATCATCCCTACCCCAACATACATAGTTGAGAAATCAAAGAAAAACCTGCAGATTTTGCAATATGCTTAAACAACAATTAGATTATATTATAATGAAAAATTAATATAATAAAAGCATTCACAACTCATTCCCCATTCGTATTCATATAATTACACTAAAAATCATTATTTTTTCTCTCTACTTTTCAATTAAATAATACTTTTTATATCTTTGTCGTTACTTTTTCTCTCTTCACCACTCACAACCACTTAAAATATATTAAAAATATTATAGGGCTTGAACAACGTTTCCCAAAAATACAGATTTGAACAGTAAATTTCTCATATCCTTCGTTCACAACCACTTATAACCATATCATATAATATAGGAAATACACTCATATAAATTTAGGAAACGAGCTCGGAATGCTCTAACAAAAATCTACAAGAAAGTGTTCAAACTCATATTATTTTTTTTTTGAAACTCTTAATTTAATAACAAAGGTAAAATTTGAAGGGGAAATGAGTAATTACTTGTTTTGGTAAGCTTTGAGGCCAAAGGTAGGGAAGTTTTGAAAGCCACATTCATCCTCATTAGAAGTGAAGAACCATTGAAAGAAACTCCATAAGAAGCTGAAGGAGAAAAATTTCCCTAATGCACTCACTTGTTGCCTATACATTACATATCACCAAAATTGCATGCATTATATTGATATCAATATTGTGATTGCTTCTTCTACAAGATGGATACACACCACTACACAACTAGATATTTGTGATGGAAATTGCTGTCACAAAACCTCAACAATGCGACAAACTTTTAGCGACTAAAATTTTGGTCAGCGAAAGATTTACGATTGTTTTTCTGCAAACACTTTGCAACAGTTTTTAGCAACAGACTTGCGACCACTCTGTTTTGCCGCGGCTGTTTTATGGTCGTAAATTTGCTAAAGAATTAAACCAAATCTATTCACTTTCACAACTGTTTAGAAACAACCATTAAATTTTATTGTCTTTTTTAATTTGTTGGCACCTATTTGAAACTCTCGCATATTTCTGACTGTTTTGCGACCGAAATCGATGCAACCACTAATTTGTGGTTGCTGTAATTTCGGTCGCATGTCTATGGTTAAATTTACAATCATTTTTCTGGTCGCAATTGCCCAGTTGTGTGGCATTGAACTTTAAATTATAAAAACAAGTTATGTTAAGAGATTGATGGAAATATATACTTGACAAGCTTGGCACCGTGAGGGGTATGAAAGCTGTTAATAAGATGTGCAGTTGCAGTACCACTTGGATATATCAGCTTGAAGTCTATGATCATGATCTGTACGTACATAAACCGTCACATATGTTACAAAATCTTCATATTTCGCGTGTTAACTACTTCGAAAAAGTGTCTTGTTTTGGTTACCTTTTGAAGAAGAACCACCGAGCAAAGGCCGATGAAACTAACAGTGAAGAGAAAACCGATAATCCAACTCAAGCTCAGGTTCTTGACGTTCATACTTCGAGTAGGCCAGTCCGCGTCTGATGATTGTGACGCGATCCTATCGCTCATTCCAAATAAGTAACTTCCAAATCCTCCTGTTAAATTACAGCAGTCTCTTTTTTTTTACTTTTCTTTGCACTCTATAAAATTTGAATTCATAACCTTTGGTCGGTTAATATACTATTTTACCATCATATTGTCATTTTAAGAATGTGTCAATTCTATATGCATGATTTTATTTATCATGTTCATTCTCGTATTCTCTTTTAATTTCTCTTGGAAATACAAGAACTTATTACCACAAATAAAAAATTAAAATAAAAAAACAATATGAGGTATCTGCTACATAATGGGTACGTTCAAAATTGTAGGCAGAGAACTTTGAAAAGCATGTTACGATTTTTAGTTATTAATTTAGATGTGATAGCGATTATTTAACCTTGTAACAACTCTTTTTCTAGATTTTTCTCTCGTTAAATATGTACACTTATTTATTATTCTATTATGATTGTGATTCTCTATTTAAAACTAGTTATGTATTTAATCTCAGCGGATACAAAAGATTTTTATAATTGTCTAGTTAAAACCGGTTATGTATTTACTATTTGTAGTTTATTATGATCATTACAGAATCATTTTTTATTTTCAGAACCAAAAAATCATTGATTTGCATAAATGTAAATTAAGTGTGGTGAATCTTAAACTGTTTTACATATGTGTATATCAGACATGAACAATAAACTATGTAAAACAAATAAATATTACCAGGCTTAACTTACATTTATGTAAATCAATAGTTCGTAATTTACATTTATATAAATTGATGATTTTTTTGGTTTTGAAAATAAAAAGTGGTTTTTTAATGATCCTGACCCATATAAAATTTCAACATACTACAATGTATATACAATATTCGTTCATTTTTATACTATCCCAAGAATACGATGTTCTTATTTTAGTCGTCGTCAAAGTAAATGATAATATCGTCATTAAGTCAACGTCGTAAATTAATGATGATGATAATGCATTAATGCGGAAATTCACGTCCATATTGATTGTAGTCGCTAGTGTCAAGACCAGTGTGATTTTGGTGGCAAACGTGTTGCAGAATTTGCGACTGCTTTTCCGTCGCAAATGTTCAGTTTTCTAGTAGTAGTGTGCGGTACGTGCTCGTAAAAGTAAGAGTTGTACCGCTAAATGCGATGCCTGAAGTCGCGACGACACACGTTTGGATAACAGTATTCTCCTGCCTCGTAAACGGTTGCGTCAAGATCCCGCACTGCTCCAACACCTTCGTCCACGTCTTGACGAAGAAAAAACCTAACAAACCCGCAGCAACATTTAGCGATGGTATGATACCCGTCGTGAGGTTGAGCTTCATGACTATGAAACTAAACATCACACCCAATATCGCACTCACTACAAACGCCCTAACGGTCATCTGGCCCTCCCACGACGGTATCATAGTGTCCTTAAATATCGTCTCTATCGACTCTACTACTTTCCCCTTCGTTCCTTCATCGTCTACCACCCTTTTCCTGTCGGCCTCGAGCAAATTCCCGTCGCTTTTCGTCATTACATCGTCGGTTTCGAGCTCTCGGGTGCTCTCTATGGCCATATCTGAGTCTATGTGTATAAAATCTTCTTTGTATGGGTGTGTGATATAAATGCCAAAGAATATACGACGGTTTTGTATTCGTCATGTGAATAGAATATAAAAGAATTACATTTCCGATCCTTGTGTTGTAAAAAATAATGATTTGGTCCTTCTAACTTCGTCAATTACACAAATGGTCCCTACTACTTCTTCTTTTGGTTATGTTTTTTGCTTCTCGTTTGGATGTCGTTAGCCTCCGACCGTTAACTACGTATCGTTTAATTCGATAACACATACTTGTTTTAGGGTTAAAGGCACAAATAGCCTATTTGGTTTGCTGATGGTGATATTTTTTAGGGTATTAGTTTTAAAAGCTTCATGTTTCGGTTATGTGTGATATTTTTGAGGGTCTAAGGTTTAAAAGCTTCATATTTCGTTTATGTGGTTTTAATTTGTAACAATGTTACTATATAGCACTAGTTCTATTAAGTTGGTTAAAATATATAAAAGTACCCTTAAACATTAAAAAAACCAAAAAAGTAAAAAATAAATATAAAGAATAGAGATAAAAATAAGAACTATACTCTGAATGCTCTAAGCAATAGAAAATAAATCTAGCTTGAAAACTGGTATCGTTCACGTAACACCTTAGACAAATCACATGTTGGTTTTAAAGTAGATGCATGGTAGACTCATAATAAATGTCTATCCTTGATTAAACCAAGTTAGAGCATACATATTAGGTTTCCTATCCACATACATATAATTTATGTGAAAATCATCATCCTTTAAATTTTATTACATATTTTCTAAAAAGTTCACATATCTTATTCATCATACCTATTTATAGGGTTTGTGAGTAGGTGACCCAAATTTGAGTGAGCATTGAGTTTTTTCTTAAAAGTTTCGGGCGGGAGATATCAGATACATGGTCAAATTACACAAACTATTATAAATCCTTCAAAATTTAAAGATAAGTATGGTTGTGAAAAACCAATGTAAATACTCATATAAAATAAAATTTTAATCTTAATCCCTAAATGTCTACACTCTAAAATTGATGGTAATTGATTTCTATGGGATTAATTTTAAAAAGTCAAATATACTTATGGGACTAGCCCACTTGGTAGAGGTTTTACCTCTTATAGGGGAGGCTCTGGGTTTAAACTCAGACAATGGTGTAATATGGAGTAATTTATGAATGAGAGTAAGATAGGTTTGCCGTTCAAAAAAAAAAGTTAATTTCTTGAAACAACAAAATAGATAAAAAAAACAATGTAAATATATGATTTAACCCAAAAAAAACTATATACATTAATCTAGTTTACGGGTTTACTAGATAAATCATTGACCATCTTTGGAATCATTAGGATTAAGCCGTTAAAGATTCTTAAGTTCGACTCAAGTGGTTTTCTAACCTATTTTGACCTGACCGGTTTTTACATCATCTAATTTCACCCTATGTGACGAAAATTTCTAAATTCGTCACTGAATATGATGATAATTTCACAATTAAGCGTCCTTGAGGCAGATAATTCTAGGAAATGTGACATTCTATGAAGTCTCTACTTGACAACCAAAAACAAATCAATGAGTTTTTTCCGAGTAAAGTAGACGATACAGTTCAATACAAGCCTGTTTAATGAATTTGAAAAAGAAAAACTTTGAAATAAATAATGGTTTGATGTGGAATTTGTTTTTGTAGGGACTCTTTTGGATTATTATCCTATATATGAAATTTACAAGTTCATGAGCAGTTGGTTTTGGTTTGTTAATGGTTTGGTGAGGGGTTTTCATTTTAACCCCCTCCCCTAAATTGTAAAAGTTATAAGGCGTATTTGTGTTGGTGTTGGGAGGTATTTGTGTTGGTGTTGAGCGGTGTGTCTCGGTTGTTGTTGCCGGGGGAGGCGATGACGCCGCCGGTGTTTCTGCATGCTGAATTAGGTGGACTCTATTTTGCGGCGACGAACGCCGATCATCCGGCCGCTCCTTCTACCGCCTATGCGAGAGGGGTTTTGGGTTGTTGTGGAGGGAGAGGGGAGCCGCCGTCGTCGTCGGCCGTTGCAGGGATTGTTGGTGTGCCAACCGGCCTCCGTTTGGATGTTGTCGGTGATGGTTGTACCGTAGCCGTAGTATGTGCGCGGTCGTAGTTAGGGTTTGTGCCGCAGTGTGTGCGCGGTGGTTGTTCGGGTTCGTTTGGGGAAGGGAAACCCTAGGCTTCGTCATAGCGGTGTGCCGGTGATGGCCCCGCCGCCACAGTGCATGCATGGTGGTGGTTGAGGTTTGTTTATCCAAATCGAGCGGTGGTCGGTTGGTGTTCCCCTTTCCATGACCCGACTTATGGCGGTAGTTCTCTGCTATTAAGGTGACCGGAGAAGCGGGGGCAGGTAGGCTGAACTTTTTTCCATCCACATCATTTATCAATAATACGCCATGTTTTGGTGTTCAAGAGTCGATGATGATGGCGACCCGTCATCTGAGACCCGCATACTTCTATTACTTTTGGTTGATTGTTCGAAATTGTTAGGGTCTTACTTTCGTATGCTTCTGGTTTGTTGATGATGGTGGTTATGATGCGTTGATGACAGTGTCCATTCGTTGGCTCCATTATAATTCTCGAATCCATTTGTTACAACCATTGTTATGATGACTGTGGCTGAGTGGTTGATTGGTGTGGCATACTCGGTGACGGCAAGTGTGGTGTTCTGCACTTGCAACCTGTGTTGCGACCATGGTAACCGAAAACCCAGATCTTAGCCAAAAACTTTATTTTTGGGGAAACCAAACGTTAACTTGAGATCAATAACAACGTCTGCTTATGTCTGTTATTTAGAACAAATTCAGCTTCTTTTAAAAAAGACTATTATGGTAAAAACAATATGCGTTTATCTGAGCCTTGGCTCGGTTTTCTCCGTTTTAAAGACGTGCAACTCGCGTCGGGGCATCATGCCTAGTTTCATTTGATAAAGCTACTTTTAGACCACAAATATGAAAGCGTGTAGGTTACGATGTGGACTTTTAATCTTAGTCAAAGTGTACAACTGTACAAGATTCATTCAAGTGGACTTTTATGGTGTGATGTAGATTTTAATCTCCGTTGAAGGTCCCATTTAATATGCTTTCATTTTTAGTATACCTGTGATATAGAAATTTATCGGTGAAATTTAGCTTGCATTGACGGACTATTTTTTAAATATGACATCATAATAGAAGGTGCAACTATTAAGAGGAATATCAATATATGCAAACTAACCATTTTCCATGCAATTTTTCATTAATCATACATATCCGATGCTATATCTAGTCTATAATCAACATGTTATAATTATAATAAAAATTCAACCCACCCCCCCGAGAAGTAGTCAACTCTAATTAGACCCCCGACACCCCTTTGGAACCAAACCCTCCATTTAACCAAAATGTTTCGATAGAATAACCAAGAAGTCATTCATGACATCTACAAGTGAAACTCTCTACTGAAGAACCAAGGAGTTGACGTAAGCTGGATCAATTAACATCAATACAAACCATCATACATGTGTTATCTCTAACGTTGCTCATTTCTTTTATTGCAAATGTAAAATCCTATGAAATAAATGGTCTATCAATCATAAGTATTAGCTGCCACCTATTATCTATAATCTTTTGAGGTTAGTTTGACAGAACAAATAAAATCATGCCCAGAAGCTACTCTCCGTTGATCACGAATACAAAGATTGTGGCTGCTAAAGTTACTAGCTATGTTATCTTTCTATCTTTAATAATATCAAACAAAATTGATGTTGTCGGTATCATTAAAAGCCAAAAGGTGACTTTCTCCTGCTTCCACCTTCTCCATATTGCTCGTTCCATTTCCTGAGTTCGTTCATGCTAGCCGCGTCATAAGCAACAGAGGGCCCCACCTATAGATTTAACATTAGTGAGAAGATAACAAATACGTCTTTCCTTGAATCCTGGTCAAAGTCAAAAGATGAGTCGGTTGTGTAACATGTCAAAACAAATTTTGGTTGACGTGTCCATTTTTCAGTAAACGTCAGGTTGGGCTGGGTTAGATTAACCCAAAATCTTATTCCTCCTTTTTAAATTTTTGCAAATGCATAACATCTTAATTATGATTACGAAAATAATAATCTAAATCTTCAAACAAAAACATAGGAAGGGGCGACTAGTACTTTCAACCGGCTTTGACCCATTCTTATCAATATTTTTTTATTTGAACCATCGGAGTAAATAACAACCCAAATCTAACCATTCATAACAAATGGAAGATCTAAATAGTTTACCTTAGATTTGGATTGAATGAAATCATCCAAATTAAGTGGTCTTAATGCTGGAGTTGTATCATGTTTCTTTCCCTGCAAAAGCAGAGTTTATGTATTACAATTTACAAGCATGGTACCGATTCAAACAATAGCATGTGTTATATAGAGCTCCGAACGACTGTTTGTGTGCAGTCATACTGCACAAGCATGTTCAGTAAAGCCACATACGAAAATAGGATCAGTGAGCTCAATGGATTCATTTTGAAGTTTTATATATAAACATAAAACCACATGTATGATGATGAGATGTTTAGTAACGAACTAACGATGAAGGATGCTTACTTTCTTTTCTTCATCTAAAAGTTCTTGAACAGGTCTATACGCTGCAGCAATACAAAGGTTCTGTAGAAAACATAGGGAAATACAATCACAATGTGTGACAAAGTCAAATTTATACGTGGCAAATTTGACCAATTTACTTAAGAACGGGACATATTGGCCTATGTTTTACTTGTAACAAATGGGTGAAATAGAAAAAGATAAAAATGAAAAAGGCCAAACAGGTAGGAGTCACCTAACGTGTATTTTTAATGCATAAAACCTTGTAGATCATTTTATCCAAAAATCAGATTGTTTATTAAAAAAACAAACTTTCAGTAGTATTTGACACAGTAATTGTTTATACAAAACTTATATATTCAGGAAAATTTACTTCAGAACCTGACCCTTTTGACCTGTTACCCAGCCTACATGACTAAGCTCATTTTGCCACCTCTAGTCTGTAAATGAGAGGATTACCTTCAAGTCACTCCCTGAATATCCTTCCGTTGCATTAGCAAGACTTCTTATATCAAAATCAGGTTCAATGTTTTCTTTAGCAAGAAATATTTTCAATATCTTCAACCTATTATCGGCATCTGGCAAGTCCACATAAATCCTAAAACCAACATCCATAAGCATTAGAACGCTTTGTTCAAGTTCAAAACGAATCATCAATCACATAAGAACAAACTGCATGGAAAAAAGATGCATTTAGTCGATTTCTTTGAAGCACGTACTTTCAAAAATCCATATTTGAAGACCTATATTATAAACATATGATCAAAAATAGACCCTTAAACACTTGAAGGTTGATTTTGAATGTATGTTCACTAACAAAATAGAAATTTACTGAAAGTATGCTTCTTTTGCATGCAATTTTCCCATCATAATATGTGCAGCATTATCTTACCTTCGTGGTAACCTACGGATCACAGCATCGTCAAGATCAAATGGTCGATTTGTGGCACCAAGAATAAGAATCCTTTGACTATCTTTTGACCGCAATCCATCCCAAGCTGCCATAAACTCATTTCTCATTCTTCTCGTAGCTTCATGCTCGAATCCCCCTCCACGGGCCCCAAGCAAACTGTCAACCTGTTAACAAAAAGCAGATAAATATAATGAGAATAACAGAGGTTTTAAAGTTCAAGCTAAAAGTATATTATCTATAATCGTTCGAAGTACTAGAAAATATTAGGTGAATAACACTGTTGTTCTTAATGTTTCAGCTTGAAAAGTAACTCTCATGAGTCTCACCTCATCTACAAACACTATTACAGGGGCCAACTTGCTGGCAAATGAAAAGAGGGCCTTTGTAAGTTTTTCAGCATCACCAAACCACTACAAAAACGAAACAATAATCAAGAACTTAATGTAATAATTATGCTCACAAAAAGGAAAAATACTAGAGGTAGCAAAATGGGTGGGTCAGCCAGATTGAGTAACGGGTCTAGTGATATTTTTTGTTCGGGCCTGGCTGAGCCACAAACACTGTCTTTTCCTATTTTGAATTCTACAAATAATCAAGGTTTTAAAAATGATTACACTTTTCCTAGACTGTTGACATGTTCAAGTCCAACCAGTTTTTATTTCAGATGAAAAAAATTAAGCTTACCCATTTGACCCGTTAGAGGCAAAGTATAATCCAAAATGACCCATTTATCCATAAACAGATCAAATTTGCCACATCTAGAAGATACCACAAAGGTGAAACGAGCACAAATACTCACTATTCTACAATAATTACATGATAAAGTTATGTGTTTGGCAACTGGAACCGAATATCATCTATGATCTACCCCAGTTTTCATAATGTGTATGTACCTTAGATGTAAGTGTAGAACCCGTTATACTGATAAAATTGGCACCTGCTTCAGTTGCAAGTGCCTTTGCAAGAAGTGTTTTACCGGTTCCAGGAGGCCCAAAAAGCAATATTCCTTTGCAAGGCTGAGAAAAAGGCTTATGTTAGTTACAAGAAGTTAAGAATGACCATATCACCCATCGAGAAAGAAGAAAAAGCAAAGTACCCGCAATAGATTTCCATGAGAGAAAAGCTCGGGTCTTTTCATTGGAAGAATGGCTAATTCATGTAATGCTGTTTTCACATCTTCAAGAGCACCAATATCATCAAATTTAATACCGATTTCACCGGGAGGAACAACTGCTGAAATAAAGTTGCTCTCATATTCATCCTTAGCAAGATTCTGCCACAAGTAGTTTGTGTTGCACATGTTTACAGTTTGTGTGTAGATGCGACAAAATGACCAGGTTGGTTAACGGGCAAAATGGGCAACTTTGGATCAAGCCAGGTCGGCCCAAAACAATTTTGTCCAAAAGTTATAAAATCTAATGCAGCAAAAGTGTGTGGCAAATATGAATAAAAGATATAACATTGGTGCCTTTTGACATGTTCGTCTCATTTGATTCAGTTTCTTTAGTTTTTTTTATTTTACCCGTTTACAAAACACAACCCAATATGGTCATTGAAAAGTAAATGCATAATTGCCACAACAAACAAGAGGAACAAACCTTTAGGTTTTGGGAAGGCTTCTTGGAGATCGATTCCTGCTCTTTTAGCCTCAAAATTGCAACCTCAAGACTACATGTTGAAAAAGTTTATCAGCTTAATATAATGGTATAAAGCATGGAACCATTATTTTTGTTAACCAATTGGTCACAGAAACACAAAGACAGCAGTGATTTTTGTGGGAAAACACACCCACAACTCTTTTCTTTTAAATTAAATAAAAACCACACAATAAACTCTTAGACAATGACCCTCATTTATACTAATCCTAACCTAAATCACTAAGAAACTCCACTCAAATACAGCTAGAATGACAACCCATTCACAGCCAAAACATAAACACTAATACCTTAAATAAAACTAATTAAATCTTACTAAATAAAATAAACCTATTTTTAGACTCTTGACAATTTCCCCCTCTAAACTTCCACATATGACCACAATTAGGATTAACTTCTAACAATTTTAGCCCCATATCATTTCATTTTGTGACTCGATTTTTGGTACACAAGTCCCACATATAAATGGGATCCATAAAAAAGGATTGAAACTAAATGAAATGAAACGGCTTAACAAACAGAACATTGGTTAATCAAAGATATTAATACCTTTCACGGGGCAAAATCAATCTATCTGATTTGATGGAAGGAATGTCACAAGTGGATAAGTAATGGTTTTTAGCCCACCCAACAACATTCTCGGCTTCTGCAAATTCCAAAATAAAAAATTCAAAATTTTACCACTTAAATTTTTTATTCATTTTGTCATTGAACAAAGTGCCATGGGTTACTCTTTAACAAATGAGGTATTTATATGGTAATAAATAATCTTACTCTTAGTTGTCAGTATCACTCCATCAGTATTTACATGCAAGAGGTCTATGCAAGTTAGTTCATTTTCCTCAAAAACCTGAAACAGATCATATAAAAAAGAAGTAATAAAACTGATAAAACTAAAGCATACTTTAGTTCAGTAACATCCGCCCTAAAAGATATACATTTTTTTTCAGTAACATCCACCCTAAAAGATATACATACCTTATACAATTCAGTTATATTACTTCGTGATATAACAATCCTTCTGTCTTCATCAAGTTGTTTATTAAATACTCTAAGGGTGTCTTCCTCCTGCACAAAAGAAAAGAAAAAGATTATCTAAAGTTAACTGCAAATTTAATAAGCCATGGCTCCTGAGTGAAGATCCCAGCTCATCTAACAAATAAAAATATATAAAGGTTCTAATATGTTGGTTTCAGGCCCCACACACACTAGTAAATTGCTCTCGATTATAAATAAAAGAAGTATGTGAGAATTTGCAGAAGAAGCTTGCTTCTATATTCAATCAAACAAAGTACATACATAGACTCATGACATACAATCGTGGACTAACTGAAAACAAATAAATCGGACTGTTGCTACCCACTATTTGACTCCACAAACTAATTAATAAGCCTATGACTTTGACTAATTAAACTCTAATAAAACATGTAAAACAATCAAACAAATTACCGACCCGTGACCCGTAATCTACCAAACAATGACCCGTGAACAGAACCCGATTAACCCAACATAATATACAAGTACCTTTGGAGGATGTAGACACATAACATTAGTAAATATCTTGTAAATGTCGTTGTCCTCGGACCTTCTTGTGGGTTTTAGCCCCTCAGCAAGTTGCTTCAAAGATTGAGGCTGAAAAAAAAGTATTTAATGCAGTTATTGAGTGCTTAATCATTACCATGTGTAATGATGTTTAGCATCAACAAGAATAGGTTAATTTGGTAATGTTATATCTCTAAAGGTCAAATAAAATAATAGCTTTAAAGGAACAGATCAAAAGGTCTAAAGTCATCCAAATTTCTATGTTTTGATGCCCAAAACATTTTACTCAAAAAATTACTTTTATTTAAACAGATATTCATTACAAATTACTTCATTGTAATCATATCTGAAACACTAAATATTCATTACAAATTACTACTTTCCAGAAAAAAATTGTTTCAAGTCGACCAAACCCAAATGGAACCATAACAAAAAATTACCCCTTTTGATCTGTTACCCAACCAACCTGACCTACTCAGTTTGCCACCTCTACCAAAAAGAAAGAAAAAAGAGTGATAACACAAAATGCTTTGAAAATATCTGAGAATTACCAATTTTGCAAGGCGACCCAGATTTGGAAGAATCATAGTCTGCTGACAAGAGAAAACAAAACAAAATTACCAAAACGTTTTACTATGAAGGAAAGAGCAAGCATCACATAAGAACCCTAACTACATAAAAGCAAAAACACACAAAACTAGTCAGAACTAAACTTACAAATTTGTCTTTCTCTTTTGATCCAGTAGCAACTTTGTTTTGCCCACATATCAAAACAACGGGCCCTGATATCTTGTCAAACATTTCTTGAAGTTTATTCACAAACTCTCTGCGGTTTGACTTAGAAACAGCCCGTGACAACCACAAAGATGAGTCTGGGAAATACACAATAAGAGGTTGCACGGAGCCCAAGACCTGCCATCATCACAGAAAAAAAAGACAAATGAAATAGTCGTTCTACTTTTCTACTTTTTCATATTTTTTAAACTGATAATAATAGGAACTATTGAAGTCCTAATGCTACCTCAGATAATGCCTCCATTGCAATATAGGAGTCTTCAGCTTCAATATCAAAATCACGCTCAACATGCTTAACTACAAAATAAAAACAATATATCCATCAGCACCAGAATAAATAATGAAATAAAATGACTACAAAACATTAAACTATTGGTTAAAAAGTTTTACCATGAATCCAGTATATAGATGGCGTTAAAGATTGCTCAAGTTTCTCATTATCTTTTGCATCGTCTGCCTTATCTTCGACACTATCTAGGATAACTGCAACTCTTTCCCCATTAATTTCAAAGATCTCCCCACGTTGACCCGTGGCTAAGGGTCTGAACAAGAAGAAAATATATCAAAAAAAATTTAGAACCAATAATTCAGAAATATCTATTGTAGCTCATAATGAAATTCCAAAATGCTAGATAAAGATAAATATAAAAGAATAACTTTCAGCAATTGCACTCACAATCGAACACAAGCAAAACCAAGACCTTAACTGTATGTTTCAAGATTCAGCACGAACATGAAATTAAGAACGGTTGAGTAAAATAGCAAACAGAAATTGAAACAATACTGAAAGAAACAATTTCATGTCACTGGAAATGTTGGAGAAGCAACTTAATAACAAGATTAGCCGTATAAAAAAAAGAATACATTTCACAAAATCACATGTTTTACTTCTATATAAGGTCCAAGCAATCGTGCAAAAGCACAACTTGGAATTCTATGCAAAGTGAAGGTGGATATACCAAGGGTTTGGTTTCAATCTCTATAGCATTGCTATTAACATTATACAATGTCAATAAACAAACCTGCATTAACAGAGACCATCAACACAAAGTGAGGGTCATTTAACAGATAATGCACAATATACTAAAGTCAAGAACTCAAGATCCACCATGGAGATGCATGAATCATTCAAAGCTCCCCATCCCCAACGAGCCATAAGTGGCGTACTCGACTACTCCCCAAATGGTTGTGGGTTCAAATCCTGTAGAATGCTGGTGTGGTGATTTTAGAAGTAGAGTAGGTGTAGAACAGAGAGTGTGTGTTAGCCGGTCAAAAAAAATTTTGGCCTCCGCCCACCCCCTATCCCTGTCTCTCTCACTGATAAGTGACACCCAAATGCCCCTCCACTTGGAGGAAATCTCTCGTTCCCATTGCATTGAAAGATCTACCTTTTAAGATGATGGATACTACCATTTTGTCTTTAATTCATGCTTATCATCCCATATATCCTTATGTTAAATCCAAAGCAAACCCTCATGTGTTTGCATTTTATGCTACTTTCAACACCTACTTCTATCTTGGTGCCAAACAATCTAACTAGAGGTGGCAGAATGGGTGGGTGGGGTAGGTAAAGGTCAAAATGGGCAGGACAGGGATGACACAAAACACTTTGTCCTAATTTGAAAAAAAATTCAATAGATAAATTGTGTTATACATGATTAAACAAACATATGATGACAGTAAAAAAATAGTTTTTTGAATGAAACGATTTGGTAGGTTGTATGCATTGAAAAAACACTTTGGAAACTTCAACCGGTTTGACTCGTTTCCTTTCTGCAAATTTTTTATTTTACATATTTCAGTCGTTAAACACAAACCAATTTATAAGTAAATGAGTTGAAATTGTTGTCTCTAATTTTCAACCCATAAGCAAACATTTGATTGTCCTTGCTTGAACAGTTCCTTCAACTATATGGATTTTTTTCGTTACATAAGACTATGTTCATGCCACCATTTCTTTCATCATACTCTTACCATACACTAACATCCTTCTCTCTAATTTCTTGTTGTCTTTGTGACTATATTAGAAAGAAGTGTGTTCACTCTACTAGACATTGTGCATTCCTCCGCAAGTCGCCCTCAAATTTTCTAATTTTTTAATAATCACTTTTTTCTCGCATATATTTTGGAGAGTAGGTGAGTAATTTGGAAGGACGTGGAGAAAATAGTTTTTAAAAGAATGTGATATCAAGTTTCTTAAAGAGAAGAAAGAAATTGAAGGGATATTTTTGGGTGATTTTCTCTCCAAAAAGTTTCCTCCCAATTGGGGAAAGATTTGAATAGAAAAAAAAAATCCAAAAACTTTATAATTTGTTTTCAATGATCGAACCACCCCTTCCTAAGCTATAACATATTTTACATAGTAATGTTACTGTTGTAAAACTAACAACAATTTTCAACTCGAGAAGGCAGAATAAGATTTAAACTACACTTCCATTTCCTTGTTTAAAAGAACACAAAGCTATGTTATCTAAACTTTAATTTGTGATAATTATTTTTTAAATCATGTGTCCTCTTGTTTTCATAGGTAATTATGTTGTTACTTCCCTAGTATTGTGCTTCGGTGCCTTTCCTTTTAGAAGATATTCATATTGTCATCCATTTATTGTTGTGACATTTTTTCTTCCCTTGAAATTTATAAATGAATTCCTAGATATTGATAACATGCCTTTATCCTCACACCATATGTACCATTAATGAAAAAATGAGATACAATGCACCAAACAAATGGGACCTAAAGACTCGTTTTAGTACAGAACAATGTTACGAAACAAATTATTTGTAAATTGAATATGTGAAAACATGGCAACAATAGTTGTTTTTTCATACATACGAGTACGACTTACCAACCCACCTGCGTGTGATAAAGGTATATGCATTTCTTGTACCATCAGATGTTGCTATCGACCCCAATTTAATCCTGTGATGCATTGGATATGTAAATAATCATGTGAGTCTAAAGTCGTTCTTCATGTGGATTCTTAAGGTCAAGGGCTTTTCAACCGATGCTCATCGATAGCACTTGCAATTTCAACCCATTTACTTATGAATGAAATGTGTTTATCCCAAATGGGTCAAAACAAAAGGGTTTGCTCAAAGGAGAATGGGTCAAGCAGAATGAAAGGCGCCCGAAATCTATTTTTCATGCCTACATACTCCTAAATTTGAAGATTAGGATTTACTTTAATAAGATTGCTTTGGTAATCATGATTAACAGAATTAACTGTTTACTAAAACAAAGTAGAAATGGACAAAAATACTCTTCTTGGATCAACCTCCTAGACGTATAGAAAACACAATCAAGAGCCTATAAGTCACATATGTGCTCACAATAAAAGAGAACCAGTCCCCACACAAAAAGGTCACGAAAGAAGTAAAGGGCTAAAGGCCATACTCAAGTTGTTATATATTGGTCAAAGTAAAAGCATTATTTTTGTAACCATATTCCTAATAAATTTACACAACAAACAGTAATCAATAAAGTAATTACAGCAATTATTTAGGCATGGAAACTACTAATGAGAAATAACAGAGGAAGAAGGCAATAACCTGCTATCTTCTTCCACACGGACAGAAGGCCCAACATACTTGACACGGTCCCCTGGTTAAAGTACACAAAATAATTAATCATTACATCTTAAGAAAAAAAGACAAGCTTCTAATCAATATTAATCAATAAGAAATTTACAGAACTCCATTTGAATGGATGGCTGGATTTTAGTGATCATGCACAAGAAGGTACTATAGATAAAATTATTAAATAAAAAGATTTTGGCAGTAAAAGTCTACCTTTCTTTAATGGCTCCTCTGCTTCCTCAGAAGACTCAGCCTCCTCCTGCTTTGAAGACTCGGAGGAAATCTCCCCAACAACAGCAATGTTCTGTTGTAAAATGAAGTAAAATTGAAAGAAAAAAAACATTAAAAACACACAACTAACAAGTTCCTAATTCCTCCAATCACATCTACATAACCACTCATCTGTGATATGTAACATGGAAATCAAAACCTCCAAGTAACTTTAATATACAGTTCCAAGTAAACCACTATTTGGAAACCAATACTACAACAATGACTGTTTCATGAAACAGTTTTAGAAATTTGGCAACCTAGAAAGTTGAAAGTAAACCTTTAAAGCAAGATTATAAGATAACTCAAATATTTTATATATTCAAAATTTTAAATTACAAAAAATTAATTAGGTTTCCCATGCACCATAGGGGATCATAAACTATTAAATAATGTTATGATTACATAACAATCTAAATCTTTGAATCAGACATTTAAAAGATGTATGCGTGTGCCGGAGATCTCACTATGAGTGGCCTCTCTATGAATAGGATAAAGGAAAGATCTTCCCTCATCTCACTGTCCCCAGACTCTACCAATAGCTTTGTGCTACGAGTAGGATTTTACTGGGTATCTTTATTTGTGTATTTTTTACAAAAATGTATGCATGAAAATAGATATAAAGACAGCCCAAATCAACCAATTCATAAGCAAATATGCGAAATGCCATCTACAGAATATACCTTTGCAATATCTTCAAGGTTTCCAGGAACAAGCTTCTTTAGGGCTTCAACAGCCCGAGCCTCAACATCTTCATCATCTGATCTTGAGTCCCCACTCTTAGTCCACTCTTCCTCGTTGCTTGCATCATCATCACTCTCTGATTCAGAAGTAATTTCTTCACCTGATTCTCCATGTTCTTCATCTGACTCGTTTTCTGAGTTATCTTCATCAAAATCCTGCAACAATTAAGCACTAACATATAGACTTCGATAACCATGTGCATAGACATTGTTTGGCTGATGGAACAGCTAAAAGACAAACTAAGAATTAACTTACATAAGGAGCTAGAACACTACTGTCAAGAATTAACAAGGGAACTTGTAAATCCCGTGCAAGTGCTCTAATAAATCTCTCCCGATAAAGCTCAGTGCCTGCATCGCCAAAATCATCAATCATTCAACTACAATACTGCTGGAAGGATTATTATAGAGGGAAAATGGACAAGTCAAGCAGGTTAGGATTAAAACAGGTGGTTTTACCTGTCGGCATTTTTTGTTCATGTTTTAGAATTATATAAACAGGTAATGCGCAATATAATGATAAAACTATACTACTAATAATAATTTGAATTTTTTTTGAATAAAGTCATCAGAGATTGTAAGCATTTAAATACACTTTGGGTGACTTTCCACCCATTGGGTCTCTCTGACCCGTTCCATTTTTAGCTGAACTTTGATAGTTTACCAAGTTGAACCGTTTGAAATAACATGTAACCCCGAATGCCGAATCAAGCCATTCTAAGGTAAATGGATTGAATGGCTTATACCTGGTGCACTCTGAAGCATTATTCTCCCACTTGAAGAATCTAATCGTGAACCATATGTAGTAGTAAGCTTCTTGTTTTTCAAATGAGAAGCAGCACATTCCACTAGAAGGTTCTTGGAATGTTCACTGTAGTAAGATAATTAGAACCAAAAAAGCAAAACACTCAACAAGAAGTAAAACAATAACACAAAAGGCTTAGTACTTACTGCACATAGTAAGGAAATGTTTCCCATGAAACAGTTTGTTTCTCCCATGGAACAATCTTCCTTATGAACTCATTTTTGAATCTCTGGCGTTTGGTTAAAAACGGTGATTCTTTTCTTTTACTTTCAATAGCCAATTTCTCACTAATAAGCCATTCCTTTTGATCTTGATCTCCTAAACGAGCATGTGCATCATGGTGATTCACATCCTCCTTCATATTTTCATTATTGATAATACCCTTATCAGTTTTGGGCACGTCTATTAAGGGCACATGTTTCTCTTCACTCGTGTTTCTTCCACCACCCTCTGAGCTAAAAATCTAAAAGAACCATAAGAATTTGCATATGATCCCACAAACAATCTTATGGAGTTAGAGCCGGAAAACTTTGTAAAATTTGATAGATATCTTCTATAAACATTATACGCAGAAATATGATTAGTTTCGACAATGCAATGGTTTAAGGATCGGCAACAGGATCTCTGGATACAACTCAAGCCAACTAAATGCTTGTATGGTTGAAACATAAGGTCCCATCTTTTGTTCTTATACTTTAGTCTCGTTAAATTCATTATAGCGACACACTTTGTGTAGATCCAACAACGGGTAATGAGTGCCCCAATATGCTTATAGTCTTGGACTGCTTCCTAGATTGTGGAGGAAAACAAAAATAAATATTAAAAGTTAATTTGGTATACATGGTATACATAGACTAAACAATTGGTTTCCAAGTTAATCAAGATACATCAAATGTAACTTGTTGAAGGCCAAGTGATGGAAAAGCAATCATCGAACATCCAAAATTCTGCATTATGTCGGTGTTTGAATTTGTGTATTGAAAATGATTGTGTGATCTTAAAATAGGAAGAACCAAACAATCAACTACAGTAAAACAGACTGTAGAAAGTAATATTTATATGTGCAATTTAAAGTTGTAATAATTAGAAAAAAGGATATTTTGAGTGTATGAAACATCTAGTGATTATATAAGAAACAAATAGATGAAACCTAGCCAAACTTGATTTTAAAAATCGCAAGGCGCCCCAGGGCCTTGAGGCATTGCTTCATGCACATGTAGGTCAAAATTGGTCTTAGGGTATGGAGGATATTGATACGTAAAAACGACCAAAAGGACTAAAAGATTATGAATGGTTTACTTGATGAAGATGGCTGAAATGTAAAAGAGAGTAGAGAGATGCAGCTTTTGGCGATACGTAAAGCTTATTGGGTTGCGCGTAGAGCAATGCCTCACGTAAGTGAAGCTCTCGCCTCTCAACTCAGCTTTCAGGACCAAAACGCCTTGAAGCGCCTTTCGCTTTTGAAAACCAAGCGGACAGAAACGACAATTTGATGAAAAAAGGAGAGATAATTGTCAAATGTTAGCAAAAGATTCCCAAATCATGTTAACAAAAAAAAAAAGCAAATAGGTAACTAAAGTTTATTCTTTGATAATCACTTTTTAGTGGCTAGTCAGTATGAAACTAATTATTGACCCTTAGAAAGACCAAAAGCCAAACCTATTTATCTAAGTATTAAAAGCTGGTAACCGTAATTTAAAGTATGGGTAAACAGATAATTTGTTCCAAAACACCTGATACTAGAATCAGTAAACACTTCACGGTTCAAAAAGAATTATCATGGTGGCAACGTTTGCTACTTTGATTAGAATCAAGAAAGATGCAAAATTTTCCATTGTCCACTTCACAGTCACACTATATTATGGTTATAGTTAAAGCACATGTAAACAGAACCAATAAGAGTGAGTTTTAACAAATGCATACATCAAACAACAAATTCCTATAGACACCCATTCAATCCAAAGAAACAAGAGAAGTCCAAACATGACTTTTGGAGGTCAATTGAGCTCATTTATCACTTCAAATCCTAACAATAACTACTTCAATTGCAAATTACAAAATGCCAATTTTTCAATTGAAAAACAATAACACATTGTCAACCTAAAAAAACCATAAACACACTATTAAAATGTTCAAAGGTTCAAAATTAAAAACCGTATCTTTCTTGGGATGAATGGAGTCTTTAACAAACAATAACGAATCATTACCAATTCTAGCAACTACCCATAAGAATCAAGATGAAAACAAACCTTTAATTCATGTATCTATGCATGAACGAACTTCAACAGACCCAACTCAGACACGAAACTATCTTGTTAAGGGGTTAATGGATCTGGGTGCCTTCAAGAATGAGGGTGAAATTGATTTGATTTGTTCTAACCTAAAGATTGAGACGTTGGTTCTACGTTGTTCCGAACGGCAAATGTGAAGCGATGAGTTCGTGTGTTGGGTTGGTTTGTGGCGCAAGTCTTGGTGGCGGGCGAGGCTACAGGGATTGTTAGGATACGCAAGGATCACTTTTGTAATATGAGTTATGATTGATTTGTGTGCGCGCACGCTTGTAGCGGGAGTGTTAGGCGTAAGCAGAGCCGGTTCAACAGTTTTTGAGGCTCGAAAGCCTCAATCAAACTAAAAGATGAGGCTCGTTTTAGGGTTTTTTAACCCTTCACCTTTATCCCGGCAATAATTAACAATCTAATACGTTTATAGTCGGAAGAGATATATTTTTTCTAAATTATATATTGTGTATGTATAGTTGTTTGGATTAAATTTAATTTTCTATAAATTCGTTGGATTTGATGCCTAATTAAATTAATAAAGTGTACATTTTCATAGAATAGTGTTTTTATTAGAGACTCAACTATATTAATAAAATGTTTAGCCCAACCAAATTTTTATGCATATAACCCTACTTTACAAAATTTAAAGGTTTCAAAAAATTGAAGGTTCGCTTTACTAACTTTGGGCTTGGGCCGGCCTGGAGCGGAGGATATATTGAAATGACTTAGAAGTGTTTGGAGGATAGATAATGGCACCCTTAATGAGTGTGAAAGCTCTCGTAGTGAGGGGATAGTAGAAACAATAGTCGTTAGACCAAACGGTCATGGATGAGTATCATGAGTAGTCTAGACAAGGTTTGTTAAATTTCACGTCTTCAAGTTATGATTGGTGATAAAGATTGGGGTTTTTAAGGGAAGCGTGTGTTTATTTTGTATTTGTTGGATTTTTATATATTGTCTATATTGCAATTGGGTTATCTTGAGTTGTTGAAATCGGCGTTAACTACTTTTAGGTTTGTCTCTTTTGTCGATATTTTGTTTATTATTATGCACCATTGGTATTAGCTACTTTTGTTTTCGTGATTCTTATATGTTTTATAATATTTATCAAATATACGATATAGTATGTTTTCTATAACTTTATTTAAAAAACGAAAAGAAAAATTCTTCAAAACTAGTGATCTCTGTACGAGCATCATCTTTATCTCATTATATTAATATAAGGTTTGCACTTGTCTCATATACTCTGTGGCCTAGAGCCCTACTTCATCGATGTAAACTTTACCTGACACTTCACCGCATAAGCGTAAACTTTACTTGATATGTCTTCTAATTTTCTTACTATTCAAATATCAAATTTGAGATAAAATAAAGGTATGCTGATATGCCCCTGTTTCTTACTTTTAACATAATTAGCTAGGAAAAACTAGCTAATATATAGGAAAAATACCACCGACACAAGTTATAAAATTATATGGTATTAAAGTCGTTAGAGGGCGATATGTGTCGTTATGTTTTTTAAGATAAGAGCATTAATGGTATAAACTTTATCTTCACATCCGTCTTTATAGTTTAGAGATTTATTATATTTTACATCCAAGTCATAAAACTTTATCTCTTTCTCTATATATAGATTTTACTATTTATCAAATTTTATATTTATTTTGTGAGTGTTTGAGAAATATAAGTAGTAATAAAATAGTCTGCAATCAGAATAAATATAAAGAGATAGCATGTGAGATGTGGGAATAAAAAGATAATTTATAATGATAATTTTCAGAGTGAAAGAAACAAAAAGGTTGGTTTCGTCCTGATTTTTTGTAAAGTAAAAAAATGCTTTCTTTTTTATTTCGCAACCGTCTTCGGCTTGCACCGCGACCACCATGTAAGAAATTATCGGTCTATAAGTGTTTATGTTTTGCGTTGATGGTTGATGTTTTTTGTGTCGGTGTCGGTGGTTGTTCCGATGGTGGCGTGACAGTTATGGTGTCGATGTCTCTATTGATGCATGGGCGCATCCGCTGCCTACGACGGTCTCCTATGGTGATATTGCCATTACGAACTTTATTTACTGGTTTCTCTGTGTCTACCTTTGTGGTTTGTGCCTGAGGTGTTAGCCAAAAAGACATGTCACACGACAGCATTCGTTTTTAACGGTTAGCCATGGCAGTGAGGTTTGTACACTGACATTTTTGTGCTTTTTGGAGGCGTTTGTAGTAAATCTACGCAACTGTTGAGGTATGTGTTATTTCTATTTTTTAGTGACGGTTAGGAGCATGACTGTTTGTTCCATGCTAGTGACTACATGCCCTTACATTACTAGGTTAGGTATGTATTCGATCGGTAATGACGATAAGGAAAGCTTATATGAGATATGAGTAGCTATGTGCTTTGTTTGATGCTGATATGTATGATAACACAAGATGACAACGACAAAATTTATATACGACGGTCTACCGGATGGTTGTAAACCATAACAGTTTTATGTTGGGTCTGAAATCAGTATATGACGATGAGCACGGATTAGTTGAGAGGTTTACGCGTTTTATCTATTCACTTGATGCTTCAATCGTTGGTCTTGACTCCAAATACCAAGGCAGCGATGACCGAGTTGAGACATAATTAAAATTGTCACAACTGGTAATGACCGCCAACGCCTCAACTATAAAGATCAATAGATCGCTATGCAAAGGCTACAAGTGTTTGAGTAGATTGTAGGGTTTATAGTTTGCTTTTATTTTAAGATGTAGAGTTGATTGCGCACAGTCGCTAAATTTGTAAAGTAAGTGTTACGTGTTTAGGTTTGCATTACTCAAACTAAAATTGTTATAATGGTACTCGTTTGAATAAACAAAAGAGACAACTCATCACTTACATGATCGATCTTACACTTGAATAATGCATGGATCACAAGTGGTATGTGATAATAAACTATTTGCAATTATATTTATTGGAACAATATAAAATTATATATTGTTTTAACAGTTTTATCAGACCAAGCACATCACTTTGGTGATATGGTTATTTTCAAAAGGACACAAGTATGTGTATGTAAGCCGACTACAATGCAATGTATTCAAAACTGGACCAGACGAACAAACTAGTTGAATCGAAAACCGCTATAGACCTGATCTCATTATGCCAATTTGGACCATCTTCCTTTGAACCAGCTGGTTAAAGCCCTTTCACATATGTTTAAATTTTATTTTATTTTTACTTTTTTTAGTTACTTCATTCAAAATGTTAAATTTTATTTATTATTTCAAGTATTTCATGCATTCGGACGTATAACACAAGTGGTTGTTGGGGGGTTAAGTGTAGTGCAAGTGTGGTGAGAGAACCTTGATCCGAACCCCACATTCTCCCTTTCACGTTTCACCCATGTTCAACGCGAGTCATGCGTGTCTCGTCCCAACAAGTTCGCGTCACCTTCAGGTACGAGGCAGTCTTTCATGAGCCGATTAACATATTTGTTAACACATGCTTTTTAAGTGTTCTATTTATTTATTTCTTTTTCTAACAGACTCTTAAGTAATTTTCAAGAGCCATCTTTTTGTGAATTACAATTACAACTTTGTAATTAAAAAGTTCGGCCGTCAATTCGCACTAACAGAAACCCCCTCACGCTACACGAAACGAAAACCTAAAACTAACGCCGTTAAACCCAATAAATATCTACGGATATCAGACCACACCCTTCACTATATATTAACAAACGTCTCTAGTCTCACACCCCACTTTTGTAAAACCCTAATTCTCCTTTAGGGTTTTTGAAGCTGCTATTCGCCGCTTCTTCCTCAAGAACCCTAATTTCATCAATCTTCTGTTCGATTCTTCATCATGCCTAAATCAACCAAGAAGTCCGCCTCCAAGGTACCGTTGATACATGCTTTTAATTCGTCAGTTGCTGACTTTGTTGTATGGTTATGCATGTGTTTGATTCCGATGATATTTTGTTTCGTTTTGGTTTCAGGTTGATTCGACTCCCGTGGCTGTAGCACAGCCTACGAAATCAGCGAAGAAAGGTAGTTTTTTTTTTGAGTGTTTTTTGTTGTGTAGGTTTGTTTATATGATTATATATGTGTGTTTTTGGTTTTTTTATGCGTGTTTGGATTGATTAATCTGTTTATGTGTATCGTGTGAAGTTTGGTTGGATGAATTTGTTTGCGATGCAGGAGAGACGGTGGTTATTCATTGTGTAATCGTTTGTTTTTGGTATCTGCGTATATAACGTTGTTTGGTTAGTCTGTTGAATTTATGATTACTCCAATTCATTAGCTTATTGTCTTGATGGAATATCTAGTTTGAGTTATGACTGTTAAACAGAATACTTTTGAATCCTGAATTTGATAATAGGTGTATGTGGTATAGAATTTTTTTTGACGATTATGTTACTGTTTGTGATGGAAACAGTTTTTGGAGCGAAAATCATTGTTTTTTTGTGGTTTAATTGAATGTTTAATGAACATAGGCAAGAGAGATGCGGAGGAGATTATTGAGAAGGAAGTAGTAAGCAGTAAGAAGCAGAAGGTGGTCAACGGTGGTGTTGCACAGGCTGTTGAGAAGAAGAAAGTTGAGACAAAGACCCAAAAGATTGTCAAGAAACAAGAAAGCAGTTCTGATGAAAGCAGTTCATCAGAATCCGAGGAAGAACAGAAGCCGGTATAACCTTGCTTATTGTTTAACTCGGTTTATTTTGTAAATGACAAAGCTGAAAATTATATGATTTATTTTACTATTTACAAACAAAATTTAGTTGCTGTTTATATAGTTTCCAATTGTAATTTAAAGTAGTAATGTTTCCTAGATGTTTATTTGACTTCAAAAATTAGAGCACCATAGTGGATTACTCTTGATCAAGTTGATTTGTATTCATTTTTTTAATGTTAATATACCAGGTTAAGGTAGCACCCAAGAAAGTTGAGACAAAGACCCAAAAGAAGCCAGCTAAGAAACAGGAAAGCAGTTCGTCTGAAGAAAGTAGTTCATCAGAATCTGAGGATGATCAGAAGAAGGTATAATCTGGTTATATGGAACACTGTACTTGATATAGATGATAAGAGCTGAGAAGGATCTACATGAAACTATTTTTTACTCTTTAGAACCTAAAGTAATAGAAAACCATTGTTCATTAATTTTGTTATATTTTGAACTGATACTAACCTGATTGTTGAAAGGGTCTTTTTTGGCTGCAAAACATAGAGTACCTTTCTTGATCAGATCTTGGTCCTTTTTTGTTAAGCTCTTTTGAACATGTATTGATGTTTTTCTCATGTGAAACCATGATCAAGGTGCCACCCAAGAAAGCAGCCCCTGTTGTTAAAAAGCCAGTCAAGGAGTCAAGCAGCAGCGATGACTCTGATTCTTCATCTGATGAAGTAAGTGATGATATTTTAAGCTATTATAATTCTATTATGTTGCTCATATATTATAACATATTTGTAAAAAAAGGAGCCACCTAAGTTTCTAAGAAACAGTTTGTTGGTAAACAAGTTACTAGTTCTGACGTCTGAATCTGCGAGTTAATAGTGATTTTTTAGATAGCTTACCTTTTAACAAAGGTATGTTCCTTCAGAAATGTTCCTTCATATGGATTTTCCACGTATTTTTATTTCTTGTGCACCTAATAACAGCTCAAATACTTTTACCTACTTTTGTTTGCTCTTTATACCATATGATATCATTAGACGGTAGTAGTTTCTGAATGTGTGTTTGTGTAGGAGGAACCAAAGAAGCCAACTACTGTGTCCAAAAATGGTTCCGTTGCAGCTAAAAAGAAGGATGATTCAAGTGATGAGGACTCAGATGACAGCGACAGTTCAGATGGAGTAAGTTATCATTGTATTTTGTTTAAGATATTATGTGTATTTATATGTGTCTTGAACCTAGTAAGTTCTTCTGTACAGGAAGAAACTAAGGTTGCAAAGAAGCCTGCAGCAGTAAATGGGTCTGCTGCTGCTGCAAAGAAGGTAGAGAGTTCTGATGACAGTAGCTCTGAAGAAAGTGATTCTGATGATGAAGTATGTTGAGTTCTTTTTTTACAAGAAAGTTTTTTTGTTGTTCTTGTTATAAAAGTTTTTTTTGTTCTTGTTATTTGTATTGATTGTAAATCGTGAGTTTTATTAATTCAGGTTAAAGCTGCCCCACCAAAAAAACCTGTAGCGGTTGCTGCAACCAAGGTGTGTATCCAATGCTTAATTATGTGATGTTATATATGGTATCTTTTTGTATCAACAATCTGGCTGCTTTTGTTAGTAAAGATGGTAGTGCTTCTTTGTTCATTACTATTCATTTTTGTGCACAGAAGGCTGACTCTGAAAGTTCTGAAGAAGAAAGTTCATCTGATGATGAAGAACCCCAGAAGAAAAAAATGAAGGTAAATGTTGTAAAAAGTAGAAACTGCAATTGATGTCTTTTTTCGGAGGTGTTTAGCATGATGATAGTTTTTTTGTACTATAAATACTATATTCATGAAGACAACATGTTTGCAGCCATCTGAGACAAAACCAGCTGCAAAGCCAGCAGCCAAAGAGGATAGCAGTGATTCTGATGAGAGTTCTGAGGAGAGTGATGATGAAGAGCCAGAAAAGCCAAAAGCTGTTAGAAAGGTGGGTGGATTATTACTTTGCTTTGTGCTGATAGTTTACACAAGAAACCTTGATTGTTTGATTGATGCTAAATTCATAAATGGAATTGTGATTATATTTCAGCCAACAGAGACAAAACCAACATCCAAGGTTGAAGAGGATAGCAGTGATTCTGAGGAGAGCTCTGAGGAGGAGAGCTCTGATGAAGAGTCAAAGAAACCACAAGCTGTTAAAAAAGTATGTGGACTTCAAAAATGTATCGTGCTATTTGCAGATTTTGGAACCTTGTTATTTGTTTTATTCCAAGTTTATTGATGGGATTGTTAATTTTTTCAGCCAACTGAGACAAAAGCTGCGGGGAAACCAGCTGCTAAAAAGGACAGCAGTGATTCTGAGGAAAGCTCTGATGATGATTCTGATGAAGAAGATAACTCTGAAGAGGAGGAAGAACCTAAAACTTCAAAGAAAAAGGTTAAACTATTTTTTGTTTGTTCGTTTGCCAATTTTATTCTACATGCATTTTTGCTCTTTTACATTAACATTTAACTTGTATTGCAACTGTATGCAGGATACTGATGTGGAGATGGTTGACGCTCCATCAGCAAAGAAAGCAGTTAGTGTGATGTTTATATATGTTTGTTTTTAAAAGAATTTGACGATTACATGACTAATAAATGTTACTTATTCCAGCCTCAAACCCCAGCTACTCCGCAAACTACAGGTTCCAAGACTTTGTTTATGGGCAACTTAAGCTTTTCCATTGAAGAAAATGATGTGTATGTGTATCTTACTTGTATTCAAAGTATTACAACTTCATCTTGTTTGCTTGTATCTAATTAGTTACCCTGCAGAATTAATTTCTTCAAAGACGTCGCCGAAGTGGCTGAGGTTCGCTTTGCCACAAGAGATGATCGATTTGCTGGTTATGGACATGTTGAATTTGCCACTCCTGATGCTGCTCTTGAGGTTTTTTTAGTTCTATTTTTTGTTTTTTTTTCAAATGATCTGCTGGTTTATTCTCACAAATGATAATAAACTATGTTTGCAGGCTTTGAAACTGAATGGGGAAGCATTACTTGATCGTCCTGTGAAACTTGATTTAGCAAAAGAAAGAGGTGCATACACTCCCAGAAGCGGGTACGTTCCTTTGCCATTAAGCTTTTAACATTTTGTTAGAAAGCTTTAATCTTAATGAGAACGCACTTTTTTGTAGCAATGATAGGTCTTTCCAAAAGGGTGGGCAGTCTCAAGGACTAACTGCATTCGTAAGAGGATTTGGATATGATGAAAACTTTGACAGCGTATGTTTTTATACCTGACTGCAGTTTTTGTATTCTGGAATTGTTTTTGAGATCCACATTTTTTAACTCTTATTTGTTGTGTCTTGCAGGTTAGGAGTGCTCTTGAGGGGGTCTTTGGGAAATGTGGAGAGATTTCAAGGTTGTCTATCCCTAAAGATTATGAGTCTGGCGGTCCCAAAGGGTAGGTTAATTCTATATTTAAATGTGTACAGTCTTTGGTTTGGAAAACTTTATTTTAAAATAATAACACATGAGATGATTTTTTTCAGGGTTGCTTTCATAGATTTCGCTGACAGTAACGCCTTGTATAAAGCTATTGAACTCAGTGGAACTGAGGTTAATGGCAGCAGTATAACTGTAGAGGAAGCTAAGCCAAGAGGTGATGGTGGGTCTGGACGTGGCTTTGATGGCGGCAGGAGCGGTGGAAGAGGTGGTAGATTTGGTGGCAGAGATGGTGGCGGTCGTGGTGGCAGATTTAGTGGTGGACGTGGTGGCAGGGATGGTGGACGTGGTGGCGGCAGAGGTCGTGGGCCGAGCAGGCCAAGCATGGCAACTCCTGGTACAGGTATGCTCAATATTTTTAATTTGAACTTAAGTAAGACGTATCTTCGACCAGCGATCAAGCTCTTACACGTATTTTTTTCTTTCTTCAGGAAAGAAGACAACTTTTGGTGACGATTAATCTTCGAAGTGTTTATGTGGGCTTTGATGCCTGCTTGGTTAAGTTTATGTGTTCCGTTTTTTCTTAAAATTTTGTTTCAGCATTTGACGATTATATGGTGAGATTTTTGGATATGTAGTTTGTAGACCATCTTTTCGAAGCCGGTTTATTATGTAATATTTTTTAGCAACTAATATGTTCTATTAATACATGCCTTGGTGAACTAATGGTTGTCGGTTTGCTGTTTTTGTTAGTTTTTCTCATGGTTTTAGATCCGGTATGCGTATGCTTTTGTGGAAAGCGGGGTGAGGTGTGGGTTCTATGTAAATCAAATTTGTTTTAGGCCCTGGCCTTTGGGCTTAAACTTGTTTGGGTTTGGTCAACAAAAGATGAGGATTAAACTGGGCCGATTTTGAAAATGTGAACTGTTTTTGGATGGTTTTTGACCGGTTTGAATTTGAGTTGACCAATTTAGGATCTAACCCATCTCAACCTAACATGTTAGAAAGTGAATTCAACTATGTGGTTTGGGGTGGTTCCTAACTTCTTAAAGTGGTTTTAGAATTTGTTTTGGTTTACAAAGCTGAATTTTCTGTGTATACTTAATTATGGCTCTTGTCATAAGCAAAGATGGATTGAATTATATGTTTGCTGCTACTTTTAGGGCTTTGTAGTGCGGTTTTACACATCTAGTTTAATGTTTTGAAATTAAAATTGAGTTTACTATAGGTTGTTTTCTTATCCTAATATGTAGACCTAACATAAATTGCTTGCATACAGTTTAAAGGTGTTGATTGTATTTGTTGATTCGTATGTGGGTAGTTGGTCTGGGTCAATTGGGTGATTTGCAATGTAATTCAGACCTGTGTTCAGGTTAATTGATTACTGAGTTTGTTTGGGTTGTGTTTTCAACTGAGACTAGCAATGTATATAAATGCAATTGTTGAACAAACAGCACCCTTGCCCTTGTATCAATTATCAAAGAATTAGTTTCAAAAACATATAATAAAACCAAAATCAAAACATGTTAAGTTTCAAAACTATTCTTTTTCCGTCTTCACTTGTCAATACATGTTCGTTCTTGGTTTTATATAAAAAAAGATAAATAAAAACTGGTATTAAGTGTTGTTAAGCTTTAAAAAGTACACCTTTATCCACCGAACATATAAAGCGACCCGATATTCATTTTTAATTATAAGTCAACACCCTAGAATTTTATGCGCGTCGTATAACTCTGTACGCGTTGTATTGGGGTGGGTGGGTGGGGGGTCATATAGTCCTATCTGAGCCGTGTAACTCATCTCATAGCTCCTTGGATATTCCCTCGTATTTAGTGTTGAATTTTGTATACGTGTCGTAAATTGGGGGGGGGGGGGGGGGGGTTCGTATGATGTACGTATAGGCCTCTGACAGCCCCCTCTGAATTTTCCTTGTTTTCAATATCGTCAACCCTATACGTAGTGCATGAGACTATACGATACGCATAAGATGTGTCGATTTATAATAACGAGTGTCTTAATATTAAGATTCTTTGTATTTTCAATAATTATTTCAATTTAATCCAATATAATAAAACATTTATATTGAAATTAAAACAACTAATAAAACTTTTAAAAAAAAGTTAAGATCTTTTTAATCTTTTGAAAAAAATTATTGCTTTCCTGAAACGTTAAAAAGACCAAAATTAAAATTAATTCTTCTAGATATTATTAAAAACGTTCAATGTGGTAGTGACTCAGATTGTGATTGGTGTAAGATAATGCCCACGAGTCATTAATTGCGTTTCAAATAAACGCTGTCGTTTATGTACGTCTTCAACCAACCCATCGTTCAAATTCTCCATCACTGCATCCTTCATTTTTGAAGCCCACACACACACACAAACACACACACTCTCTCTCATCCATCGTAAACAGAATCTGGTATCTCTTTCTCTCTCTATAAGTTCAAATCGATCGATAGTTTCTTCAAGTTCTTTAGTAGAATTTGTGTTTGGCCTTAAGTGCAGTAAAATTAGGTTTTGTTCGTCAATTTTACTCTTTAGTACTCAATTCGTTCCACTAAGAAGATGTAGTATGTGTATTTTTAATTTTTTATGGTCCAAATCGAAGTAGTACTTGATTTTTACCATGGTGGACTGTTATTACTTACAGATTTTAGTTGATTTTTCCTTTTAGTTGTGAGATTGAGCTGAAGTAGATTATTTAGCACAAATTGTTATGGAGGTCTTCGATTTTGTAAGGGGTATGGGGGACTATAAGTTTAAAGAATGTGTGTTTGTTCTTTCTGTGATAAAAGAGTCGACTTTATATTGATATTAAATTGATAAGTATATTCTTTGAAGTTCAGAGTCTAGATTAGTGTTTAATCTGATTTTGCTACTACTTTAATGAAGCTTTAATGAAGTTGTATAAAGAATTAAAGATCATTTCTTTTTCCCCTTGGGGAGTGGGCTTTTTCAACTTAATTTTGACTTGGAAGTCAACTCTTTAAAATCCTTAAAGTAGCTTTCTCCTTTTCTTAAGTGAAATGCTACTTAAATCTTGTAAAAATTTAGGAACCGGTGTTCAATAGCTGTCTCCTTTTTTTACATTTACCTAGCCAACACATAATGGACTACTCACGTGAGAGGTAAATTAAGCTTACCGAGTACGGTGGTCCAACCTAACTGGTAGTATCTGATAAAATAAGTTCCCGTTTGATGGTACTCAGGATCGAACCTGGGTCATTATTTAAATCCCATTACTGTATGGCTCAGTTTTAATAACATAATAAATGCACATCTTGGTCAGTTTAACAATATTAACATATTGCTACTCTAACAAATTTAGAAAATATAGTTATAGTAGCAGCAACAGTCTATATATAATCAAGGATGCTAAAGGCTTTTTTTATTTTATTTAAATATAATCTCTACACACATGTGCATTTGCGTGTTATTACATATCTTTCCTACCTCAGGAGCCATGCCTGAGGGTATAACACCTGAAGATCTTATCAACAACATTATGGATTCATTTTCTGATAAGCATGATAAGCAAAACTCTGGGTCATTCTTTGTTGAGGAGAAATCACACTCTGTAACTTCTCAATTTAACAAGCTCTTTGGGAGACAGAAGCCCATTCATCACATTTTAGGGGGTGGCAAATGTAATGTTTATCTCATCTTCTTTATATCTGACCTTATGATGATAATAATCTGTTTCTATTTAAAATGACATTATCTTCATTTTCTAGCTGCTGATGTACTCCTATGGAGGAACAAAAAGATATCAGCTAGTGTGTTATGTGGTGCCACTGCAGTTTGGGTGCTTTTTGAATGGCTTGACTACAATTTTATTCCTCTTGTCTGCTTTGGTCTTGTTATATGGATCATTGGCCAGTATATTTGGTCACGCCTTCTGAACAGGTTCACTTTTATAGTTTTATGTTGATTCTTGTATAAAGTACAAATCATTTATAATATTAATTTGAAGATTTCATTTCACCTATGATCTGTACTTGTTATCAGGGCCCCACCTAGTCTTGTTCTGCCAGATGAACTATTTGTGAATATTGCTAATACCATAGGCGGTGAAGTTAATCGTGCTTTAGGTTTCCTTCAGAATGTTGGTTCTAGAGGAGATATTAAGCAACTTGCAATAGTATGTCACATTCTAATCTCGATTTGTTATATTCATGAGATTTTGAGCTTGTTACCAGTATCGTGGCTTTTTTTTTTGAATTTTTAAGGTTATTGGGAGCTTGCTAACTGCTGCGATAATTGGAACCTGGTGTAACTTTTTTACAGTACTTTATATAGGTAATATATTGCATATTGCTGTTGCTTTATTCAGTTTTATATGAACCATATCTTTTTCTTCAATATGAAATCTGTTATGACTATATATATTTTTGATAAGGTTTTGTGGCTGCCCACACATTGCCTGTTGTGTACGAGAAGTATGATGACCAAATTGATAACACTATATACAATGTACTTGGAAAGCTTCAGAATCACTACAGTAAATTGGATGTTAGCGTGCTAAGCAGAATTCCCAAAGCGACAAGGAAGAAGTTTGCATAGTTTTATTTAAACTTGTTGAAAAATGTTATGTAAGTTTAATTTGTCATTTTAGACTGGGTATGGTGTACTTATCAGTAGCTTTTCAATAAAAAAGCTTTATGGTTGATGCTTATTTAGACATGTATTAACTGGGAATATGAATCGTTTTTCATTTTCTCATATATTAGATACAAATATTAAAAACTAAATCTAAGAAAAGAAGACTTCCTTTGTAAGTTACAGTTATCAAACATGAAGGAAGTAATTCGAGGTTTAACCATGTATTTAACTTAGGCATGAGATGATCAATGATAGGATTGAACTGAGATCTTAGCTTGTGGGCCGCCTTGAACATACACAAAAGTGCACTCAGAACCAGGTTTGATCACCTTAATCCATTCCGGAAGCTCATATATGTTTTTGTTACGAGTCGGAGACAATCCCCATAGTGCCCCTGATAAGTTTTCAATTTCTAACTTTAAATCTGTGATTGGTTTCTCTGACCGGTTCTTGATCATCACCTTGTGCCTATAGTATGCAATTCTCCCAACTGTCCATGAATCTGTTATAGTGTGAAAGAATTCCACTGGAGCTCCTACTAAAATACACAACCACTCAAGTAAGTTTTCATTCACTTCTATTTTAAATGAGATAAATATATACCGATACTTTAGTTAAAACTCACCAGGTTTTTCATATGGTTTTGGTGCCGCCTTAGGGTGTGAATCTGCAAAAGTTACATATTTCATAATTTGAATTAATATTCATAATATTGCATATGCTTAGGGTGTTTGAATGTGTGCTTTTACAAACTTATGTGATTTGATTATATTATGTGATTCTGAATTAGATTGCAACTTGAAACTTTCTTAGTAGAAATACAATGGTTTTCTTTGGTGAAACTTACATGGATTGGGTTGGCCCTTGATTGGCGTAGGTCCTGCTGCATGTTTCGAACTCATGCTATTTAACTTAGCAAAGAGCCCTACAAGAGGTGCGGTCCCAGACAGTGTAGGTTCTGTCTGTTCATAATTGGATCGATCATCATCAAAATTGTCATTTTTGTCTGGCCCACCAACAAGCCCTCCATGGACAATGTTTGGGTTAGCCTGTGGGCGGCGGTACCATGTGTCAAACCCTTGAACACAACCCACTGCCGAATGGAGTACATTTATGGATGCAATGGATGCACCCCTGTGGTGCACATGAATCGGGTATGTTTGACCGTACCCGACCATGTAACTCATTAACTTCGGGTTCTTTCCTAAGATATAATCAGCCTGCATAACACCCAAGACCCGTTTTGTTAACCACATGAGCTGTACTTTACAATTTTTTAAGAAAATGGAATAAAGCAAGACACACCTGTGATTTAGCAAACACAAGGAGTTCTTGAGGCTGAACATCAGCATCCGGGCATTTTAGGACCGATTTAGCTGCTGAGAGGTAGTCTGAGTAGACGGCAAGTAGGAATGCGGCTGAGGCTGCGTATTGCAGGTTGTTCCACTCATGCAAGTAAAGTAAGCCACCTGTATCATATTATGTTAGTTACAGTTTTGACTTTTGAGGTCAAAAAAGGTCTTTTAGATAGTCAACAGACCAGGAGTCAATGGTGCGTTGTAGCCATCATTCTTTTGGTGGCAAGCACACGCGAAGTAATCGGCTTTGGCCTGGTATTGTTTCAGTGTGGCGGTGTATGCACCACCATCTCCATCCAACAGCACCTTAGATAGAAGAATCTGGACCCCTGCATATTTGTTATCCCAAGAGAATTCCTTCATGGCCCAACCAGTGCCACCCATTGAGGCGGCGTTATCCACCACATATTTCAAGTATGACGCGTCCTTGGTTGCGCGGTACAACCATGTAGCCGCCCACAATAGTTCATCCTTCAAACGCAAACAAACCCGCAAGTTAGAGGAGGGAGGTCGGCCCCTTTACCTATAAATGGGTGGTTTTGGGTCTTGTTTCATCCCAAAGTCGTATTTTTATGCATACAACATTAGAAATCATTTCTAGATGATGATTTTGTTTTCTTCTTGTCATTAGGATCATGAAGTGTTTGTGGGTCAACTCAACCTGTTTTTGGCCCATTTTGCCCTGTACTAAAGAATTCAACTTTATCCATTTGACCTGTTTATCCATCCCAAACCAACCCATCTATCTTGCAGTCTCTAATACCTATAGGCAAAAATAGATAAACTTACTGAGTAACCCGATGATGCATAAAACTCCTTTGCAGACGGGATTGAGTCCGTGAACAGTCCCCTAAATCTATCAGCAAACCAAAAAAGCTGCATTTTGTGAACGAAATAAAAAAATAAATTACATCAATGCACCCAAAGCAGACTCATTAAACAACTAGGAACTGATTTTAAGTATTAGTTCCCAACCTGTTTTGCATGAACTAACAGCAAATCCGAGTAAGAAGAGTTAAAAGGCCTAAATGCAATCGCTGCTGCAGCCATAGCAGCAGCAGTTTCACCCGCAAGGTCTGAACCTGGGTGTTCAGCATCCACTTTATAAGCGGTTCGTGGTGTACTCATGTCTTCTGCCCGCTCCCAACAGTAGTGATCAGAGTCCCCATCACCTACCTGCACCACAATTTGATAAAAATTTAGGTGACCCAACTTTTAATTTCTCAACGATATAGTTCTGTTTCACAACAAATATTTTTTTATTATTGTCAATATTATGATATACCTGTGCCCAAAGAACATTGGGTTGTGAATGAGCTTTGATGAAGTAATCAGTACCCCATTTGATAGCACTCAAAACATGACCCATTTGGTTAAGATCCATCATGCTTCTGCTATACTCAATGGCTCCCCATGACAGCATTGTGACACTATAAGCCATTGGCAGTCCAAATTTCACATGGTCACCAGCATCATAGTACCCTCCAACAGGTTCACCTACATTCCCACAGCCGCTTCGTTATACAACCCAAACAGCACAAAGTACAACCCCACAAAGCTTAACATGATACTCACACTCACCTTTTGTTGGTATCCATCATGAAGGCCTGAATCGCCACGCCATTTCACCCGTTGGTTCCAGGGTAACTTACCTGACCGTTGTGCCTCGAAAAACAACAAGCTTTTGTCAACGGCTTCCATGTAATCAAACGCTAATGATGCGTCGATGGTCGTTAGAACTAAGATGAATATGGTTAAAAATATTCTTGAGGTCGACATCATTGATAATTAAGATGGATGATGATGATGATGGTGAAGGAATGATGTGTGGTATATATAGAGATAAGTTATATATACATACATATATATATACAGAGAAAGAATGTGAGAAAGGTGGTAGGGTTCACGTTGATGATAAAAGAATCAAGGTTAGAGCTCCTCACGTTGTGTTTAGTACTTCATCCTTATGATTGCTCATACAGAGAATCTAGGTTTGACTAAAGTTTTAAATATTATGTTATATAGGTTTGTTGAGAGAGGGGTGAGATCTTGATTCATTCAATTTATAAATTTTATGTAACAAATAGATTAGATTTGTGTTCCCTACAAAAACTTTCGGTAGGTAAGACTTCAATTGTTTATTTATTTGTTTTAAGTAATTCGGTATGTTGGGGACTTTGTAAGCATTTCGAAACGCCATGTGTTATTTTCTTGATTATTAGGTTTTTATTTTGTTATTTAGAACACCCATTGACCTAAACTTTCACACGAATGTGTTATTTCCTTTTTTTCCTCTTTCATAGGAAGCTGTAGAGAAGATTTATAAACAGCAACATAATTTCCATACTGATTCACAGTATTGAATGTGCCTGTTATAGTAACTAGCACCACTAATACCACTAGAAAGTGTTCTGCATTTGAAGTAGAGTTTCTAACTGTTAGTTTGACCAAGAATCCAACAACTGTTGACTTTATCTGATGATTAAAAACCATGTCATAATCGTGTTAATCCAGAACGAAGAAACCTTTCAGTGATGAGCATGACAAGAAGCATGTTAAAGGCTATGAATGTACCACAAAACCTATGGGCAGAAGCAACACGACAAGCAGTATACTTACTAAATCGTGTTCCAATCAAAGCACTGAAGGGAATTACACCATATGAAGCATTAAAAGGTAAACCTCCTAGCTTAAAGCATATTAAAGTATTTGGATGCATAGCATACATGAAGGTACCAACACCTCATTTGAAGAAGCTAGATGATAGAAGCAAGAAGATGGTACATTTAGGAAATGAAAGTGGAAAAAATCCTATAGATTATACGATCCAGAAGAAAACAAGATTTGCATAAGTAGAGATGTTTTATTTGTTGAGAATGAATCATAGAATTGAAATACCTACTTAGAAGAAGTAAGTGATAATGGACCTACATGGAAAAGTTTTGAAATCCATAGAGATCAAGACAGTGGAAATAGTCAAGATCAAGATAGTGAAGGTGAAGATACTCAAGTTCAGCAAGAACCAATGTTTGAAGATAAGGTTACACCAATCACAACTACAAGATCTCCAATAACAGTTCAAGAGATTCAAGAAACACCCGCAAGTGTTCAAGAAATTGATAGCTCACCAGGTTCATTAAATAGACCAGTTCAAAGACCAAGATCACTAAGCAGCATCTATAATGAAACTAGACCTCTCGAACCAGAAGAATATGAACATTTATACCTAGCATATGATGAAGAACCTATCAATTATAAGGAAGCAGCAGAATATCCTCAATGGATAAAAGCAATGGAAAGTGAGATAGACTTAATAGAAAAGAATAATACGTGGACACTCATAACACTTCCTACAAATCAAAAGGCAATAGGTTTAAAATGAATTTTCAAGGTCAAGAAAGATGCAAATGGAGAAGTCACCAAGTACAAGGCAAGGTTAGTAGCAAAGTGTTATGTACAAAAGGAAGGTATAGACTATAATGAATATTTGCATCCGTTGCAAGAATGGAAACCATAAGACTACTAATAGCAATAGCAGCACAAGAAGGATGGCCAGTACATCATTTAGATGTAATATCAGCATTTTTACATGGTGACTTAAAGGAAGACGTATATGTAACACAACCAGATGGGTTTGTGAAGAATGGAAAGGAGAAATTAGTCTACAAGTTAAAGAAAGCTTTATATGGTTTAAAGCAAGCACCAAGAGCATGGAATCTTAGATTGGACAACACGTTAAAGGAAATTGGATTTAAAAGATGTCCTCAAGAACAAGCAGTTTATAAGAGAATTCTTAAGAACACTACTATAATAATTGGTGTTTATGTTGATGACATCATAGTGATTGGAAGTTCAATGAAGGACATAATAAGCTTCAAGAAAGAAATGAAAGGTAAGTTTGAAATGAGTGACCTAGGGCCACTTACATACTATTTAGGAATTGAAGTACGCCAAGAATCAGGAAAGATAAAGCTAAAACAATCAGCCTATGCAAAAAAAGTCCTTAAAGAAGCAAGATTAAAAGATTGTAACCCAACAAAGTATGCAATGAAAGCAGGTTTAAAGTTGGCAAGAGAAGACAATAGTGATTTAGTCAACGCAGCAGAATATAGAAAGCTAATTAGATGTTTAAGATACCTCACGCATACAAGACTTGATGTAACTTACACAGTTGGATACGTAAGTAGATACATGGAGAAACCAAGAGAAATTCACATGCAAGCAGTAAAGCATTTGATAAGATATATTAAAGGAACATTAGATTATGGAATAGAATACACCAAAGGAAGAAACAAAGAAATCATTGGATTTAGCGATAGCAGTTATGGTGTAGACGCAGAAGATGGAAAAGGAACAATAGGAACTATATTTTACTACAATGAAGCACCTATTACATGGTCAAGTCACAAGCAGAATACAGTAGAACTATCATCATGCGAATCAGAATTTATGGCAGCTACATCAGTAGCATGTCAAGCATTATGGTTACAAGGACTTAAGTGAACTTACAGGAGAAGAACCAAAGAAGATAACACTAAGAGTTGATAACAAGTAAGCTATACTACTCATGAAGAATCCAGTATTTCATGAAAGATCAAAGCATATCAACACAAGATATCACTTTATCAGAGAATGCATAGAGAATGAACAGATTCAAGTGGAGCACATAGGTGGAGAAATGCAAAGAGCCGACATACTCACTAAAGCTTTACCAATGATCAAGTTTATGGATATGAGAAGCCTTATTGGAGTTAAAGACCTAGCAGAAGGAATCAAGAATTAGGGGGGAGAATGTTAGACCGTAATTCTTGTTATCATAAGTATTATTATTGTTATAGCATAAGTTAGTTGGCTAAGGGGTAGTTATGTTACTTGCACCCCAAGAAACGCAAGGGTATAAATATCCATGCAAACATTCATTTGTAATGTAATGCATCTTTGAATTCATTCAATTCTCTCTCAAACACAGACCCTTGAAATCTTCAGTCTGATCATGTCATTACAAAGTGTTTAGCATGTTCTCTGATCTTAATCCAATAACCATAAAAATATCATCTGATCTTAATCCAATAACCATCATGAATTATCAACTTGGATAACAGTTTGATTCAAGAGAATGTTCAACGGTTATTGATGATTTAGGTTAATTAATTTATAAAAAATCAAACAAAATAGTTTAAGGAGCTGTTTGGCAACCTCTTAATGGTTTATAACATCTGAATGGTTAAGATGTAACCTTAATGTTGAATGGTTAAAAGGTAACCTTTTAATGTTACCTCTTAACCATTCAGTATTAGAGCTACCTCTTAACCATTCAGAGATTATAAATCGTTAAAAGATAGTCTCTTAATGGCCATTAAGAGGCTACCAAACAACTCCTAACATATATAATAACAAGAACATAAACTTTTAACAAGTATGTAGTCAAATGAAAGAGTGCAATGCAGCCACTAATCATCTTATTCCAAATAAATTTCATAACACGAATCTGAAAAGCCAAACATACGCGAAATCACAAGTTTGATCAATTTCACATAGCAACATGTGTACATATACAACACACTTCACTTGTAACGAAATTTACTAAACAGGATGATGATGATGGAGATATGAAGGGTTTATTGGTGTAATTGAATTAGAATGATCAGTTAGGAGTTTAGCAATCACCATTGTCGTTGTTGGAAGGTTTCAATCACACTTTCGCTTCATCACGTTGCATCTCCAAACATTATGAATAATTTTTTAGTTTTAATCGAATGTGGCTAGTTTGATTTTTTATTCAACACATTTATTATTCATGTTTGTTGTACAACGATTGTTAAGCATATTATTCATGTTTCTTGTAACGCGATTGTTACAATGCTTAGCATAATCATGCACCTCGTCATTGATGTATCATGTATGTAATGTATGTAGCACTACTCAACATGATAATAAATATATATTTTAGAACGACTCCTTATCTACTACACTACCTGTCACTTGCATGATTTGAACTCTTGATCTCTAGTATAGAGACAAGATACATTACCATTTACCACTTCAACTATCTCTTTGGGATTCACATGCCAAATTGAAAACACTTAGTGATAAATAAGTATCTAACTCGTAACGAGAACTCAATAGTGTAAGATAATTTAACGAGTTATTTTATGATTGATGTTATTAGAACAGTCTTGAACTTTTGATGACTGAGTCATATATGTCAGGTAATCATTAAGGAATGCATCGATAGTAAGTATAAATCGAGACAATTGATGTGGATGTTTCAAGTAATATTTAGTAGAATATCGTTAGAAATATCTTTGGTTAACTAATTAATAAAGTATGTTTCTCGTGACAGAGTTGATCCGACTAGTGGACTAGTTTATTTTGACCACTATGGTTTAAATGATAAGATGAGTTTAGTCTACATAACGTTGATGTGTATGATATTAGGTTCCACACGTATATCATTTAACATTTGTCCTTTTTTACTTATGGAGTATTAAAATCAAATAAAAGAGCTTCAAATACAAATGTATTTTTGCTACAAAGTGTGAGAGGACACAATGAGTCAAAAAAAATCACAAAAAAATTATATCTCACAATCTAAATTGAATTTCAAAAAAGTAATTTCGAGCTTTTGTTCCCCTAGCCGTCCTCACTAGGAAAAAAAATAAACGAAAAATTAAAAAAAAAATAAAAAAATTAACGTTTTTTATTGTGTCATTTATGAAAGACACAATGACTTCATTGTGTCATTCTGAAAGACAAAATGACGTCATTGTGTCATAAAAGGCACAATGAAACTTTTTTTTATTTTTTTTCTGAAAGAGGACGATGAGAGGAACAGAGATTCTGAAGTACTTTTTTGAAATTCGATTTAAATTGTGAGATATAATTTTTTTATGACTTTTTTAGCCTCATTGTGTCTTCTCACACTTTGTAGCAAAAATACACTTTGTAGAATAACCTCACCCAAATCAAATAACAATCTTATGTTCATCAAATTTGTTTTAGAAATATACACTTTATTACACTACCTTAATGTTTTGTTTATGTTTTCATTTTGGAAACAATTAAAACAAAAATCTATTTACGCCACACGAAGTGGACATAGGGAAAAGCCCAGGAGTACTAGGGGAAAACCGGGGCCGGCTGGGAACACTGTGCCCCTGGTTCAATAACTCACCGACCAGGTGAATTTTCACCGGAGTTCATCGGCATGCACAACCCAAATACAACTTGTACCATACCACCCTTATGCATGTTGGGGGAATGTGGGAAAGAACGGGGACGACACTTTGCAAAACGGTGAAAAACTGATGTGACACTATTGTGTCACAAGAGGAAAACCGGAGAAATGAAACGGTTGTCAGTGGACTTATAATTGATTGTTTGAATAAAAAATTAGAAATAACTTACAATTGAAACTAACAAAAATGAATTGGCCATCTTTATTACAGAACATACACACACAAATATAGTTGTTTAAAAGTGATAATTGTAGCTAATAAGTTCTAGAAATTTATTTTTCTTTCAAACACATATAAACCATAAAACTAGTTATATCCTTAATATTTATTTGACTTATCAATTAAATCCCTGAAAATCCTCCTGATAAGATATAATTAACTCAAAGAAAGAAACCTTGCCATAGTGGTTCATGGTTTGGTTCGGTCAAGTGCAGGGTGGGCTCAGGGTGGTCAATCACCCTTGGGTCCAAGGACTCAACCACTGGTTCAAAAGACTCAAAACAGTGCCAAAAGAATATAACATATTTTCAGTCAATGAATACAAATACAAACTTTAACTACTGCTACTCTCAAGTGTGTATAGTACTAATTCTTTTATTTCCTATCACCAATACTATTTAATTTTCTCAAAATGACAATGACTTGATAGCAAGGACGATCGATACCAGAACTCATTTAAATAGAGACAAAAAATAAAGAACAAGATAATTTACTAATCACGAGCCGCTTTGTTCTTCCGACCGCTTGTTGGCTTTGGCAATCCATCAAAGAGTGGGCTGGCTATGGCTGCTACGGACATGGCTTGAAGATCAGCCGTGAAGTTTAAAAAAGTTGGCCAAATTGATGATGGAGTCGGGCTGGTATTGCTATTGTTATTCGTCTCCAATTGTAGGAAGGTTGGTGCACTTGAAGACTTCCTTACCCCACTTACAGCCTGAGCCACTGATGAATCTTTGGAACCTAATGGAACCATGTTGGATGCACCTGGTTCAGGTTCAGTGGTAGTGTGGTTAGCTATTTTAGGCTGCAATGGTGTCAAGTCTTCTGGGGAGCGATTGTTAAGGTCCACCTCTGATTTACGCCTTCTTACCAACTTTTCAATGCTTTTATCAGCACCAGCAGCTCCCTTGTTGTTTGGTTTACGAACATTATCCGTTTTACAAATCCTGGAAAACCCATTAGCTTCACTTTTTGACTTCCTGTGGAGACCAAGGATGGGTGTGTTAGCTTGAGTCATTTCAAAACCTTCACCGACACCTTTCTGATCGTTTGGTGGAAGACCAAAATAGTCTCGTAAAGAATTGATGGATGATGAGATGTTCCTTTGAGGTGAAGGTGATAAATTCAGCGGTATAATTGGGCTACATGAATCAGGATATTTATGGTTGGGCGGCGTCATTTGGGAGCTTGTTTGTCTGCAAGAATATAATAACCATGATAAGCAATCCATATATAGGCACATAACACATTTTTGCAGATACTATTAAGTATATTAGTAAGCTGGATTCTGTTATTTTTTTAAAAAAAAGTCATAAAAAGATATAAATTATGGACATTCTATAAAGTAAATAATATCATAACTTATGATTGTGCACTACATTTTTTATTATGGTACATCATAAACAAATAATCAATAGATAAAGGGACTCTCTTACGTTTCCATTATTGTGTAATCACTCCCTTAAATAAAACGCCAAATTAAAGTTACCATGTTGTTTATTAAAAGTCTTTGAGTAAAATCAGATTCCTAAATATGCCTCAAGAAGACAAGTCTAAATAAGCTTGTGAACCAAAATCAACTTCACCAATATCTCTGAATTGTTGTTAGTGATCATATAGACAAAATTGGATTATAATCTTCCTAAAAGGGAAACATCAGCGCCCTTGAACAAGCCAAAATAAAAGGAGTTGCATTTTCTTGTGACCGAGCAACACACAACAATAGTATAAAAACATTGAGCAATTCCAAAATCAAGTGAACCCTAATTTTAGGATGAAGAAGTACAAAAGCTAATGAACTTCACTGGACTATGAAAAAGTAAAGTATTAATCTTTGATTAAACAACCAGAAAGGGGCTCTTAACAGATAGTAATATAGAAGGAAAAACAGATAGTAATATAGAAGGAAAGTAGATATACCCTTCTGTATGATATCCATTTGACATTATGGGAGACGGTGGATGCCTCCCTGGTGAAGGTATCTGAAGCGACTTGAGAGCAAACATTTGTAAATCAGTGGTAAGGCCATTCATCCGCTTGATGTCAGCCACCTAAGATAGAAAATGCTATTACTCACAAAACAATTGATAAGCATGATCACAATCGACAGGAAGCAAATAGATCTAAAGGGAAACAAAACACCCATTGATACACAACAAGAAGATATCATAACCAGACCCACATCATAACACATACTTTCAAATGCATTCGAATCTCAATCTAAAGATATTATTTCTCACCAATTAGCTTCCTAAAAACACTTCAGATCGTAATTCTAACATAGAATACGGATAATTTAAGCATAAACCTCTACAAATCCATCAAACAAACCACTAAACATTGAAGATGATAAACATGATTCAGTATAACATCTACATCAATGAATTAAGAAACAACCTCAACGCCATATTTGATAGCGACACCAGCGAGCGTATCGAACTTCGTGACAGTGTGTTCAATACAACCGACACCACCGTCACCGACACTTAACCCACCGCCGTTAGACGACGTATGTTGCATCTCAAACGGAAGTGAAACACTCGAATACAACTTCGAGTGTGATGCTGATTCCATTAATAAACTCCGATCTACTTAAAGCTAATCATTCCAAATTTTCAATCAACACCGATTCACCCCCAAAATGTATATCAAACCCTAAATCAGAGTTGTCGGCAAATTACTCCATCAATTCGACCACAAATAATAACTAATCTTGAACAAATTAAATACAAACTTATAAACAACAGATAATAGATTGATGAACTGATCTATTGAAAGATGCAAACTGTTTTAAAGATCTGATTGATGAATCGAGTGTGTTGTTAGTGTTGAACGGTGGTGGTCAAAACGAATTCTCTGTTTATACTGGTGAGGAAGGTGAAATGCACAAAGTACTACTGTTACAGCACGCTGTACAACAGAGACAGCAGTAAAACCTTTATCACTTTCACCTGTTGAAGCTTTTTTTCATAGATTTATTTATTAAAGAGAATCTGTTGGGAGAATGTAACAGGTTAACATGTAGATTTAACTTTTAATCACATTGTTTTTTTTGTAGAATTAAGTTGTCATTTTCGTCTTTTTATGCTTTGGGTCAGTTTTTGTATGCAAATAATAGGAAAAAAGCTAGGTAACCGTATTATGTGAATAAAATTTTATATAACTTTTCATGATTAACTGATTTTGGTCTATTTACTATTATTATCCGAAGATAATGATATAATTATTGTGGAAACATATTTATATATTTATATTTTATGTTTTTGTTGTTGCTATTACTATTACTATTATTATTTTGTCATCTTTTTCATCGAGCTCAGTGCTTTTGCTTCCATCGTTAACTTGATGAATACCATGGATGCAAACCTGCAAACATTCAATCAAACACCATAGCCACTGACATGCAGATCCACCGCTAAGCCATCGAGAAAACCCTAGATCATGACATGCAACACCAAATTTAACCTCCCCAAAATGACTTACGTATTGAAACGCCATTATCGTACTCCAAACACCATCGTATGTTGTGTGATTTCATCACCACCAACTACCAAAACCCTAGAATCGCCATCGTTGTTTGTTTTTATCAACCCATCGTATGTTGTCCGATTTCATCGAAACCTTTGAACTTGATCAATATCACGGTCGTAGGGTAGTGTTAGAGGGGGAGGCAGAGGCGTAGGGGTGGAGGGGAAATGAGGGGGTGAGCCGGGTGTAATATATGGATGTTCTTTTAGTTCAAGTATAAAACAAACATTGTGTCCGACCGTGATTTTAGGACACTCTAGGCGTGTGAACCAAGACAGTTGGTATCACGAATGTAGGTCTCAAAATATTTAGCAACCGTTCAGTGTTTTTAATCAGTAGAAGGCTTTTCCAAATGCTATATGAGTTTATAACAATTAACCTTATCGGTTGATTCATGTTTTATGCCTAAACAAAACTTTACGTCTAAATTTAAGATAATCAACACTATTAGTTGATTGCACATTCTATTCCTTGCTTGGGAGGTATTTCAATACTTGAAGATGATATAAACATTCGTGACTATATAACAATAATTTAAGAAAATCATAATTTATATTTATATTGTATTTAAAACATATAATTGTTGTTAAAATACAAAATAGGTCTGAGCCATAAAAATTTAAGTAAAGGAGGTCTTCATGTCCTTCAGTTCGATGATTGTAGTATTCTACTTATTTTATTTCGACTACTCGGAAGAGAAATATCTAAGTCAAAAAAATTCCACTCTATCGCACACGAGCAAACATGTTATGAGTAACAAGTGTATTATCATGCAAGTCACAAGACAACATGACATGTCACATGTTTAAACACGTTACCATCTTTCGTTACATGAGAACTGGAACGTGCTCAAAACATAAAGAAGCTGAAGAAATTTTATTTGATATTTTAAGTAAAAAAGTTAAGTTAGCTAACTGCAAATTGAAATTATATAGAGTTCAGTATCATTTTATACAATTTGTTATAATAAACGAAAAGAAAAAACTACGAGATTGCAGAAAAAGCACGTGAATGGACGAAATCACCCCTAAAAGAACCTTTTACAATTGTCATGTACTTTAACACAACATATTTTAAGAAGATAATATAGATGCTAAAGGGTGACAGGTAACAATGATATTTAAATGTATAAAACATGATAGCACCCAAAGTACACCATCCAAGTAAGCTACAACAAATAACATTAAACAACAATCCAATTATACTAACAAAATAGTAATTCAATTTTCTTAAATATAACATGTTATAATTACAAACACACATTGGCTAAATTTGTTTAACTTTAAAAGATGAGGTATGACTTGACCAACAAACATGAGATCTACCTTAGGTCGTGTAACCTATTTCTTATTTCCGCATCGTGTTTGCTATGCAAACTTTAAAGTCATAATGCACTTAGTTGGTTCGAGTCGTATGATATACCAATTGTTCAAGTCAAAAGAAATAACTGATTAATGTCAAAGCAATGTAACACGTCTTTTGTATATCTACTAAAAATGGTTTATTAGTCATTTAATTTTGACTTTGACTAGCATGATACACAAACACAAGTCGTCTAATAACTAGATTTCGTATTCATTGTTGAATATGGTCTCTCATACCTTGAATGGCATAACATGTTCTTTCTATTATAAGCCATTTCTAAAAAATTGATCTTTCTAGCATATACTTATAATACCACTTTTCTAAGGTTTAAAACATGTACATAAAATCAGATACTAAAACATTCAATTAAAACATCTACATGGTGTCACCACCTTAATATTCTTGTGTTTGATGCTAATAACAATATACTAAAACATCTACGAGGTGTTTGTGATAACATATTTTGACAAGATATAAACTCTTAGCAAGGTGAGTGTTTCCGGTCTTTTTTCCAGCAACATCTTATCTCATTAGAAAAAAAGTATAGTACGATCAAGCACAGTTGGTGATAGCAATGTTGCATTATGTTGTTAACAGAATCCAGTAAATTACTAAGGTAGACATTCTCAACATACGATATGACAAAACTACAACATATCTAACATAATGACGTTGAATTCGACGGTTAGAAATTTAAATAGGACATCCTACCACCCATCAGGCAGTTGATATTTCATTTCTCCTGTTTGTCCATTCATCGTATAATAAGTTAAAAAATGTCAATCAAAGTGAGTGGTTATTAATGGTTCTCCGTGATGGCAAAATGCAATAAATGCACAGTACAATGCGAGGCAACACATTAGTCAGCCACTAGTCATACTCTCGACATATTGTAAGTTACCAAGTTGCATATGAACATCATAAGTCTTCATGGTGGTTACACAATACAACTCTCGTAATAAGACTACAACGCTACTAAATTAGACATGTTGTTTGTTCATGAATGTGCACACAAAATTAATTGTACATCCACGTTAATCCAATTTACTACTAGAGATCACAACCTAAATTGCACGGTTGCTTGATAATTGTTGATATACACAACTCGTCCCTAAACAATGTAATAGTTTATAAAGTTAATACACAAATGGTCTTTGTGGTAAGCCCTTTTTCAAGTTTGATCCTTAAGTATCATTTATTACAAGTTTACTCATTAAGTATGTCAAATTATAACAAAAATTATCCCCAACTTAGATGGTAGTTAACTTTTCTGTTAAGTTTTTTGAAAATGACTATACTATCATTTTAAAAAGAAAAACTCAAAAAAAAAACTTAATTTGATGGATACTAGTTGTATTGACCTCCCCATGCCAACATCGTATCTTCTTCATCCTCTACAGTTCGACTACCCCACCGCCATGGAACTTCCCTAGATGTGGATATACACCATATGCTTCCAACAGTCACCACCACCAGACACCTTGAACATCCAGCCATAGAGACACCGTCGAGCCCACCTACACCTTCCTCTCTCTTTGCACTATCAACCACCACCATCGCCAGCAATGGCAACCATCTTTCACTTGAGTTTTAATAAAATTGATATGATTCTGTTGAGTTTTCTTCACTAACTTCAAAACCTGAACCATCTTTCTCGTTTTATCTTCATTTGGCAGAATGGTGAAAATGGATTGAAAATGGCGTTGGCCATGGTGAAGTTGAAGATGGTTGCTCGAGGTGAAGATTGATACAGGAAAAAGAGAGGTTGGGAGGGGGTGGTGACTAAAGGTGGTGGTGCTAACAGTGGGTGTTGGCTGTATTCGTGATGGTAAGGATTCTAATTCTGCAGAGGAGGGGGTGAGTTGATAAAAAATTATATTATAATTTTAATAAATTTTTACTCTCATTTTGTCTTTTAGCTAAGAAAAAAAAAATCATTTCATATCCACTTAGCAAAAAAGTTAACAAACATTCAAACTATGAACAATTTTGTTACAGCTTAAACATACTTAATGAGTAAACTTTTAATAAATGATAGTTGGTTAGAAACCAAACATAAAAACAGAAAGAATTACACATATCCCATCTCTATCAAAAGAATTATATGTTTCCTCAAAACACAAGTTTCAATACATAAAGTACAATGTTTTTTAAAAATGATTTGATAATATATGTAATTTTACAAGTTTAAAGAGGGAAATATGCAATTGCCTCTAAAAAAACCATACCACAAGAACCATTTGTGTAATTGACTCTAGCGTATAAAGTAAGCCCTATACCCACAGTAACAACAATCGATGGTATGATTTAAAAAATCCCTAATATTGTTTTACTGCTGACTACCCTACTAAACAGCCACCCATACATCAAACATGTATAAGTTTCTGGTTTTAGCCTTTGACTTTACATCCTATAGTCTATCCCCACCCTATAGTTTATGGGGATTGTGAGTAGGTGACCCCAAATTTTAGGAAACATTATGTTCTCTCTTAAAAGTTTAGGGGATTTGAGATGGGGATAGACTATATGATGTAAAGTCAAATTACATTTTAATATAATTCACTTAAAATTTGAAGATGGGATGTCTATGAGGAACCAAATGTGAATGCTCTGACATACAGAAAGAGCTAACAATTTATTCCTCTTACCGGTGAAAAGTACAAAGGTCAAATATGTTCATTATAGTTGACATGGATGTTTTTCATATTCTCCTATAGAGACCGTGAGTAGCGCAATGTAACGCAACCCACGAGGTTAAAAACAAGGCACCACCTCACAACATGATGACACGTATGTGGCTTTAGTGCTTTTCGCGATGGCCTACAATCCTATAGTTCCAGAATATCAAGAAATACGGTCCACAGTAAGAATGATGTTCTAGCTAAAACAAAGAAAAAATGAATTCCTTGAATATCAAGTATCCAAAGCAAACTAGACTATGATTGGTACTCAAGGAGGAATGATGTGGGACATTGCTTGGCTAACAATCGGACATCAATGATGAAAATCATGGGACATGGTCATTCTTAACTGGTAACCATTTGTTCAGTTATAATATAATCCAAAGTTCAACTTAAACTGTGTTTGGTTTGTAAGTTTAAAAATAGAAAAGAAATAAGAGTGATGCATAATGTTTGGTTCAACTTTTAAGAAATGTTTGTTTTATATAGATAAGTTTGAGAAAACTCATCACACATAGTTTCTTCAAAGCTTTTGATGCTATTTCACACACCTCATAATCTTTCAAAGATATACCCATTTCCAAATTCCAAACTTATTTACAAACCAAACACCACCTTAGTCTGATCTAGTGATGTCATATTCAAATCAAAATTACCATAGTGTAGTATGTCGTAAACATTTATTAGACAATTAACAGGAGACATACATAAGAAAATGTTTTTGATAGTGAAATGCTTACTTGTTTATCACAGTTGTCATCAGGGCACTTTCTGAAGAAAAGATGTATATGCTCAGTTATGTCAGCGCGATACTAGATGAGTTTGTCTCTAAGAAACTCCAGAATGTAACCCACTTCAATAAAATACTCACTAATCTACATGCTAGTAGTGACATCAATGCGTCCTTTTTAGCGTCAGCACAAGCATGAAGCACCACCAAGTTGTGGCTTGTCTTCGAGAAATTTGAGCGTTTCAGGAACACAATAGCATGACATCATTAATAACTAACTAGAAGACATGATTGATAATAACAGTCATGCACAGCAAACAATCTCCAGGAACTCCTGTTACTACCAAATAAAAATTTGAATCTTGTTTATTGTCTTACACTTGAAATTGTCAAACTGAAGTTAAAAAGAATGACCAAAAGACAAAGAAAGGAATAGAACAGTTTTAAAAAACCTTCAAAAAGAGACGTATGTATCTTTACGATATAGCCATGGATGAAAATAAAAAAAATGGGTAATTCTAAAGAGGGCTTCTCTGTAAATCATGGCTAAAAAGGTTGGTTTGTATGATTTTGCATCTAAAAAGGAAAATACTACCTTAATCTTCCTAGTCTAATAAAAAGGTAACTAAAGATTGCAACTAACGCATCATATTCATTCTCAACAAATTTTTTATGCTTCTCTCTCCTATTAAATAACTATATTAACTACTAATAATATTATTTAATTTCTTTTTAGATTAAAATTAGTTTTTTAATAAATTAAGAAAGAGCTCTTTTTAGTTTTTATTAATACTATTTCAAAAGAAATAAACTTTTACAAAAAATATTTTTTTCTAAAACATCAAACTTTTCTTAAAATACGAAATATTTAAAATATTTTTTAAGTACAATTTTTATAAACCAAAACTAATTAAAATTAAGAGTTACAGCAAGGAAATTTTAAAAAATGATATATTTTTTGAATGGTTTGTTTTAAAACAAATTGTTTAATTTATTTCTTGCAAAAAAAAAAAAAGTTTAAAAAGTTGATATTATTGTTTTATTATATATAGTTCGTGCTCATACGTAATTTCAATCATATCTTATATTAGAATATCGTTTATAATTAATAAAGTGTTATTCTATTTAATATTTTATTTATTCAACCCGTGTAATACACTGGTTTTCTTTAGCTATCAGTATATAAGAATGAATCCAGTTTTATTTCTTATCTATTTTATAATCGTCAACTTTCATTAAGTTCTAACATATGTACTTATTTTGCATTTTTAATTTTTAGAGTAATTACTTTATTTGCAGGTTTAAAGTCACAAAATAAACTATAGTGGAGTTATTTGTGAAAAACTTTTTTTATATTAGAATTAAAATACTCTATTTTTTAAGCAAAATAAAAAAGTATGTGACATATCAAAATATTATGGTATGAAACTAAAGTAAAAGTAACAGTACATCCTTGAAAATTTTCCGTTGCTTACTTGGTTTTCCTTTTTATGACAACTTCGGTTCATGATGAGAAATAAAACCGTTTGATATACTTATATAATTTAATTCTGTAGATACTTAACAGGAAAACACTTGATATCATTGCAATATCTATCATTCTTAATAAGACCGTAAATAAGAAAAAAAAGAAGTAAAAAAAAATACATCCAAAAGTAAGTCAAGTAAAGATAAAAAATGATAACATTTCAAAAAACCGAAAAACCCAAATATGCATAGAGAGATGAGAAAGGGGTAAAAAACCGCCATAAAAAGAGGTGTTTTCCATTTCTATTTCATCCATTTGAGTAAATCTGGCTAAGAGAATTAACTCGTTATGTTCTAAAGATAAATGACATTATTTTAGTTTACATTTACATTATAGTTGAAAGAAGATGTTGAAATGAGTGATGCGGGCTTACACTCTGTTGTCCAGGAGGCATCTGCCAAGAAGAAACTACAATATACAATCCTGCAAAGGCCCTCTTCACAACACCATCAACTGGGACACCAGGTAAGCAAAACAAAAACGCACCAAATCTTCCAAGCTTTATGAGAAATATCAACCAAAGTCACCGCCTATAAATAAAATAAAATAAAAAGGAGAAAAGAAGTAATATCAGAGATAATAAGCCTGAGTAGGTTTTTTGGGCAAAGAGAAAAGAAGAAGACAGGTATTCACGTCCTAGCTGGCAGCTTACTTAAGCTGGTCTCCAAGAATTATGGGATGGCATCATTAGTGAACCACTATGGCCTGAAAATGAATAATCAAGAAGTAAATTGAAATCTGCAAAGCATGATTTGAGAAGCAAGATAAGGAATAAAAAACAATGATTAAGTCACCTGGAATTGCAGGTCCAGCTGGAACCACATTCTGGCCTGCGGGTTGAAAACTATTATTGGTTGGGGGTCTCTCCATAGGTGGTCGAAAATAACCTGCCATGGTAACAAGAAATTGTCACAAACTAAAGTTCAAGCAAACCTTTCAAGCACGATGACAATTACAAAGGTTCCCAGCAGTATCCAAAACAATACATAAGTACACAACTAAGAAGAGCCACATCTAGATTTTCTGATGAGTTAAATGTAATACCCATATCCTATGTGACATTCATGATTCTAAGAGTTTAACCAGCATACACTAACTTTTGTGGCCATATGCTATTGCAAATAGGCATACCCGGTACTTAACTTAGCTCCCGCTATGCGCAGGGTCCGAGGGACGGCAAGATTGCTTCGCGATCTGATGTACACGGCCTTACCCTACAGTTTGTGCAGGAGGCTGTTTCTCACGGCTTGAACCCATGACCTTAAGGTCACAAAGAAGCAACCTTAGCAGTTGCTTCAAGGCCCGCCCTGCAAACGGTCTTATCTAAAAAAGATTCTATCGGAACTACATACTTCCTGCCAATGCCCACCCGACCAAAATGGACAATCTACTGCCTTCAACAAACGATCATCCTCCACTACCCAGCCAAAAGGTACGCGCTCGATCACTAATCCTTATCCCGTATACTTCTATCTGAAAATGATCTTCATCACCTGCCTACTTTGTATTGCTAGTCTTTGCCTTTGTGCTTATTCCTAAAACTGCAGGGGATGTACTTTATACCATCCCAGTTGGCAGACAATTCCAAATAAGATGATGACATTGCGCTCAAAGATGCTTTAGAATTAGTTCCATTACCTCCGCAGAGAACCGCACAGTTGGGTTTTGTTAGATTTTCACTCCCAAATTGATTCAGAAAAGCAAACTCTTACGGCTCACCAGGATACAACCAGATATTTGGCAAGGATTACAGTTATTTTTTTTCTCTTGTGACCAAAATGAATAGATACAACTCGCCTATGACGGCCATTAGAACATAACTGACTTCTAGAGAGACATTTGGAGTGGATTACAGTAATACCTTTTCTCTTGTACACAGAATGACTAGCATACAACTCTTGTCTATGACAATGCATATCATAAAGCTTGACTTCTAGGGATCTGATTGATCCTGATTTCCTATCTTTTTCTGTGCTTTAAATTGGGCTATTCGGATTGCATAAACACGTAGATATTTCTCTAAAACTTCATAACTTCCATCAGAAGCTTATCATTAACTTCCAAGCAAAGTCTACATGAATACATGTTCTACTTGATTTGGAAGTTATGCCATGAATGAATGATAACATACATAAATACATAAAATTCATTTTCCTAGTTTAACGAACTCATGACAGAGAAAATAACTTTTTCCTTCATTTATACTAATGTTCGTACTTTTAATCTTTTTTAGATCTATGTACCAATATTGGTGTGAACAGTATCTTCTCCATCAGGTGATTTTATAATTCATAGGCCTTAGGGTAAACTTCTAAATTTTTGAAGTGCTTTGACATGATTTGAAGCCAAACTTGTGTAGCTAGCTAATTTACGTAAACTGAAAGCTTATTACTTCCAACCTTAACTCTAAAAAGTTTACAGAAAAGCAAAAGCATCAAAAACAGACCACACCTGATCAATAAAAAAGGAAAGAACAACAGGCTCACGAGTCCTCAAGTTTCACAAGATCATTGTGAGGTACAAATATATAACAATCAAAGAGTTTATTAGTAAAATGTTCTGAAATAAAATGGAGGGTTGCCTGCAGTTCTGATGTAAAGGCAGGTAGAATACAAAATAGAAAAACATATCACAGTTATATTTCTTTATTCGCAGTATATGCTCAGAAGCATAAGTTGACTCAGAACCAATAAAGCGTAATGTATAAAAAATTATATTGGTAAACTGTTCTCAAATAACATGGAGGGTTTAACTGCAGTTCTGATGTAAGACGGGTCCAAAAAAAAAACAAGTCACGACTGAGTTATAAGTGTGTGCGTGCGACCGCGCGCGTGAGTGCGTAGGAAAGGGTTACTTACAGTGTTGAGGTGTGAAGGCCTTTGGGGTTTTGGATGGAGTTATGGGCCTGGCCCATTGAAGCTTCTTGAAACCCTAATTTATCTCTATATATAGAGCATGTCATTGTATTATAATCTAGTCCCTTGAGCTTGATAGAATACCTAGTTGCAGAGAGTGGACGTAGGTCATCTTGACCGAACCACTATAAATTCTCATGTTCTTATTGCTTTCGTGTGCGTACGTGTGTTTGTGTTTGTTTCCGCTGCGTAAAGATACCTAACAACTGGTATCAGAGCATCAGGCTCTTGAAGATTTCGAACGAAACACGCCGCCGTGTACCTAGGGTTTCTGCCGCCGCCGCCGCAATCTCCTAGGGTACTGCGCAGCAGCCGCCGCCGCCGCCTAGGGTTTCTGCGCCGCCGCGCCGCCTGGGGTTTCTGCCGTCGCCGCCGTCACCTAGGGTTTCTGCGCCACCGCCTAGGGTTTTGGTTGGAAGTACCAGATCTGGTTTGTCTATCCTTTTGTTGACTGTTTATCAACTGTTCAGCGTGCTTGTTTCTTGAAGACTTTCTCTGTTTTGCTAATATGGCTGAAGTCGGGAAGCCTGTGATCGAAAAGTTCAATAGCACTGATTTTGGTTAGTGGAAAATACAAATAGAAGCATTACTGTGTCAAAAGGATTTGGATATGGTACTAGAAAAGAAACCGGAGAGTATGAAGAAAGCTGAAGAAGCAGTTTGGAATTCCAAGGACAAGAAAGCTAGAGAGGTTATTATGTTGTCTTTGACGAAGAGCGTTGCTTTTAACATCATGAAAGAAACCACTGCAAGTGGTATGATGTTGGCTCTGTCAAATATGTATGAAAAGCCGTCTGCAGCTAAAAAGGTGTTCTTGATGAGGGAACTGTTCATGACGAGAATGAAAGAGGGAAGCTCAGTCACATCTCATATTAATGATCTGATGTCTATTCTTACCAGATTAGAATCAGTGGGAATAAAATTCGATAATGAGACTCGAGCTCTGGTGTTGTTATCTTCACTGCCTGATGGTTGGTCCGGGACTGTAACTGCTGTTACAAATTCTATGGGGGCTAACGAAATGACATTTGAAAAGATCCGAGACATTGTGATAGGTGAAGACACACGTCTAAAAAGTGCAAATGTTGGATCATCTTCTGAGATGTTACATGTTGGCAGGGGAAGGGAAAATAGCCGAGGCAGTGGGAGTCGGGGAAAGAGTTCAACTCGAACTCAAAAAAATGTGAGGTGCTGAAACTGCAACGAAGATGGACATGTTAAGAGTCAATGTCCAAAGAAAGGTCTAAACACTGCTGCTGAGGATTTCAATGATGGTGACGTGTTAATTCTTGAGGCTGAAAACAGTGTGGACTCTTGGATCATGGATTCTGGTTCTTCGTTTCACGCCGTACACAGCGGTGAAATGATGGTGAATCTGAAAACAGGCAATTTTGGGAAGGTACGTCTTGCCGATGGCAGAATGCTTGATGTAATGGGCATGGGTGATATTGATTTGGTGACTCCATTGGGAACTACATGGAACCTGAAAAATGTCAAGGTGATTCAGGGTTTGAAGAAGAAATTAATTTCTGTTAGTAAACTGGATGAACAAGGACTGGAAGTCAAGTTTGGTGGTGGTAAATGGAGGGTAATCAATGGGAACCGGGTGATTGCTCGTGGTGATAAGCATGGGTCATTGTACATGGTGGAGGTACCTGCTGAGGGATTGATCAACCCGGTTAAGCAAGTCAAAGTCGGGTTCGCTAAATCTGCTGCTAAGAGAGTTCATTTTGCAAACATGAAGTCTGGAGCAGAGATTGAAGCTGAATGGGGTCAGAAGTCTAAACCAATCAGAGGATTTTGTGACAGTGGGAGCATGGGGCATGTTCCGGATACAGTCAAGAAGAATCGTTGAGTTTTGAAGACTAAGACTGGAAAGTTCTCTCCTGGTGATTGTTTGCTGAATTTGAAGAGTGTTAGTGGTTCTCGGTGTATATCTGAATCTGGTGGATCGTGTAAACCAGTTGAGACAGAGGATGGGTCGTTGGTGGAATTGCCATGACTGGGTTGGAGCTCGGGGGAGCTTCAACAGGCCCTTTCAAGTAATTGATGAAAAGGGGCCTCTGCAACTAGGGGATTTGGATTGAAATCTTAGCTTGTTCTTTGGAATTGAAGGCTTGGAGGATTTCTGTTACTTGAAGATTACTGATGACAGGGTTGCTTTGTACTTAGATGGCTAGCTGGAGTATTCGCAAGGCCTTCAAGTGGGAGATTGTTGAGGTGTGAAGGCCTTTGGGCTTTTGGATGGAGTTATGGGCCTGGCCCATTGAAGCTTCTTGAAACCCTAATTTATCTTTATATATAGAGCATGTCATTGTATTGTAATCTAGTCCCTTGAGCTTAATAAAATACCTAGTTGCAGAGAGTGGACGTAGGTCATCTTGACCGAACCACTATAAATTCTCGTGTTCTTATTGCTTTCGTGTGCGTACGTGTGTTTGTGTTTGTTTCCGCTGCGTAAAGATACCTAACATACAGAACCACAAATGACGTGAGAACTCGCAAAACCAATCTAAACCATTCTTTTATTATTGAAAACAAAAATGAAAGTATATAAATTTAAAAATTATATGATTTTTCCATGTAATAAATTAATTTACCTACTCTCTCCTCTCTTTTTATCGTAACAAGTTTTGTACGCGTGTAATTAGAGAACTATAGTGAACTGTGAACCTACACTTGTGTGGATATTTATAATATATGAATACACACAAATTTAAGCATATCAACTTATTCACATAAGAATTTGTAATTTTAACAATCATTTAAAATCTTAGATAAATAAACAAATGAATGAATGATTTTGATTGGTTCTTGTAATTCTCTCAAAAAGATAAGTTCTAGCGCTTTTGGAATATACAGCACAAACCTAGCCAATTGTCTAATTCAGCTGGGACAATCTCTCAAGCGATATTTTTGTTATGTGTCATCATGTAACTCATACCAAAAGACTTTGCAAAAAAAAAAGGATTTAAGATCATTAGTTACAACTTCCTTCTTCAGAGTTCAGAGTTTGTATCTACTGATACTTGTAACTTGATCAATATTTTATGTATGGCTCTATACAATACTTAACCTTCTCCAGAACACGCACATTAGAACAAAAAAGTTGCATGTCAACAAAGGTCACCACGTTTTGCTCAATCGACACTCAGTAGTGTTCAAATCAACTTTCTACCTGCTGCTAACAGCCTAGTTGGCGAATTCATTCATCTGTGTGTTCTACACAACCTCTCTAAAAAAATTTTTTGCATGCTCTCATCGTTTTCCAGATATTACCGTTTTTTAAAAACCTAAAACACATATAATAAATAAACAGAATAGCAAATTCGCAAAATAATCAACTGATGCTGATGCCTTAAATATCTACAGGCTGTGACCTCTTTTAGATACTTGTATGTAAAGGGATAGTCATAACCATCCCCTACACACTTTAGGTTTATAGCTCCAATAGAAAAGGAACTGCAGAGCATTAACATTTATAAGATTAGCACATTCTTTTATATGCAGCATACCCAAGTACAGTATATACAAAAATCATAAACATAAGTTTGGACATTAATAAAAATCAAAAGTTTATGCATCGAATAACCTAATTTCCAACGCCATTGTTAAAGTTTCGTTTCATACCTTCCTGAACAAAAGGAGGACCTGTGGATAGCGGAGTCCTCCCATTACTCATCCATGCACCACGCTGACTTTCAGTGCCAAAGTCATTTGAAAGCGGCCTCCATTGTTCATCGGCACCATATCGCCTTGAGCCATCAGGAGGTTTTGTTAATGCATACAGAGGGGGGTATGGATGCTGTAACATTGCAGGATTAGGATATTGAAATTGACTAGCAGCAGCCTGAGTCATCATGGGAGGTTGGAATGTTCTGGAAGGCAAAGATACATTCCCATTCGACAATTGCTGCTTTGATTGAGAACCTTGAGGATTTGTATAGGTTTCATGCCCATATTCAACAGTCCTTGAAGAACTAAATCCCAAAGGTTCACGTGCAGCTGGCAGAAAGGAAGACGGTTGCTGAGAGAATATTTCACCTCTCACTGCAGCATCAACATGAGCACCAAGACGAGAGTTCAATGGTACCTGGACAAAATGGTTTTCAAACATATATTATATTCAATTTAATACAATATTATAAAAGCAATAGTTAAGTATTACATTGGATGACATAGGCTGCACTAATGATTGAGAAAACTGCACCTGTGGTGGAGCCGCAAGAAGAGGATAAGTTTGCAACGGAGGAGGTGGAGGCGGTGGTGGAGGTGATGGAGTTGATGGAGGTGGTGGAACCACGGATGGTGATAGAGGTGGTGGCGGTGAAGAAGGCAATGGGGGAGTGGAAGGGGGAGAATCAGGCGGCAGTGGCGGTGAACCCTCACGAAGAGGAGACGCCTCATTTGAATTACTCAAGGCTGTATCCGGTTTCCTACTAGAGTCATCATTCTCTTGAACAACCTTATAAAAACTGCCACTTGTCAATAAATATTCATCTTTTGGATGCCCACACACATCTTCCATTTCAAGTTCACCATCCACATCCTCCAAGATGCAGTGGCGTCTTTCATGTGAAGTTACTGAACATGTTTCAAGTTCTCCTGTGGCAGTATGTAGCTCTACTATTGACTTGCCGCTGCCTTCTTTATGTGAAAAGTTGAGAATATCATCTTCTTCTTCAAAGACATTAGATGACAAGAGTCCAGGCAGCTGAAATGTTGCATTGCTGGAAAATAACCAAAAAAAACAATATAGCAACTTCTGCACATCTTCAACTCTTAAAAAATACATGACGCAAGACATTTTATTTCCAAAAAGTGTGAACCAAATATTAAGATTAAAAATGAACATTAATTTGCTTGCTAGCAAAAAATGGTAAGAAAATTAAAGATTACACACCTCCCGTATTCATCAACGAGCATGCCCTCCATCTCTCTGATAGGATCATCAACAGCCCGTTCAGCTCGAGATGGACGCTTGGAGAAAAAACCAGCAGAAGTAACATCATTTGAAGACCCAATGTCCTCTATATAGCTCCGAAGTAGAGTATCGGGTAAAATTTTCCTCTCAAGCCACAATTTTAGAACCTATAAAATATTTATCAACTCAAACTCTGTTGAATATAGAAAAAAAAGTTGTAAACCAACTTATAGTCTCAAAGAAAGGAGTGACCACCTTTAGGCATTGACGACGATTCTCGCGTGCATTAGCACCTGGTGGAGCAGCAGCTCCCAAAATACGAGGCAATGCTTCTTGAACAGTAGGAATGTAAGAGGCTCCAGCGATGCCTGGAAACATTAAGATTTAGTACATTCAAAAATAAAGTAATAAAGATATAAGTAATATATGCAATCCAAAATTTACCTTTCTGTGAATGAGAGCACTGTGTAATGGAATCCACCAAAAAGAAAAGATCAACTCTTCGATGCAAGCTAGATTCATTTTCCAACTTCCTGGTAAGAAGCTCCACAACCTGCAGAAAAAGAGGTGAAGCTCCAGAGACGCAAATCACAAGCACAAGAACAGAAAATAAATGAAGAAACTCTTGGCTTTTGACCAACACAACGATCGACGCTTTTTATGATAATTAGAACAATATAAAAATTACAATCATCGGCTCATATTAATAACCCAACGCAAACTTAATCTCCACACTTAACTAATGACTATACAAAAACTAAATCAACCCTCACCAGTCACCAAATAAAAATTAAAACCCAAATAAACCAAACTAGGACTCAGATACTCGACCAACTCAAATAGACAAACAAAACTAATTAATTAATTAAACTTACTATTTGACTCCTCTAACAATTGCGTTGTGACAATATTAGTCCAACAATCACCCCTTAATCTTATATTGTTCAAATTATACTTCACGTCAACGGTAAACCAGCATCATCTTGTTGAGTCAAGTTTACTTCTTCCTTTCGCTCCCCCTCGCCACATAACATGCAAACTCGTTACACTTGAAGCATCGCACACGGCTTTTTTGTCAGTCCCTCAGACCTATATTTTGATGGAATCAACCATCCCTCCCTTGACCAGGCTCACAACCTCCACCGTTGTCCCATCCATGTCTCCACGGTTCAAATTCCCTTTACCACCTCGTCCACACTGCTCACAAAACAAGTTGTTTCCCTTTTCTTTCCAATCATACGTTGTAAATGGCAACTTACTGTGTCGTTCCCCACCTTGAACAGGTTCCTTGACACATTTTTCACAAAACTTCAACCTCCGACAACTTCATCGAATGTCATACCATATAACTCAAAGCACTACTAGATAGATGCTACGATTCAATGTATAATCTATTCTTTGAATCCAATAGGTTTCTCACCAATTGTTCATCTTCAATAGTATTCCGAGACTCTTCACCTTTGATGCCAAACCACTTAGTTTTCCCGCAAATAAATCAGCCGAATCACTCTCTTGCATCCGAAGGTTTTCTAACTCCCTCCTCAAAGTTTAAAGCGTGGCGTTTGTACCAGATCCATCCCCATAAATCTGGTCTTCAATGCATCCCCAAACCTACTTGACATCCTTGTAACCCACCAATTGCAACATAAGATCTTCGGCTATTTCTTGAAATAAGAAAGCAATTGCCATCTTTGACTTCTATGGATCCACAACGTTCCTGGTTCTTCGAATTCAATGGCCACCCTAACCTTGTTTGCATTCATGATCGTCCTAACCCTTACCGCCCACACCGGATAGTTTGTAGGCGTTAAATTAGAAAATTGATAACTCATAGAACCTACCTCTCAACCAGTACAGTCTCTGCTTTGCAATTTCAACCAACTAGGAATCATTGGACAATTCATTTTAGTAATCTCAACACATGGTATGTTTCTTCACATTTGGATAACCAGAATTCCATGTGGAATAGAAAGCAGTTCATTTCAACACTTTTAACATTGAGTAGAAGATTTTTGAAACAAATAAACATATTCAATGCAATATCTCCTTAAGTAATCAAATCATCAGGCCATGAGAGACGGGCAATTTAACAGAATTAAGAAAAATACTTCCTAGTAAACTGGTTATGATTCGCACTGAAAAGAATTTATCACTTTAAATGCCATCGGTCTATATTCTACTTTCCAACAGTTAATCAAATGCTTAAGCTGGCTTTAAATGATTAATCAAAGGATTTAGGCCTGCACCTAGCAAACTTTGTGCATGTTGCTAATGCAGTAGTACGCCTCCAACCGACTAGAATCATCATGCGACTTACAATTTCCAACATGCTGAAAACATATTGTCTAATAGTGATAGACAAAAGTTCACCGGATGAAAATGCTAAAAACTTACATTGTCATTGACAAAGTAGAACTAAGCCACTGAAAGCCAAAAGAGATAACACTATGACAGTTATAGTTCATAAACTGAAAGAGACTATCTAGAAGGTTATTCGGCAGAAGGCCTCCAACCACACACGTAGGACAGAGAACGTAATCGCTACGAACGCATCAAATGATTTATGGCCCTGCTCAAAACAGCGTATGCCTAAAAAGCACTCCAGTAGGAAAAAAAGTTTTAGTAGAACATGTCATACCACCAACAATGAACAGACAAGCTTTCAAGAAGCCACAGCATTTGACCAGGAGAGTAGGACATTAAGGATAGCTTAACTTTCGTAATTAAAATGATGGAAAATCGATCAAAATTAACACTCCAGAATTAAAAAAAAAAGGCATATTCTCTTTCATTCGACATCTAATGGAGTAATACAGTTAAAGTAGATAGAATCTGTGTGAAGCGGTGCTTCTTGATCAAAACAAAGTTTAGTTATGACTACCAAGATGATGTGGTGTGCTCATGAAGCAAGCCCCTATAGTATACACAAGTGATTAAACTTTTTGAGACTGCATACTAATGATTGTAAAACAAAAATGAAGGCAATAATTTTTTTCTTACTAATAATACACCACAACATGGGTCTGCAATGAATGCTTTTTTGGGTTATGAATGAGCTAGTGAAGTACATAAAAATAGATTTTTCACTAAATATTTTGTAATTTCCTTTGAAAAGACTAGATGAAGTTGGATGTATAGAGAGATGTTCTACAATTTGGTACTCACTCTCTTCCTGAACTATATAAGCATACAATAGCCCAAAACATATTAACACCTCACAATAGAATGTCTTTCCAAGTTCTTACAATTTATTCATTTCTCCTCGAATCATAGCATATTGCACCCACCCCTTAACAATATAATAATTAAAGAACCATTGCAAGATGCCATCATGCCACTGACAAGTTTCTATATCCCAAAACTTCCTACGATCACAAAAGTTTCATGTGTGTGGGCCTCTATCAGTAAAACAAAATTAAACTTAAAAGAGACCCAAAACTGCGTGACTAGACTGTTAGCACTAGCAACATAGCACTGAATAGTGCAAATACGTTAGGTTTTCAGTTTTAATGATTAGTTTGAGCGTTTAGAATTATCTGTTTAATAGTTCAATTATTTTGCAAGTTTATCTAGTTTTTTGAACGTCTAGAAAATAGGAGTTTGAGTCCTAGAATGATAAGCCTTTGTCCAAGTTAAATAGGGATGTTGCTTGATTTTATATATATGGTTTTGCAAATTCAAATTAATATGTGTGTTGAACATCAGTTTGTTCAATCTCTTATCCAGCTTCTGTTTTTCTTAATTTCATGAGTGATCTGGGCCAACATAGGTTTCATAATATATGCATCAACACGAAACACAAACGTAAGGTATTTTCCTACCTCGCTGGCAATACCATGCTTTGCACAATCAATTGCATGCCGTGTTGCACGCCCAATGCTTTCTTTTGTTCTTGATAAAGTTTCTATCATTCCTTCAAAAGCATCACGAGCAACAGCCGCCTCAGTTCCACCACTAAGAGATCCGCCAGAAGGGCGGTGTCCTGAACTAGTCCTCCTCTCCTCGATTTCTGCAGGATCAGGCCGATCATCTGTCTGACCTGTAACTCCAGTACCCAGTGGAGTTGGCTGAACAATAGAAACGCGGACAGGACTCCTTCCAATTGTTTCAGCATGTACAAAATTATGACTTTCATGTACAAGGTTGTGTGATTGAGCTTGTTTTCTTTTTGCCTGGGCAACTGCAATCAAATGCCTCATTGACTTATTCGATTCTGTATGCCCAGAATCAGCCAATGAAGTTGTTCGATCCACTTGAAGTTCTGGCCTGTATCAGCCAGAGGAAAAATATTAGCAGTAGAAAAGATGCAAGTTTTTATGAACAACAATGAGAGCATATTCTAAACACACCTTTCACTAGAATAACTAGATGACAAGTTGCTATCACGCGGCTTCCTCAATACAGCTGCTGAATCATTAACCCATGAAGTTGATTTTGGAGTAGTTTTGGAAGTAATTTTCTTCTTCTCCCCTGAAGAAACAGCCCTGCTTCTGTCGTTTACTGCATTATTCTTAGAATGATGCCCAGAGTCATTATTCCCAATTGATGACTTAGATGATCCTGATTGACCCTTCTTTTGATGAACATTACCAGAAGCTTTGCCTAAGGACTTGTTCACTTTAGAAGGTTCTACCATTTGGTTGTAAGCATCAAAAGGAGACTTAATGGGAGAGATAAACTTCTTTAGAATCCCTTCAGAAGATTTATTTTCAGGTTCTGCTTTCCCAGGAGTATGACATAACTTCTGCTCAACCACTTCTGTAACATCTTGCTGAGAATTGGGCACAAAATCTTTTACATGCACACTTTTTTTCAAACTAGGAGAATCTTGAATAGCTTCAGTCACTACAGCAACTTCTTCAACAGACGATGTGTATGAGACTTTATCAACTACTTTAGATGACCTTCCATGCACTGGAGTCTTGGGCTCATCTTCATCATCATCACATATACGAACAGCTCTCCTCTTCATAGGCACTTGGGTACCAGATTTAACTAAATCGCTGTTTTCCCCCTTTTTAGGTATAATAGAGCTTTCGGTTGTTCTATGTTCAGACACTGAAGTGGGACTAGCCATGCCCTCTAGTACCAGACGACGGCGTTTTGTAGGTGGGACAACATTTTCATCACCAATAACTCCAGAGTCAGAACCATTTGTCTGCCCCTTGGATGACAAGGGGTTTTTTGTTTTCGAATTTGGCGTAGACTTTCTAACTTCTTTGTTTTTGCTGTATGCTTGGGACTTCTTGGGGGTGTCATCTGATAAATTAGACCTTTTTGTAGGATGCAATACTCCATTATTAAGAACATTGTCTTTCCCTTGCCCAAGTTCAGACTTCATATTCCTTCCAGAACCTTCAACATCCTTTAAAAAGTCATCGGTCAACCTGACGTGTGCATTATCTATCACAAGTTTCTTTGTGTTCTTAACATTGTCCCCAGATTCTTGGTTCGCCACAACCACAGTAGCTTCGTTCTTGCTCACATGTGAGGTATTCCCCCATTTTACACCTTTCACGTGCTCAGTTGCACTGAACTCGTTAAGAGTAGTGCGACTGGTCAGAAATGTAGAACTTACACCTGCTGGGCTATTAATTTTTGGTATTCCATCAACACCATCATGGTTGTTCTTTAAAGCTTTTGCTATCTTCTTGGATTTCTGCCCATTTGTTTCTACCTTTGCTCCAGTCTTTAGATTTGTATTATGACCTAAAGCATACAAGATTATCCAATTAAGCATAGCACTAAAAATCCAATCATGGCAGCACATAAGCAACTATAGCAAGCACAAAAGCCCTCTACATAACAAACTAGTATCTTTTCAAAACAACAAACAAAACTCCCTATTAAAAAAACAAATACCTCATCATACAATAACAACAACAACAACAATAATAATAATAATAATAATAATAATAATGATAAGTTGTACCTGAACCAGAAGTAGATGTACCCTCCGCATTAGGCGAGGTTATATAATCATTGCAAAGTTCAGCTTGTTTTTTGGTGGAAAGAGATGAAGGATGATCATTAACAAGAGGTGACACGTTAGGGTCTACATCCTGATTTTCCATTTCCCCATTCATATGAGAGCAACGTTCTAATCCAGGGCCACGATTTAACATATCATGAGGAGATGTTTCACCACTGGGTCCATGGGTAGTCATCCCATCATCCACCATCTCCATAAAATTAGCATCAGGCTGAAATGTTTGTCCATCATTACCATCTTTTAAAGAATCTGAACTCTTATTCTCCATCTCTTCAAATATTTCACAAATCTCCTTAACAGCTTGAGAAAAGTATTTAACTGTCTTTCCTTTACATCTATTCAGCAATTTGTCTTTTGACTCCCTAGTAAATGGCTGAATATCAACTGGAGCTACAAAAGCTCTGTGATTTGAAACATACAAGATACAAAACACTTGTAAGTAAAATAAATACATAATAAACTGTTTTAGGATCTTTTTCTCACTTGAACTCAATAAACTAGCAATAGCATAGCCTACTTCCACACAAATTATTCTAATGCATTAAAACTCTAAGTATAATTAACTATGCTATTTAGACATTTTAACAGCATAACTGTCAACATGTTACCTTGTCATTTATTAAAAATTGCATGTGTCGTTGCCATTTGGCATACCTCATCAACAAAAGTTAACTTTTTTGGATGGAAACCTAAAAAAGATAATAAAATTACACAACTACAGCAGCCTTTATGGGAAACATGTACTTACATTTCTTCTGTCCCAAAGAACTGTACAAAATATTTCCTCGAATCAGGAGTTCGCTGCCAATCTTCAGGTTTGCTGATCTGCATAAAGAGATTGAAACAAGCAAATAAAAAGCTTTAAGAACCCTGCTAGCAGCAGTTCATCTTTACACCATGTGAAGATTGACACATCAAGTAAGCTGTACAACATGAAGCAAAAGCCCCAGAAAAACACATCAAAACCTTCTCACACGTTTATTTCACAGAATGGTGAGTTGATCAAGGTTATACAGCATCAGAATCAACACAAAAGTAAAGCATCAAAAGCGCCATCCTCTAGAATGGAATCAAAACGCATCCAGAAGCTACCGTTACACAATGCGCTATGGTAACGTCATCCAAGAATGTCTACATGGAGACATCAATTCAAATGGCTTCTAGGTTGGAAAAGAATTCTAGTATAGTTTAGAATATTTTGTTCACAAAATAATTATGCGATGAATGAGATTTACTAGGCGTGCTTTTATTGTCCCTAGATCCTATTAATAGCTATGCTACAAACGGGATTTATTGGCTTTAGTTATTGTTACGGTTATAGTTCACAAAATAACAACCAACAGGTATAATGATTGTTCCGGAGTGGGTGTAGGTTGGTGGATACACCAATAAGACAAGTGGAGCTAACAATTCATGTATCAACGTATGCTCTATAACCACACCCGTCGGTTTAATTGAGTACCAAAACTAACAAGAAAAGTAACTGCTTACACCAGGGCCTACAACGAGTTAGAGTTATTGAAGCCATCTACACTACGCAGTTGGAGTAATCGAGTTAAGAAGCTAATCACCACAATACAAGTCGGAAGCATACCATCGTCCACAGCCTACGACATTATTAAAAAACAGTAGTTCAAGTGCTGTATTAGCAATTATCAATAAGAGATTAACAAATAAGCGATCAAATCTAACTAAAGAAAGCGTCAATAGTTCCTGACCCTAAACAAAACTAAACACGAATACAACAAACATGAAACTGAATCGAATTAAAGCACGATGCATCATCTAAAACCATCATAATTAACCTAACCTTGGCAGGCCATGCAGGAAAGCCCTTGACCTTCGCGAGAACAAGATCGCCCAAATTCAACTGATTATTCGCCTTGGCTCCTTTCGCTCCACCGCGTTTTCGCCCAGGAGCCATCGGGCATCGTCTTCGGTTCCAAAACCAAAACCCTAGGCGATAACTCGTAAACAAAACGCTAACGATGTCTCGATAATGAGTGATCGGAAACCTAATTGGTTGATGCGAAGGCAAAACCCTAGGAGGACGGTGGTTGAGGGCGGAGGAAAGGGATCGGAGATGGAATATTCCGGTGAAAACTATGGAGGATAAACGGGTGTTGTGTGTGTGTGTGTGTGTTTGGGGAGATTCGGTAGCCGGTGGGATGTGAGATTTCGTTAAGGCGGTGGATGGGGGAGAGTGGTGATGGAGTTTGGAGAGTATTTTTGTGGAAGTAAATTGTAAATACTTGCGTACATGAACAAAAAGAATAAATAAATAAATAAATAAATAAATAAAAGATTGTTACAATGGTAAGATGGATTTTGAACGTAGTCTATTACTCTTATCATTATTTTGGTACCGATTATCCATACATACACATGATGTTTATCTTTAGAGATCGTTAGATTTTATATATTTAATTTGCATATGAAATTGATAAATGTTTACCATACGGATAAAAGTTACATATAGTTATTGTATTTTTTTTATTTGTTCAACCTTAGAGTATGGTTGCTTTGTTTTATTCGAGGAATTCTTGGCAGGGAGATGCTAGGACTTGCTGGTGTGACAAGATTTGGTCTCTCTATATGAAGACGTGTGTTATCATACGAATATGTTCATGACTAATTGGAAATTCATTAGTCGGAAGACTTATGCAAAAGTGTGTGTGAGGCAAGCCTTTGTTAACTATGGTAGTTACAATTAGTGCTTACAAACCCAAATATAAATCACATACTTGGACGATGCAGATAGATTGATAGTGATTACATGAGCTCAGTTTCAAATTGAAAGATACTCATAGAGTTTGTATTTAAGCATCCTATAAACTCAAACCAACCACGCATATTAAAAGAAGAGTGCACAGAATCAACAAACGATCCACATCATTAATCAATCGTGGATTAACAATCAAACAACAATACAACATATAATTAAATGCAATATAAAATAATTTGAACAGTTAGGTAACCCTAAATAACTTGAATATACAAAACAATTTTAAACATATAGCTTCATAATCACTAGTACATAATGCTTTAAATGTAATATATGACGATTGTCTAAGCACTTCTCTCTCACTATATCTAGTCAATACTAGATACAAGTGTTAATGTAATTCCACAGTTCTCTAATTAAAATTGTGTTGTATTAGATACGTCCTGCTCGAATAGAAAGATAATTAACAATTCATGTGTATATATACCACTTTAAATTTTGAAGCATTGGTCTCGTAGTTATAAAATAACTCAATAACAAAACGAGTGTGTTTGCATGGAAAACCTTTAAATCAACCACTTCATCCATGTCTTGCCAGAACCTTATGTCTTTTTGAATTAAGGATTTATGTTCGGAGGAAAGTAACTGGGCGATTATGATCTAATTCGTGATTGATCAAGTGCCCGAGCTTTTACATTGCAAGTTCATACATTGACACCAATCTATCCCGGCAAAAAAACAAAATTGAACAAATACGGTGGTTGTTAGCAAATCAAAATTCTAACCGTAGCAAGTTTAAAAACCTTATCAGAGTTCATAGTGGCTCGAAAGTGAATTGAAATACAAACAAACAAACGTACCAGTAATATCCCACTTATAGAGAAGGGCGTAGGGTCAAATCGAAATAATATCATAAAATCTCCAAGAAACTTGGAGATTATCCGAAAAATATAACCAACTTACTGAGAATGGCAAGAAATAAACATGATTCAGTTAGTATTGACCAAACTGGCAAAACTTGTAGGAGTGGGCTTCTGTTTTCTAATTGAATCTGCTGTTTGTCAACGTCAACTTTTGCTCCCAGTTACCTGCATCACATCAACAAATCTCAATTCCCAAACTCAAATCGAAAAGAGCTAATGATCTTATAAAATTACAAAAAGTCAAAGCGCGCGCAAGAAGGGTAGAGATGTAATCCTTACATTAAATTCTACTCTGGAACTTTCCCTTTTCCATCACTTCCAACAGCATCAGTCACGAAAGTTATTGGCCTCTCATTCATAACTTCATCTACGATCCCAAACTCCTTAGCTTCTTCCGGGGTCATAAAATAATCTCGATCCATATTCTTTTGAATTACATCAATATTCTGTCCAGTATGTTTTGAATATAATGCATTTAATGAATCCCAAACACGAACAATTTGCTTGGTGTGAATAGATATATCTTTAGCTTGCCCACTGTATCCACCCGAGGGTTGATGGATCATAATAGTGGCATTAGGAAGTGCTCGCCTTTCCCCTTTTGCACCAGCAGCCAATAGGAGAGAACCCATTGAAGCAGCTTGACCCAAACATATAGTATTAACTGGAGAGCGTATGTACTGCATTGTATCATATATTGCAAGACCTACAAGAAAAGTATTATTACAAAAAAATAAATTACTTTAACTAAAACAAAGTATGACACCACCCTGGACTACCCCGCGCATCAGGAGCTTTGTGCACCGAATTTGCCCTTTTGACTATGATGGGTATAGAAATGCTATTAATCTACTATAAGTGTGATAATTCAAATAAACAGGTCAAACTGGCATTCACTGAGAACTTCAAACTTGCGCTGCAGTCTACATTATGTATTTAGAGAATAAAAATGTAAGGATACTAGAGGGCAATTAACCTGGATTCAGGTTGACATTCGACACACAAACAATCATAACTCACTTGTATTATTGTTGAGGATTAAAAGCTACATCCATAAATATGATAGCAAAGAACATTTGATATACTTCGAATGTTTATGATATAAAAGAAATTACAGAGCAGAAAGATATAACTAAATAGTAAACACTTTCTGATGATACTAGATCTCCTAGATATCTAATGACCCGAGATACTAGAATTTAAAATCACCTACTATTCCTAGTGAACAATTAAATGAAAATTTCTGTAAACAGTGGCACATAGCCAAATAACTATCTGCTTTTTACATTAATGCCCTTGCCCTCAGCACAACTTTCATACAAGCTGCGAGTACATCATCTCGATAAAATACAGTCACACTCCAGGCCATATATTAGAGATGCATTCTAACTTTGGTGGTCAAAAAAGTCATTTCAGGATTCAAGATAATAACTATTCAGATTTATAAGAAAAGAGAGTCACTCTAGATCACACTTCCCTCTATTTCATTATTATTTATTGATGACTATTTTGTACGAAACATAACCCCAAAAAAAAAACAAGTTAACCCATCACCGTTTTCATGCTGAGATCATTAAAAATACTATCAACATACTCTCTGAATGAATTCAAATGCTTTTATTGCTAAATACCTTGATAATCACTTAAAATGGACATTATAGCAATAATTAGTTTACTGTATTTGCTAAGACACCGTCTGAAACGCCCACAAAATTGAGTAAAAACTATGATTATTAATTAAATATGAGGAAGCCGTGTAGAACAGTAGTTCAGTTTGTATCAAGTACATAAGAATCAATTGGATACAAAAGCATGATGTAATCTTGTTTGTGTAGTTGAGTTATAATTTTGCTTATTTAGTATGGGAAGATGGTAAATGTTATTGACCTCATTAATTTCATGAAAACAAGAACATAAGAAGAAAATTTATGTATAAAGGTCATACAGCGTAACTTTTGTCAGATTTTGGAACTACAAATAAATTCACAAAAATTTTGGATGTATAAAAAGACCCAGGAGGCCAGGAATAAAGGCCAAAATACGTCTGATTTTGGAACCACGTTGGAGTAGCAAATAGCAGTTCTAATTAATTTACGATTTTACGGTATAAAGTAGTACATTAGATCATGTAGTATACATTTTAGTAAGAGTATTGCAGCTAAAGAGGATGTAGATACAACTGGATTAAGAAATATATGATCAATGAGATAGAATTGAAATGACCACATATCTCCTATCCTTTTCTACCTAGCCTATCACTATTTGTCCTTATCTCAATATAAATTTCTTCTTCTGCTAGGTGTAAAAACCATCACACTGCAAACTAAAGTCTAAGGAAAAGCTTTAAAAAATACAGCACACTTAAGAAATGTAGGATCAATAGCTTTAGTTCATCAAGTTTAACTCCTCTTTCTTTACACATTTCTAAGCCGCATGCCCGCATTTTTATCTAGCTTTTGCAGATTCTCGGCTGTGTACACTTCCATTGAAACTCAAGTAATACTATACACACTTTTGCGCACAAAAGTAACGATCATCAACATCCTATATCAAATGAGTGCCAATATTCAAAAACTGCATTCTTGTATCATGTACCAAGTAAGCTAAAGTAATACTTTCTAAACATCAATCTAAAACACCCTAAGCAGATATCAATAGTGATTTCAAGCCACCTACACATCCAAAGCATCAAATTTCTTAAAGATGATAGCATGTCAAGAGTAAAATATTAAGGGGTTTGCATTTCAAAATCAATAATGACCTAACTAATGCAACCTGAAGTAACAGTACCAATTAGTTACAAACTTCGGAAACCTTTAACCCCAAAATCACAAATTGTCTTTTCAAATCACTTGAACATCTAATTACCAAATTGTCACATACCCAATTACACTTTCCACTATCCCTTTCGTTCCCATTGTCATTCTAATTACTCAACATCACATAATCACCTTCAAACATCACATACTAAGATACAAACTTTAAATCAAACTCCAATTACAACAAGCAAAATACCTAACCTGCAGTGACGGCTCCACCAGGGGAATTGATGTAAAGATTGATGGGTTTTGATGGGTTTTCGGATTCGAGAAAGAGAAGCTGAGCAACGACGACGTGTGCTGTATCATCGGCTATGGGTCCGTTGATGCATATGATTCTCTCTTTCAGGAGCCGTGAGAAGATGTCGTAGGCTCTTTCTCCTCGCGATGAGTGCTCTATCACCATCGGTATTAGGCTGTAGGAGCTTCGTTGATTGGTCATGATTGAGGGTTTTGTGAATCCACTCCATAGCTTGCTCAAATTGCGTGTGAGTACACTCGGCATTGTTGCGATTGATCGAATGAGAATAAAATTGGGGGAGTTGGGGAAGTTTTGGTATGGGTATGAATGGGGATTTGGTTTTTCCGAGAGATTGTTTAAAAAACTGACTTGTGAAATCATCTCGTTTATAAAATCATGACATATTATATAAAATACATCATACATATAAAATTATTTTAATATTTTATAACGAAAAACTAATTATAAAAAAATATAAAAACATGATTATACTTATTGAAATAATAATCTTATATAATTGTTTTCAACGAATAAAGATAAACAAATATAAGAAAATCATTTATTTTTCATATATATACTAATATATATAAAAATAAAAATATAGTTTTTAAAAAGATAAATAAATTGGCTCGCGAGCTGGCTCAACTCAACTCGTTTATAAACGAGCCGAGCCCAAGTTCGGATTTTAAGCTTGTTAAAATAAACGAGCCGAGCCAGAACAGCCTTATGAATAGTTCAGTTTTGCTAAATACAAACAAACATGACCTTCGAAAAGTTAAAAGTAAATAACTTCGCTAGGGTGGTAACAATGCCACAAATCTTAACACCTCTAATACTAAAGCAAAATTAAATAGTAAATCTATAAACTAAATACACGTCTACTAATAAAGACACACAAGAGTATATTGAGAGACTGAATAAAAAAACAATCTGTGTCATGCTTTTCCTGAAAAAATGGTATCAATCTAAAACTAAACACACACCTAAGCTTAAAGGAAAACCTAAGACTCGGTTGTTAACAATTCCACCAGCGCTATGACTAAAGGTAACCTAAGTGAAGTATGGCTCGTTTACAAAGTCCTAATGAGAATTCAAATCTATATGCGCCCTACAAATCCTTAACATTTATTTCACATCTTCAATAAATATTGTCAATCATATTCTAAAAAATATGCATGTCTAGCAAATTACGTCTAATCTGCTTTTTCCATGTCAATGTTTGTCTGCCTCATCTACCCTTCCATTCTTTTTGGGAGGCTATCCATGTTTTTTATAAATCATCTCGAAACCATCTCAATCTTTTATCTCTTATCTTATCTTAAATACATGCTACCATTATTTTGGAGCTAAAAACTTCATTTCCTATCATGTCCAACATCGTGTACTTACACATCCACCTCAATATCATCATCACTGGTACATCCATCGTTTGCGCTTGTGTTTTTGATTGCTCGTCGATCAGTTTGGTATATCATGGATGGAAATATTAGTCTCAGATTTTTATATTAAAGGTGTGCCTTGTACCCGCTCTCGTATCCAACACGTATATATTTACTCATTATTCGTCAAGTATTAGGTGCAACGTTGGGTAACAATATACATGTTAGTTTGTTAAAAAATCACCCGTTGTGATTCCATGTATACTTGTTACCATTTTTATTTTTATTTTTATTTTATAATTTTACTAGCCAAGTAATTAGGAATACAAAACTAAAAGTTTGGTGGATTAGCAGATTATTCTATTACTTAAGAATAAAGAAAATAAAAAATAAAAAATATGTATGGTTCCAGTTACGGTTCGAGAAAATAAAATGTGTATCATCTAATGTCATACTAGTCTGATGCTAATAAAAGTTTTTAAAATGAATGTTATATTATGTCAAAATTTTAAGTCTATTAATCAGGTTTCGGTATATTAATCATCCGTACACAATGTGCGATTAGACAAAATTTTATTTTGGTAAATATAATTTTATTATATGTTTAAAAGTTATCACGCCTAATGTCATTTCACAACACGTGACTTTTTATATATATTTCGAGTTAGACTATGTTTCGATATACATTTTGTTTGAAAAAGTGTTTGGTCAAATATGATACATTTTCATTGAAAGGTATAAAATTTTTAATCTACCTTTCAACTTAAACTTATTTCGAAAAGTAGTCATGTTGATTGACTCTGTATTTTATTACACCGCGTACAATGCCACGGCAACGCGTGGCGATTTAAATCTAGTTTATGTTTATGTCATTGTCCGCTATATTTATAATTCTTTTTAATTATAACTCCTTATTCATACAAGAAACTACTACACTGACTAAAAAAACTATTTACCACTAATAAACATTTGATATATATATGTATACATTAAACCACTAAACTTTCATAGAAGCAGTTCTGTATGAAGTTTTATAAATATATACATTTATATACAAACATTACCGTTTTTAGAAAAACCATTAAAAGATTTGTGTAAAACATTTATCCTTTTTCAACACACTTCAGTCTTTATAAAGCAATATTTTTTTTTATCATTTTCTTATAGCTCTTAACTTAAATGCTCGTAGAAAGAAGTTTGTTTATTCTATGCAAGAAAAGTCATGGAAACCCTACTTTTGGTATTGTTTTAGACATTGTCTTAAACCATGAATAATATAAGGGTCAAAGGTGTGTTAAATAAATAAATGAAATAAATGTGGTATTGGTTTATTTTCCTTACAATTATAAATATTATATGTATTTAAATATTCATAGTGGATAAATAAGTAACAGGTAGGTCATTTTATTAGTCGGATAAGTATGCTATCAGTGAATTAAAAAATGAGAAATATAAAATAACACATAATTTATATAATCATGTGGAGTGTGTCTGCTTAAATTTGTGTTTTTAAGAAAGATTGACCGATTGCAAATCAACGGAAACCCAAAAACTGATTTCTCAAGTGTTAAAATGAATATTTTATGTGGATTTGCAAATCATCGTATAATTAAACTAAACAGCAAATACGTATACAATACCGAGTCATGATCGACGAGGATTTAATCATATCTTATATTATTACAAAACAGTACTTTAACCAACAGATAATTCTGCCAAAAATTTATTAGTGAAAGACATTATCAACGAGATTCTGTCAGAAATTCTCCCTTAATATCTTATCTTTGTAGAAGTGTACTAGTATTAGAATTGGAACCACAACCTAAAGTAGTCGTAGTTAGTTTCGTCTTATGTTGAGAATAACTATCTCCTGGGTTTCTAATCGTGTAAAACCGTCTAAATTATAATGAGAGCATTTGGATCCACGCTATTATAGTTAAAACTTTATATAATACATTTGAAAACAGATGAACGATTGATTAAGGGGCTGTTTGGCAACATCTGATTGAATAAGTGCTGAATGAGTAAGAAGTCTAAACCAGTAAGAGATCTGAACCAATAAAAGATCTGAACCAATAAGTGTGTTTGGTTGTAAAAAGAAAAATTAAAAACCACACACTCCACCCTACCACCCCACTCACAAGATAACAACTTCCCACATCCAACACACACACACACCTTCATGGCAGAAGCAATCCCGACTTCTCCGGCAACCATCGTCTTCTCAACCACCAGCACCAACTCCATACCCCACCTCCCACCACCGCCCATTCCGTAATCAAGTTGTCACCGGAAAACCCTAACCACTACCCGTCATCTCCACCTTACCCCGTCATCGCAGATCCGCCGTCGCTTGTGAGCACGACCAGTACCCCGCCGTCGCGAACCACCACCGTGAACTCCTACCCAACCGTCGTAGATCTGCCGTCGCTGGTGAGCACGACCAGTACCCCACCGTCGCGAACCACCACCGTGAACCCCCACCCAACCGTCGCAGATCCGCCGTCGCCGACCACCGCAGTCGCTTGTGAGCACGACCAGTACCCCGCCGTCACGAACCACCACCGTGAACCCCCTACTCCACGTCTGACTCGGGTCAGATGTGGGTTTAGATCTGACCGAATAAGGGGTTAGGTCAGACCTATTCTCCGGTAAGATACAAGCAACCAAACAAGACACATCTGACAGAGTCAGACGTATACGTCTGACCGGAGTCGGTCAGACCCAACCAAACAGCCCCTAAGAAAATTTTCTACCTACAAATATAATTCATTCATATTAATCGAACGCGCCACCTATCTATTTTGTGTTGTGTGATTGCTTTGCTCTTTATTTTCACACACTTCCCTGACAACTATCTTCAAATAACTTCGATAGAAAGTCTTTTACTTTAGCACTTACATCTATATATAAATCTATCTTTTCATCAAAAAGTTATAATACTTTTAGACTTTGAAACATGAACTTATATAGAAATTTGATGTGAAAACATCTGAAAGGTCACTTTGACACATACAAAAGTCATGTATCAATCAAAAGCCAAAATTGTTCGGTTAGGTTATCGTCAATCGGTCTTATTTACAAACATGGTCGTTAAAAGGGACCAACGAGTCTTTTTATTTGACCCGTCGCCCAACCAACCATATGTCCCCTTAAACTCTAAACATCACATTCATCACACACCGAGTTAACTAAATTATATGTAAATCATATATTCTTTAGAAAAATACTGTGACATTTCGGTTACCATCCCACAATCATGTCGATTTTCAAAACCCTTTCCAGTACAAAAGCTTAAAAAAATTATATCTACAAACTCTAGAACACTGTAAAAACCGTTAAGACTAAACTAAAATTATAAAAGAAAATTAAATATAGAAAAAGAACATCATTGTGAAAATCATGTTCGGTTTATCGTTTGTCCTGCCAATCTGATTCTGAAAACATTGATTATAATCTGTGATCACTTACAACCGACACACAACATTCCGGTGCTTTCTTTGAAGAAGCCCTTCCAAAACCACCTTCTTCTTGTACTCCACCGACTCCAAATTCAAATTCTTCTGTAACTCCGGCAACCGCCTCTCCACGGTGGCCATCGCAGAATATCTACCGGTGGCCACCAGGCGAGGCGTAACAAAAAACCAAACACAAGTACAAAAAATAGCACATAACTTACCCCATAACACCATCACCACCAATATCGACAATAACATCAACATAGCAATTATCGAATCAAACTCCCCACCGGCCGGCGGCGTTTTGCTCCGATCAACTCCTTCTCCTCCGTCATCTCCGCCGCCCGCCGGAGGAGCTTTTGCAGGCTTCGGCCGCTTCGGTACCACCGGCAGCGATTTCGAATGAGTCAAATGTTTCATCGGAGAAGAAACAAAAGAGTGATCAGCTGTCGTCACAGTCTTCTTCTCCGGCGACTCAACTCCGGCGACGGCAGCAGGTTTCGCGTCTTTCCGGCGACTTCCAAACGACCCATTTTGAATCTTGACGATATCAATCCATTTTTTCCGATTGCTTTTCTGTTCATCGGATTTACATGTAGCCGGAGCATCGGAACTCTTCGCCGGAGTGCCCTTTTCCGATTTGGGTTTCCGGTGGACGGTGATAAGATCAACGTGAGCTGATTCAACATCGGTTTTCTTGCAGCTGAAGCTCCAATCGGAGATCCGGCGACGTCTCCGGCTGCTTGTGTTGACTTTATGATCTGTTTCTTGCATCTTCTCGCCGGAGAAGCTGAAACAACCGAGGAAGCGGCTCCGGGAGGCGGTGGAGGGCGGTCCCGTGGCGGTTGTATCGTTGATCATCGTCGGAGTTTATAGAGATTGAATTCCGGTGGTGACATGAAGAATGTTTGTAGTCCGATATGGCATGCTGTTATGGTTGTGTATCAATGGGGCATGATGGCTTCTAAGGTCTTACACCAATTTGTTTTTATATATGTTAGGTTATATGTGACCAGTGAAAATGTATGTTTATTTTAAGGTTTATTATACATCAAGTAGAATTTATTTGTCAATGACTTAGGGGAGGTGACGTATTTGCATGTATAAAAAATTGATTAATACATGGAGAATTACATGTTATGTTACAGTGATTTGTATTATGATTACAAGGTGTTATCCTTAAAACAATTGGTATAATAATTTAACAAAGAAAGTCATAATATTAAATAAATTAATTTTTAATTTGTATCATTATATGTATGCTCTATAATTATCATACACACTGATATGTATTAGGTACAAGTATGTAATGCAAAACATGATAGAATCGTAACTCTCTTTGACATCGAGGGCTCTTGTACAACATGTTAAGAGGCTTTTTCTACCGTCACACACCTCGCTTTTATCTCTCTTTCATGATAAGAGCGAATTCTAAGGATCGGAATAAAAAAACACTATAATGATCGATCGTATTATAAAATATAATATTGAGATTGATGTATTTGAGATTTTAGTTATTTTAAATGTATGTGTACATATAATATTAGTTTTTTTACTGAGTAAATATAACATTATAGATGTTTTGAGGGATATGTATGAATTGGTTGCTATTTTATATGTAGGAATCGTTTACTAGTTACCAAAGCGGTACGTACAAAGAAATTTCATATTATTAATTACATGCACATCAACGTGACTATGTTACAAAGATTATATGATGGTTAGATAGATTGTGTGAGTTTCTAGATTCTCTCCATATCAATATCATTTGTCGAGTATATATAGTGGTAAAGAAATATATTGAAATACCGGCTAGTGACTACTTGTTGCTTAAGACATGGGGAAAGAATCCGAATTTTTATTTCTCTATAAGGTTAAGATGAAGTAATTCCTCTAATTTACACGTATTATATTTGTGAAAATTTATATATTTTTACAACATTCACTTGTCTTAGGGTTCATATGAGAAGGACATATTGTCAACAAGACTCGACCAGTGATACTTTTTTTCATATATAGAATCTTGAAACAATGTTACACGTACGATTGAAAATTGAATAGAAATATGTATTTAATCAAATTTTGGTTTGCAGTTTGTGAAATTACATGTCCTTGTATAAAAAATAATCATACTAGACTACTAGTTACATAAATTTGTTAATAAAAAATAATCATACTAGACTACTAGTTACATAAATTTGTTAACTGTTAAACAAGGTAACTAACAAATATAATCAATTCAATATAAAACTATGATTCAGAACAAACTATGCACCCTTTCTTATACCTAACTGATAAATGTTTAATTAATAAGAAATAAAAAGTGCAAGAATATACTTATACACGTGTGTGTGATCATACCTTGTATGATTGAATAATATTTTTGAAGTAACTCACTCTTAGTTTTACTTATGTTATAGATAATCAATGATATTTTCCAAAATTCTAAAATATGGGAGAATCGAGAATCGACCATTCTTATTAATTAATGTTAATAGTTTCATTTTAAAAACCATCACTAGGGTAGTGAACTAGTGACGTAACTTGTTACGTTAACGTTTTAAAAAGAACAAACTGGAGTAACGACTTTGATGGTTCAAAAGTTCAATCGATCGATTAGTTTATTTTTATGAATTAATCTAACAACAATACTAAGAGTTGAAATTAATGATCTTTCATCGCATTTTATCGATTTTATCTTGTTCACTTGTTACCACATTTTTATTATGCTTATCCACTAACTAATAATCAAACCAAATAAATTAGGTTTTCAAGACAATAAATAAATAATTGTTGTGGTGGCTTCTTCGTTCGTATAGCATAGCAATGCTACACGTTGTATCAAACCAAACTTATGAGTAATCAATATACTAGTGGATATTTATGCCAAGACGAGTGATTTTAATATTGCTAAAATGATTCATGTTGGTGCTATATAGACAAACAGGCAATTGCATCTCTTGTCACTTTGTTCAATTTCTTATAAAAATCCATCAATAACTAATATGATTAAAAAATATTACATCTTAAAAATTATTATTATTATTTTATCTGGATAATTATTCAGATAAATGATCCCAAATCTTATAAACTAACATTTAAAAAAGGTTTTTTCGTCATAGCAATGCAAGATGTCATCACTAATTAATATATCTGAAATTTCAAATGCAATCGTTAAATAACTAAGGTGTTTCGCAACTAACATGTAAACTGTTGATAAGCGATGTCATTTTAACATGATAATATACAATTTTCTTTTAACCAGTAATTTTACCAAGTATTTTAACGAATTAAAGAAAAACTTCCATCAAATAATACAAATATGGCGGACCCAAATGGTTAAATTGGGGTTCACCCGAATCCCACAATTTTATTTTGTTAGTACATATACAATCTAATTTCGACCGAGCCACAAGAAATTTTAACATAAACCCCTATGAAATATTAACACCGACCCCAAAAAATTTTTTACAACAACAAAACAATAAAATTTTGACACCGAACTCCAAAAAGTGTTACAAATGCAAATCTATTATAATCTAAATAACACATATTAAGGGGAAAAAACGTATAAACACATTAACTATATTAATTACAAGCCTATTACTTTATTTATTCTTATAAATCCAATTACCAAATGCCTAATAACTATCATAAAAAAACAAACTCAATACTCCATTAACCCAATCATCAAAAAATAAGATAATAATTAATACACAATTCAATTACAATTTATAATATTATAATATTAGTGGTAACTAAATGGACGATTTGTTCGTTAACATATTTGATTCTAAGCGGTTCCATTGACGTTGTCGTCCTAAGCCCTCAATTGTTAAGTTTTTTCAGAACCTTGTTGTTTGAGCCGCATACCACTAGTTGCCTATATGTACATGGTACACCCCCCTCTCAAACCTGATATTAAAAAACTGTAATTTTTAAATTTAGATATTTCTAATTTCTTCTTAACGATTGACAAATTTATATTATGTGTTTAAAATTTAATTTGGTTTTATCTTTTTATTATGTGTCCCGACCCGACCCGAACCAAATCGGAAAAACTTTAATATTTAACAATACACAATCGGACTCAATAATATCCGACACTCATCAACGAAATTCCTTGGTCTGCCACTGATTGCTGGCCGTTTAATACGCGAACACGTTACACACAAACAATCGTCTGATTATTAAGCATTTTACTAGTACTTGACTTTAGCTAATTTTGTTATTGGTACTAATCGATATTGGTACTGGTAAAAGCCGAAAAGTACTGATTTGATACTGAGTATCGGAAAATAGTTTTTCTTTGCCACTTTTATATAATTTTTAGCATGCATTGAATGTTTAAATTTCAAGTTCAAAGTTACAAATGTTTTTATACAATACCGAGACATTAATGAATGTTTTTGGTTCAATATTACGAGTGAATATGATACGGTCACAGTGACATTTTCATAAAAACAGAGGAAACACAAAAACGGTATAAAAGTAGTAAAAATACCAAAACCGGTTCTTATATTGGCACCGAACCAATATATTTGGCATGCTATGCTACTCAATATCCATTTTTCTCAAATTAAGTAAAACTATTTCCAGTACATTACTAGTATGGTAACAATCTCCTCCTCAAGCCACTAGGTCATGGTACATATTAAATATCTATCCTGAGAATTCCTTACAATTTTTGACATGTATCGTTATCACAACTATTCTTTCATTTAATTTTTCGTCTAAACTATTTAATTTTTTTAAAAAGTCATATAACTGATTTTTAGTTTTTTTTTCTCTTTCTCTCTCTATATTATAAATCCAAGTACTTTTTAAATCAATAATTTTTAAAAGTTATTTTTTATTAAATAAAAACTAAGTATTTTGATTAAAGATATATTTTTAAAATTTTTTAAATTGTCTAAAACTATGAATATTTTCTAAAACAACAAAAAGTTTTTAAATTATGAAATATTTTAAAATCAATCATTTTAAAGAATAAATATTTTATATAAAACATTTTTTACGAAACAAAGCCGGAGTTTTTAATAAATAAGATATTGATAAAAAAAATAAATGTTTTCAAAGCAATATTTTTTTAAAGATAGTAAAAATGTTTAATCAACTAATCAAAATATTTAATCATAAATAATTTCAATCATATCTTATATTTAACGTTTTATAGATCCTAACTTTTTATTAATAAATATTTAGTTTTTTTATTCAACTCGTGTAATACACTGAGTTATAATATAGTGTTTAATATATAATTTTATATATTTATGTATTTTGATTTTGATTTTGATTTTGATATTGATATTGAACAGTGGGACCTGGTTTCTTCAATTTCTCCGCGATCTTTTGCTTACTTCTCTATTGTATTTGTGTGATTGTCATTGTGTGGATGAGCGATATCCGTGTATTACACTCTCTTTAACAAAACTAGTTATTCAATTTTCTTATATTTTATGGGCGATAGATTGCTTAAAATTAAATATTTCTTATTCTTGATCTTGATAAATGAGTAATATTTCAAAAAATATAATTTACTTGATATTTTACGTCCCATAAGAAGATATAGTAAAATTATTTTAGTAAATATTTCTCAAAAAAGTTTATATTTTGTATAAATGGTTTTATGAATTAGGTTTTCTTGAGGTTTTTTATTATTTTGGTTTCGTGTAAATATACTAATAGAGCAGGCTGATTTTGACGAAATCAAATTGGACCTACTTCACTCTCCTCGTAATTGGTGATTGTTGATAATAATACAAAATAATTAAAATAATTCTATGGTATGTCGTATGTGTAGTTCTTTTTTTTTTTCTTCTACACATGTTCGTGAAAATTGTGAAAAACGTTGACAAGAGTTTTGCAATATGGCCCCATATGCACTATTGTCCCGTCATTCATCCCACTCTCTCTCCCTTTAGGAGTGTGTGTTATCCAAGTATATGATCCTCAAAGATTGATGTTAACAGAGGAATATGTATAAGCTTAGAAGCATCATATATGATGTTTAAGTTGCAATATAATTATTTATTGGTGAATTTGACATGTCAGATCAAAATTAATTCAAAATATGAGTTGATGAATTAGATAGGGTGGATATTAAGACATCCCAAAATTATAAATTAACACCTTAAGTTTCTATACGGGTCGTATAGCCCCATAAGCATCGTATAGGGGGGTCGTATAGCCCTATACGGGGCGTATAATCCCTATGACAGCCCCTTGAATTTTTTTCTCGTAGTTAGTGTCGAAATTTGCTATACGCGTCGTATAGCCCTATATGTGTCGTATGGGGGTCGTATAGGGCTATATGGGACGTATAACTCTCTGACAGCCCCCTCTGAATTTTCCTCGTTTTCAGTGTATTCGACCCTATATGATGCCATACGAGGCGTATAGGGGGTGTTGATTTATAATATGGGATGTCTGAATATTAGGACCCATTAGATATTGATGGCTTCAAATGATTAAAAAGAAATTAAGTAATAAAGGGGACATTAATTTTTAGGTGTTTTGACATGATCAAATGATGAATTGTTCATTTGTAACAAAAGGGACTAATCATGGAATTCGTAGAATTGGTCAACAGATCAATTGTTTATGTGATTGTGGTTTAAGGAGCACACTAACTAAGTTTAGGTTGAGTTCGTAGGAAATCAACTGAATTAACATAAGAAATTGCATATTAAGAGCCTAAACTGGTAAGGTAAGTACACAAGGCTTTTAAAGCAAGCAAGGATTGATCCCTTGCGCATTGCGTCAAGCCAACCAACACAAAAGCAAACCTAACCGTGAACATTGTATTCAGAATTGCGGTTAGGCGCCAACAAACTCGAAAGTATAAAAGCGGTGACTTCAAATTGATAAGATTTAAATATAATATGAAGAAAATAACATTTACAAAAACCAACCTAAAGCAAAAGTAGATGGAAACCAAACCAAAATAAAGAACTCAAAAAAGAAAAAAAAATACATAACTGAGGAAAAGGGTTAAAAAGTAGTCTAAAGAAAACCTTAAAAAACAGCCTTGTTGGGGTTTGAACCCGTAGCTTTGCAAGTCAAGCGGCTTAACCATCATGCCAAGTCCATTTATTTGTAATCTGTCAACGATTTTTTGACCTTGTGATTTAAATAGAAGATGAGATGTTTTGTTTTTTGAAGGTCTAAGGTTCATATTTTAATATTAAAAATTATTATTAACTTAATGTTATTAACTTTTAATCATTACTTGTCGTTAAAAAAAATTATTTTGTAATGTAAACCAAACAAATTGTTTTTTTACGCAAGTTGGCCAAGAAAAGACGGAATGTATTGTGACAAAAAGTTGCAATTTAACACATAGGGTAATTATGAACATAACCGACCTGTTACATGCATATAAATTAATTATCTAGAGAGGAAAAATAGTCTAATCTTTTATAATTATATACTTTTCATTTAAATAATAACTAGAATTTAGCTCTCGAGTTGTGGCGGGGCCGTAAACCGTGTCAAATAGTACAATGTCACATCACTGCCAATAAGCACACCAACGTAAAACATAGAAAATATAACAAAGTCGATTTAGGACTCGCGCGTTGCTACAAACCTGTTAAACGGAAAAAATAGATGTAAAAACGATAAACCATACACGTACGTTGCGATGTGTTAACTCACAAAATTTAGAATAAAATGAAAAGCGAAACGTAAAAATGTTGAACCATACATACATGGTGCGCCAATGCGCCATGGTAACTTGAAGATTTTTAGAACGAAACGTAAAACAAAAGTTTGCGAAAGATGAAAAGTATAGAGGATCAAAGTTGAAAGTAAAAAATTTGTAAGGTTAAATTGTAAAAGATGAAAAGTTTTAAGTTAGAAGTAAAAAAAATCAAATTTTGTAAGGTTTTGTTACAAAAGATGAAAGGCTTTGGATTAAAAATAAAAAATTAATTTTTTTTTAAAAACACCTTAAGCATAAGATACAACACTATTATGCATAGAAAAAATAATTAATAACTACTAAACCAAAGATACAACTTTAATGCACAAATAAAATTGATAATTAGTATAATATAAATAAGGGAATAATTTAGATTGATTCTCGTGACTTATATCTATGGTATTGTAAAAATCCACGTCTGTTAATTTCTTTTTAAACAACAATATTCTATTTTAAGTTCCCCTAAACTACTAAAGTTTAAATCTAAATGGTCTCAAGACCGAAACAACCCATCTATAATTATTTTTTTCCCAACTAAAGTTATAAATTTTCAATCAATCAATATTCACATCTATAGTTGTTTTTTTCCCAACTAAACCGAAACAACCCATTGTTAACTTTTTGTTAGCATACACGATTTCACCAGTGATTATATATTTTTTCTTATGCTTAAAGATTATACTTCTTACATTTTATAAGTGATTAAAAAATATTCGGTAAATACTAACGGTTACTTCATTGTTTTTCTCAAATCACAAGAGACACCCTCTGAAATCTACTCATAAAATCCACTTATTGTGAATTACTATTTTAATTCTACTTCGTTAATGTTTTCCTACACCTAACTCCTTTGGTGTTATATGTCGGTTAGATTCCGTTCATGTTAGCGATTTGTTTAATAACTGTCAAATTACTATATACATTTTTCATTTTTGAAATCTCTACCACAAATTTTATTATGTTATATATTTTAAAAATAGTGAAAACAACACAAAACCCTAAAATACGGACAAAATAAAAAATAAAAGGTTTGTTATCATATTGATTAAGACACAAATCTAATATGATTTTAAATGAAGTAAGATAACTTGTTTCTTGATACTAAAACTAAATTATAGAAAATAGGTGTAGTTATAAAACACATTACTATAGTCACTAGTCAATTATCTTTAAAAAAGTCTATGCATGTACAAAGTTTAATAGAGGCGATGATTGTATCAAGCTAACAAATTTAGGGTTAGCGGGATGAAGTTATGAACATGATTCATGTAATCGGTTTATCTAAACATGTTAAATGGTCGAGGAGTTGTGAATAAATTGTAATCAAGTTGTATTAGACATGTAACATCATCTATACTACTATATAATACATTTTATGAGGACAAAATAGTAATTTTACTCAAATTGTAAAACATCTAATACAATATCTTAAGCATAGAGTACAAGTGTCCTATGCAATGGTTCCATTTTTACTCCTATTTAATAAACTTTTTTAATTACTACACTATTTAATACACATTAATACATTATTTAATAATATGATATTATTTAATTCAATACATTATGTATTATATTATTTGTAATACTTGAAAATGACATTTAAATTATTAAATACTATTTAAATAATTAAGTATACAACTAATATTTATAATAACTAATAGTTATATATTCTAGGGGGTAGTCGATAACTTTAGTATTTATGACTAAATTTGTTAGTAAATGACATATTATTTAATATGTCTAAAAATATAATAATATTAATAGTAATGACTATTTTTGTTAAAAGATTAACAACAACAACAACAACAATATTGTGTTAAAATTTAATACTGTGTTTTTATCATGTTATTGTATCTGTAACAATCTAATAATAACATATCATTAATCATGATACAATGTTCTATATTTTATGATAGTTTTTATTCAAATACTTTTAACGTATTTGTTTTACTTGATATCCACGACTTATTAAATATCATATGTTCAATAATAGTATTATGACGATATAATAACGAATCACTAAAACATGTGTAGATATCTATGAGAATCCGAGAGCTTATATCATTGAACCCACTAAAATCATGATAATCCCGAAAACTATCATTGCGATGTTCATATATACATTTAAAATCAAACCACGACGAATGGCGAGTGTCCATTATACTACTATATAAAACAAAACCTTAGGATATAAATGTAATTTTACAAAAAATTTAAGACACATAATACAACTTTTTAAGCATTAGGTATAAATGTTCAATGCAATTATTCTTATTTTACCCGTTATTAATAAACTTCTTATAATTAATACATTGACTAATGCATTATTTAATATTGTAAGATTATTTAATTCACTATATTAAATATTATATAATTTTTAATATTTTAAATTAACATGTAAATTTATAAATAAGTATTATCTAATTTGAATACTTAACTAAATACTTTTATAATAATAATAATAATAATAATAATAATAATAATAATAATAATAATAATAATAATAATAATAATAATAATAATAATAATAATAATAATAAAATCTATAAATAAGTATTATTGTATTTGAATACTTAACTATATAATTACTAAATACTTTTACAATAATGATGATAATAATAATTTATATTTATATCATCTATTATTTATTACTATCTATAAAACATCTCTTTAAGACAAGATTGTAATTTTACGATAATTTTAAGATAAAATATAAAGAATTGTAAGCTTTAATCTTTAATATTATAAGAAATCTTCCTATTATACTCTCATTCTGATTCAACAAAATGTACCATGGTTTTCTATTAATATATCTATATTTAATATCTAAAGTCATAACAAATCATTTCGTTGTTGTATCAAAACAATTTAACCTATACTATGTCGAATGTGATTTTTCTTGAAAACATTCGTTAAACTTTAATTATGTTCAACACTTATGTTTACTTAAAAGTTGAGTCATTTAACTATTCTTGTTAATGTTAATTAGTTTTGTAACAATGTGTTAGCTCTAACATATGATAATGTCCCACTACCTTAAAATAACATTGTTGAATGTTAAATAATGTTTTCTACAAATTATATTTCTTCGTATTGCGCGTGTTTTGCGCTGTTTAAATTATGAATGTTTAAGCTTCCGTAAATGTTTTCATGATTTCACTATTAATTATGTTTTTGGGATTTTCTAATAATATTGTGCAACTATGTTTTGTAATTATTGTGTCGTTTAGTGTAACTAACGGCTGAGATCCTGGTATGTCAGGCGCCTAACGGTAAAACCTGTTTATAGAAATTGAGGGTGTGACACACATGTCCTCATTCAACTGGTAACTTCTTTGTGTTTTCGTTTTCCGAAGTTTTCTGCTATACATATATTTTTGTTCCGGAACTCATATCAAAGCTGGGCATCGTGTAAGTGGTTAGGCGCCTCTCTTTTGAGCTTGGTAATCTAAGTTTAATCCTTACACACATTTTTTTACTTTTGTTTTTTTTCTAAATTTTTACTTTTCTTATTTTTAGAGTATTTTTTGTCCTTTTTAAATTACTTTTTTTAATTATTAGGCTACAATGTGAGACATAAAGTTTGTTTGTTATACACACACACACACACACACACACACACACACACACACACACACACACACACACACACACATATATATATATATATATATATATATATATATATATATATAAATCTCCAAAACCGATCTGTTGCAACAACATACGTTTATATTATGTACTTAACCACATTAATATTAATATATTATCATCACTACAAGCATAACAAAGTTCACAAACATTTCCTTAATGTTTATATTGTGTACTTAACCACATTGATATTAATCCTTACACAAATTTTTCTAATGACATCATACGATCCCGTTGTAGCATGGGTCTTTATTTCTCGTTCTTTACAATTTAAATAACACACTATTTTTTTAGGCAAACACCAGATCACTTCCCTTAAAAAAACTAAGGACATTTGTAATGGAAGTCCTCACAAACACGCACAGGACACTTCCCTCTTCCTCTCTCCACCTTCGTGAGCATCGTCCCGCCCCCTCCCCCCGTAACGCCTCTCATGTTTCTTGTCGCGCGACAAATCCTTTTCTCTCTTCACTGATCATGAAGTTGTCGATCATATCAACGCCACAAGCCAATTGATCGCGCCTCCACATATGTGTGACATGCGCTGATGGTCTAATTACTATTATTTATGTTGATATATTACATAGGATGCTTTTAGAATATACATTTTTGACTATTTTCAGTCTAATAAAGGGCGCTTTATATAAATGTATTTATAAGATCATACTTTCTCAAAATGGAATGAATAAATCATGTGGCTAAGTACAAGGCCATGTATAAGGCCATTGCCTATCGTCCCGTTTTCCTCGTTTTTCTCGCGCGACGCATTAATGTAACACCCGGGTAATTTTAAAAGACGAGAAAGAAAGAATAAATGCGCAGAAAAAGAAAGAAAACACAATTTAACCCAAGTTGAGGGGCTAAATGTGTCAAAAGGACAAAAAAGAATAAAAGTGGGTACAAAAAGGTGATGGCTGCCCACACCATCCTGCACATTTCACTTCAACCGGATTTTCTAGAGAGAGAAAGAGCGGAGCTCTCGGTTTTTTAAGAAGGAAGAAAAAGAAACCGAATTCAAGGTAAGAATTCTTGGTTTTAAGTTGTTCTTGGCCGGCCTATACTTCTGTTGTATGCTTATGTGTGTTTTGTTGTGTTCGGGTGTGTGTTTTTGGTGGGTTTCTAGGTGTTTGAACTCATTTGCAAACGGGTTGAAGGAAGTCATACTCGAGGGCTGCTAAGGTGAGTTTCTAGAACCCCCTTTTTACATGTTTTAACTGATTTTGGGGCTGGAAATGCATGTATGTATGTTTTTATGAAAATGGGTTTTGTACCCCTATGAATGTGTATGTGTGAATGTGGGTGGGTTATGATTTGGGTGATTTATGATGTTATGATGGTGCCATGTTCATGTTATGATGCTTAGAATGCTAGAACTAAGTTAGAACATGATGAATTGATAATTTGGGACTGATTATGATGTTATTAGTATGTGTTGGTTGCCCATGCGCCTGGATTTGGCCCATGCGCCCAACGGTTGAATTTGCCTAAGTGTCCCCTATGCGCCCAAAACCCATGCGCCCGAATAGTATCCATGCGCCTAGAACAGGCTGAATTTGGCTTAGTGTCCATGCGCCCAAAACTGCCCATGCGCCTAGAAATGCCTAGAATGACTAAGTGTTGGGTCATGCGTCCAAATAGTGCCTATGCGCCTGAAAGTCCCCCATGCGCCTAAGTGTTCCCATGCGCCTGTATAGTGCTCATGCGCCTATGCCTTAAAATATTTTCTGAAATTTTGGGGAAAATGTAAAGTGTAGGCTTTGACTTGGGATGTTCCCGCGTAACCTTTCGTGTTTTCGTTATTAATAGTTAACCCTGTTATGTTCTTGTAAGGACCATTTATGTCATTTAAGAAACTATATGGGTTGTTTATGAATGTTTCTTTTATTGTGCATTAATTCATTAATTTAAGATTTAATAATTTGTTTTTTTTAATATAATAAACATAATAATAATAGTCAAAATAAAATAAAAATAATAATAATAATAATAATAGAAATAATAAGTTATAAAAGTTAAATAATTAATAAGTTATAAAATAATTAAAACTTAAAGTTTAATTAAGTTCAGGGGGCATTATTGTCAATTTAGGAACTTTAAATATAAAGTTCTTACATAAAATGATAAAATCAAAACTACAGGGACTAAATTGTAAAATTCCAAAACCCAACCCCCACCTCTTTCTCTCTCCCCGTAAATCAGGCCGCTCTCCGGCCACCCTCCGGCCGAAGGCCGGCGACTCCCCAAACCACCGTAACCCCCGAAATTGAAGTTCTAATCAATGCTAATCGTTTCTGAAACCGGTTTGAACACTTGATGCGTCTTAATTTGAATTAAAATGGACGTTTTGAACTCGTAACCGAAACCATCAATCTTCAAAACTGATCGACAACAAAAAACTGATGATTAATCAATCAATTGAACTCTAACGATTGGATAACCATTCCGGAACTTATACCAACTTCAATTTCAGTTGAAACACACACTTGCAACGAATTCTGTCATCATCTTCATCGTCGACCTACAACCAAGTCGTTCACCATAGTCTGCCCGTTTACAATCAAAATTAATAGAGGGCTTTCGATCATCGGGATCCTTGGAAGCTTCCTGTGCAACGAATTTGGATAATATCAACGTTTGCATCACGGACACTACCCAACCTTGGTTGCGACTGTTCTTCGACTTGTAGCATCGATTTCTAACATCTTTCGGGTAATTAAACACACACACATACTCGGTTTTCCTTGAGGATCAAAAACCCTATGTTTATTTCAGGAATCATATTCGAATTCATGTTCAATTAGGTTGAAATCGAATCTAGGGTTCATATGGTTTGGGGGTTTCTTTGAATTTGTGATTTAAGAATTAAAACTCACTTTCTGTCAGGCATAGGCGTCCTAGCCTAATGGTAAACCACTCCTATGTCATTCTTGAGGTCCCGGGTTCGAACCCGTGCACCCTCAAACATTTTTTTTAAGGCTTTTCAGCCTTTAAATAAATTATGGAAAATTTTTAATAATTATAAAAATTATTCTTGTAAACTTTAAATATTTTTAAGGACACCAAATTATTTTTTATAAATTTTTAAATTTAAATAATTAAATATTATTTTAATAAAACATTTTAACAAAGGTTATTTTTGGATTATTTCTTATAAAATGGATTTTAAATAATAGTTTAAATTAATAAATTATTATTGGCCAATACGTTAAATTATTGTTTAATCATGTTATTTTAAATAATTAAAAAAAATCTATTTACATCATATATTTAAACTTTATAAATTATTATAAAAGATTTAATTTCTTTTCTCCATATTAAATTACCTAAATGGTATATTTCTTTTCATTAGATTAAAATATATTTAATTTCATTAGCTAACCTTAATTATTTATAAAAAACCCCAAATTCCTATTGAAACCCTAGTTCACGTTTAATTGTTAATATTACCTCTAATCTTAACCTTGAAATATATACGTTAGGTAACTTGAAAAATGAATCGTTGGAGCACCGTTTATTTCTTGTTATCATCCTATATATATGTATATATATCATGTGAGTTTTCATGCCCCTCTTTTACTTTATTTCACACCTTTGGGGTGAAACATGTTATCTTTATAAACTTGCACTTGTAAACATCTTGCTACTTGTAAATGCACGAGCAATTCATTTATAAACTTTGTCATGGTTATTTGTAATATTGTGAGCCTTATATGATGAACATTATATGTTGACAATCATTAACTATTGCTAGCCTGGCGACGTCATAGATCTATGGACCTGACAAGCCTATTTGGTGCTAAAGCCGAGGTTATTGCCGGCTCCTGATGACGTATGCTTGTTCATCATGGGAACCAAGTACACTTAGCTAATCGTTAAACTTGTAAATGATATTCTTGGTCAAGGTTTGATTGTAGCGATATGTTATCTATAAACTTGCTATATTCGTAACCATTGACATGAATTGCTACTTGTAAACTTTTATATATTTATATATGTATGCTTAACCCTTGGAAACTCACCAACTTTTAAAGTTGACCCTTTTATTTTTAACATGTTTCAGGAAATGCACAAGGTTGATGATTATCTTTTGAAGCATGCTTACACCTAGGATTTGGACCTAGGAAAAATAAATAAAATAACTTGAGACTTGAAAGTTGAACTTTGTTTAATTTTGTTTGTTGAGACATTTGGTTGTAATGTTTATTTCAACTTATGAATTTTTATATTTACAATTTATGGTAGTGTTATGTGGCTGTGAACAATCTTAACCCTCACATCTCGACGTTTCCGCCGTTAAGGTTGGGGTGTGACATCCCGGGGGTAATGTAAGTTGACTTATGATGTCATATGTGATGTGATGATGATGCTATGTATGGTATGGTTATGTTTATGTTATGTTCCTTATTATGTATGTTTATTTTCCGTGGCTTTACGTGGTATGATTATGAAAAGTAAATGAAAGTATTATGTAACGTAAAGCGGAAGATAATGAAAAAGGGAACGTAAGGAATGAATGAATGCATGCATTAATGAATGAAGTAATGAAAGTCTTGCAAGCAATGTATGGAGGTTCACACCCAATGAAGGGTGTTAGCTCAACTGTGTGCGGGTTAGCTACCCCGGAAGTATGCACACTGGGGTCTAATCTTTGTGATTGACCATATGTATGGGACCCTTGCTGCTTGCCCATGAGCCTGGATTTGGCCCATGCGCCCAACGGTTGAATTTGCCTAAGTGTCCCCTATGCGCCCAAAACCCATGCGCCCGAATAGTATCTATGCGCCTAGAACAGGATGAATTTGGCTAAGTGTCCATGCGCCCAAAACTGCCCATGCGCCTAGAAATGCCTAGAATGACTAAGTGTTGGGTCATGCGCCCAAATAGTGCCCATGCGCCTGAAAGTCCCCCATGCGCCTAAGTGTTCCCATGCGCCTGCATAGTGCTCATGCGCCTATGCCTTAGAATATTTTCTGAAATTTTGGGGAAAATGGAAAGTGTAGGCTTTGACTTGGGATGTTCCCAGGGGTAATGTAAGTTGACTTATGATGTCATATGTGATGTGATGATGATGCTATGTATGGTATGGTTATGTTTATTTTATGTTCCATATTATGTATGTTTATTTTTCGTGGCTTTACGTGGCATGATTATGAAAAGTAAATGGAAGTATTAAGTAACGTAAAGCGGAAGATAATAAAAAAGGGAACGTAAGGAATGAATGAATGCATGCATTAATGAATGAAGTAATGAAAGTCTTGTAAGCAATGTATGGAGGTTCACACCCAATGAAGGGTGTTAGCTCAACTGTGTACGGGTTAGCTACCCCGGAAGTATGCACACTAGGGTCTAATCTTTGTGATTGACCATATGTATGGGACCCTTGCTGCTTGCCCTAGGTACTGGAGTCAGCTTCGTGCACAATGTTCGAGGTCTATGATAGACCTCAGGCCCAGTAACCAGCTTCGTGCACAATGTTCGGGGTATAGCACATGGCACTGGTCCGGAATGAAAGATGAATGATAATGATGAGTGTACTTGCCCCAGGCCCAAGGGTCAGCTTCGTGCACAATGTTCGGGGTACAGTACCTATCATCGGAAGTTAATGAATGTACGTATAGTACGGTAAGAAAGATAAAGAATGATAAAGATGACGTACGATGATGAATGAACGGAAGTCAATGAATGACGATGAAAGATAATAATAAATTATTATCTATGTGTACGTATGATGCATGATCACATGTGAAAGTAAAGAAAGAATGGTTTTAAACGAAAGAAAAGTATTTTATTTTATAAAACTAGAACTCACTCAGCAACGCTGACTTTTATATGTTTCCAGTTGGCAGGTAATGTTGCTGAGGATGGCACGGGACAGCTACTTGGTATTTTTGGATGTCATCCGTTGTTTAAATTATAATGTTTTTGTGATGTAATGCAAATTAAGATATTTTGTAACAGTTAACTACAATGTATTATTTTGCAAAAGCAATTATAATGAAATGGTTTATTTAAAAAAATTCCGCTGCAATATTTTAGTAAAGTTAATGTATGTTTTATGCTTTGTGTGCAATGATTGACCAGCTGTAAGCATTCCGGGAACGGGGCCTTACAAGTTGGTATCAGAGCCAAAGTTTAAGTGAAACGGGTTAAAATTTTCAAAAGAAACCTAAACTTAAACTCAAAATAGGACAAAGGGAAGGGATGCCAGTCTGAGTAGCTACGTGTCATCAGGTATTTTCTTGATGTTAATCGGTGTTATGTGCGCATGTTATGTGGTTTATGTGCTTCTTAGTAGATTTAGATACTGATGTAGTCAGGATAGGAAATGCTTGGGGTATGAAGAGTAAAGTAAGTGGCTAATCACAACTGACCACTATAATTAGGGACTTACTATACTTGACATAAACTGAGCTATTACCTTGAATGACCGTGTTAGTGCTTGAATCTTATAGCGTGTTAGAGGATGGCCGGTGGTAGATCTTCAAAGGCTTCTCGAGGTGGAGGTCGTGGTGGACGTGGTACTGGACCACGGGTCACGAGAGGAAGGCCTAGGGCTGAAGAGGTGGCTCATGAAGAACCCGAGACCCCTCATCCGGAGGGCGGTGAAGAGAGTGCTAACTTAAGGGCCTCGATGAAGGAGGCTGTTGTAGAGGAGGTTCATCAGGTCATGCAGATGATCTTACCGTCTGTGGTGACCGAAGTGATAAAGGATGTGAGAGAAGGGGAAAAGAAAGAGAGGAATAGGTCCTCGGGAGTAAGGGAGCAACCGGGGACTGAGACGGTTGTCTCAACTGACGAGGACAAAGAAGAAGAGCCTATGCCGGAGGCAGCACGAGGCTGTAACTATGGGGCATTTCAAAGATGCAAGCCCCCCGACTTTTGACGGAAATGGCACTGCTGTTGCTACTCACCGATGGGTGAGAGAGATAGAAGCTGTATTTGATATCAGCGACTGCCGGGAGGATCAGAAGGTGAAGTTTGCCACTCATTCATTTGTGGACTCGGCTCTGTGCTGGTGGGACAATATCGTCCAATCCGAGGGTAGTAGGGCAATTGGAAGAATGAGGTGGCCAGAGTTGAAGAAGCTGGTGATCGAGGAGTTCTGTCCTCATAGGGAGCTCGAAAAGGTTGAGAAGGAGTTCTGCAGCTGGAGGCGGGAACCATGACGCATCAGCAATACACCACTAAGTTTAACGAGATGGCACGACTGGTGCCGGATCAGGTGACACCTCTGTCGCGAAAGATCAAGAGGTATATTCAGGGCTTGCCGGCGGATATTCGCAGGCATATGATCGCTTCTCGGCCAAGTACGTTTAGGTCGGTGGTCGATCTGGCAGGAAGGCTGTACGACGAGAGGGAAGTGGTGGTGGCTGAGGTGAGCAAGAAAGGCGGTGGTGACCGAAACTGGAATGGGAAGAGGTTTGGTCGGGGTGGTGCCCCGGCAAACAACAAGAATGCACGGGTGGATGACCGGCGTGCGGTCACATCTGGTGCGGGGTCAAAGAGGTGTGGCAAGTGTGGGAATGAGCACACCGGGGAGTGTAGGTGGGGATTGAACATGTGCTTCAAGTGTGGAAAGCCTGGCCACATGGCAAGAGAGTGCAAGGTGACAAGGTGTTTTAACTGTGGTGGAAAGGGCCACATGAGTCTAGAATGCAAGAAGCCAAGGGCTGAGAGTTCCGGGGCAGGGCAGAAGACCGAAACCGAGGGCAGAGGGCGAGCGCCAGGGCATTCACGATGACTCAGGAGGAGGCTAGGACGGACCCAGATGTCGTGTCGGGTACGTTTCTAGTAAACCAAACTCTTGCTTCTGTGTTATTTGATTCAGGTGCTAGTAAGAGTTTTGTAACATCCGGCCCTTTTTCAAAGTAGAAACCCAAACCTGAACCCGTTTGAGTCAATCTTGTAAATCAAATTCATTATTTAGTCATTTTATTTATTTTTGTGTTCCAAAAACAATAAATGTGTCACTTAATTAATTTAACTTAAATTCTATAATTTATAAAATAAATTTTATAAATGTTAAAAGGTTATTAATATGTATAATATTTAAAATATTCAACTAAAATAAATAATCAAATTACAAGTTCTTGTGAGATTTATAAAGTTTATAAAGATCTAATAAAAAAAAGTTGTAATTAGAGTCTTCATAAATTTAGAGTTTAAATTGTAATTATTCTTTTATTTATTTAATTTTATATTTATTTCAAATTCTAATCATAACTCTATTTTAAAAGACTTGTAACTCATCATTAACATCATTCATAACCTCCTCCTAACCTCAACTATAAAAGCAAGGTTTAGGCCTCACTTTTTATTTGCTCATTCTCTAAAATTCTCACACACAAACCTTTCATCATTCTTTGTTTGTGATCAATTTCAAGAATTTTCTTTTACAAGTAGTTTCAAAAATTTTCTAATACTAAGGTAATTTTATATTGCTTATATATTATGCATTTCTATATTCTTTCAATCATCCTAACATCAAATTGTTTTCATGTTCTTACTTTTATTATTTTTCTACTAAATCTATTTTAATTTTAATCATTACCATTTGATCATCAACCTTGTGCATTTCCTGAAACATATTAAAAATAAAAGGGTCAACTTTTAAAAGTTGGTGAGTTTCCATGGGTTAAGCATACATATATATATATAAAAGTTTACAAGTAGCAATTCATGTCAATGGTTACGAATAAAGCAAGTTTATAGATATCATATAGCTACAATCAAACCTTGACCAAGAATATCATTTACAAGTTTAACGATTAGCTAAGTGTACTTGGTTCCCATGATGAACAAGCATACGTCATCAGGAGCCGGCAATAACCTCGGCTTTAGCACCAAATAGGCTTGTCAGGCCCATAGATCTATGACGTCGCTAGGCTAGCAATAGTTAATGATTGTCAACATATAATGTTCATCATATAAGGCTCACAATATTACAAATAACCATGACAAAGTTTATAAATGAATTGCTCGTGCATTTACAAGTAGCAAGATGTTTACAAGTGCAAGTTTATAAAGATAACATGTTTCATCCCAAAGGTGTGAAATAAAGTAAAAGAGGGGCATGAAAACTCACATGGAAAACTCACATTGTATAATGATGGATGTAGAGTACATAAGGAAGCTTGGATGTTCAAGAGTCAAAGGTGATGTCCTAAAGGGTAAAAAGAAACAATAACTTGAGGTCGGAATTCATTACAAGAAGTTAGGATATTTAGAGAATGCCAAAAAGCGAAAGGTAGATTTATTGTACCAATTTTAAATTCTGGACAAAATGTTTGGTACGTGTTTGAACAGGTTTTAAAAATAGTAAACGGTTTCATAAAATTATAAAAATTTACAGTTAACTAGTTCAGAGTCTTCCGGACAACTTTCGTTCAGAAACATTTTTATGAAAATATCCGTAAATAGGTCAAAACAGCAGCACAAGACAAAAGGTGCTGAAATGCGCACTTATCTTGTGAAGGCTATTGTTGAGTCGTCCGATTGAGTTTGAAGATGTATAAACTATCGTTAAAAAGGTAATTCAATGAACTTAATGTTGGAGTTGGAGTTTACTCAAATTTAGTTTGTTATGACCAAGTTATTGTTAGTTGGAGTCAGACTATATTCTGCCAAATATGTAATAAGGCACTTTTGTGCACTTTTAAAATTGCTAAAGCATAAAACGGGTTAGAACAAATTTATTATGTCGATATATGGTATATTAGACTTCGTTTGAGTTTTAAAAAAAATATTTCAAGACTTTTGCATAGCCATCATTTAGAGAAATAATCTTGTGGAATAACCGAATGCGGCGGCATAGCCGTCCATATGCAAACGGGATTCTTTGTTTACGTTAGTGTGTTGTTAGCTTGATTTAGGAATGTTAGTGATTGTTATAAGATTAGTGAATATTAGAAGGTTAATGATCAAATGGTAATGATTAAAATTAAAATAGATTTAGTAGAAAAAATAATAAAAGTAAGAACATGAAAACAATTTGATGTTAGGATGATTGAAAGAATATAGAAATACATAATATATAAGCAATATAAAATTACCTTAGTATTAGAAAATTCTTGAAACTACTTGTAAAAGAAAATTCTTGAAATTGATCATAAACAAAGAATGATGAAAGGTTTGTGTGTGAGAATTTTAGAGAATGAGCAAATAAAAAGTAAGGCCTAAACCTTGCTTTTATAGTTGAGGTTAGGAGGATGTTATGAATGATGTTAATGATGAGTTACAAGTCTTTTAAAATAGAGTTATGATTAGAATTTGAAATAAATATAAAATTAAATAAATAAAAGAATAATTACAATTTAAACTCTAAATTTATGAAGACTCTAATTACAACTTTTTTTTATTAGATCTTTATAAACTTTATAAATCTCACAAGAACTTGTAATTTGATTATTTATTTTAGTTGAATATTTTAAAATATTATACATATTAATAACCTTTTAACATTTATAAAATTTATTTTATAAATTATAGAATTTAAGTTAAATTAATTAAGTGACACATTTATTGTTTTTGGAACACAAAAATAAATAAAATGACTAAATAATGAATTTGATTTACAAGATTGACTCAAACGGGTCCAGGTTTGGGTTTCTACTTTGAAAAAGGGCCGGATGTTACAGTCTCCCCCACTTTAGGAAATTTCGTCCCGAAATTTAATCACGAACCGGTTGATTTAAAGAAATACTTGGATTTTGTTTCATGTTCGAAAGTGATCTATGGGGAACGTTTAAACTTAATGAGTTTTGGGTACGTTTAAGGTTCCATAATTTATGATCTCATGGGTTTCTTTACAATGTGGATAGAATTATCCATTTAATTGGAATTTTGGCTTTCAAGCTTTTGCATTTCAGATGGTGCAAGACGATTAGAAAGGTTTATCACGAGTGAAGCACCAAGCATTTGATCAATACGAGGCTCGGCTTGACGAACATGATAAATATGTTTAAGACTCTTTTGGATGAAATACAAATCTAGAGGAGCTTCTCAAAGCAGACAACTTCGGCATGGTTCTTAGATGACATTGATATTTCAAAGTTGCATTAGCGTAGGGTTGATACGAGAATCGTGTTTGTTAAGATTAAGGATACGGTTCAAAATAAGAGGACCATTGTAATGGGTTTACAAAACAAGAGCGGTTTTGAGGGAAAAGCATTCGAAAAGATTATTAAGAAACCTTATTAGAATTTGAAGAATGAGTTTTAAAACTTCAGAAACAAAATCAAAGATAAGATGAATCAAAATGACAACAAGATGTTTCAAGTGTAACGTTCGGTTTACAAACCAAAGCAAATACGTTGACTTATCAAAGTATTAGGTCAACCACAACTTTAATGATGACATGCGTACCTATAAGCGGACACTCACCTCAAGGGTTCCCAGGTAAACTCAGGTCCACGCTTATTCTCCCAACGAACCTTGACGATTGGGGTAGTAGTGGTCCTAGTCTTCTTCATAATGCGGTCCATGACTTCAACGGGTTTCTCCACAAAATGTAATGACTCGTCGATCTGGATGTCATCTAAAGGGACATACAGACTTTCATTAGCCAAACATTTCCTCAAATTTGAGACATGGAAAACAGGATGAACCCCGCTAAGATCGGAAGGTAGTTCCAGTTTATAAGCCACTTTCCCAATCCTTTTCAGGATCTTGAAAGGTCCTACAAATCGTGGAGCTAATTTACCCTTCTTCCCAAAGCGAACGACTCCCTTCCATGGTGAGACTTAAGAAGGACCATATCCCCAACTTGGAATTCCAACGGCTTGCGTCGTTTATCGGCATAACTTTTTTGTCGACTTCTAGCCACTTCAAGGTTCTTGCGAATCATGGAAACTTTATTGGTTGTTTCTTGTATGAGCTCAGGACCAGTGATGAAATTTTCACCAATGTCAGTCCAGCAGATCGGGGAACGACATTTACGACCATAAAGTGCTTCAAAAGGTGCCATTTTGATACTCGAGTGGTAACTATTATTATACGAAAATTCCGCGAGAGGTAAATGCGTATCCCAGTCACCACCAAAGTCAAGGACACAAAGACGTAGCAAATCCTCTAGGGTTTGAATGGTTCGCTCGGTTTGACCGTCCGTTTGAGGATGGTAAGCCGTGCTTAAATCCAGTTGAGTACCCAAAAGTTCTTGCATAGACGACCAAAAGTGCGAAGTGAAACGAGCGTCTCGGTCGGATATGATATGCAAAGGTACGCCATGACGACTCACAATCTCATCAATGTATATACGAGCTAACCTTGACGTTTTGTAAGTGTCACGTATGGGTATGAAATGTGCCGACTTGGTCAATCGGTCAACGATCACCCATATACTATCATGACCACGAGAGGTGCGAGGTAGTTTGGTTATGAAGTCCATGGATATGTGTTCCCATTTCCACATGGGAATCTCAGGTTGTTCAAGCAATCCACTAGGACGTTGATGTTCAGCTTTAACCTTCATACACGTAAGACACTTTGCTACGTAAGTTGCTATGTCTTTCTTCATTCCAGGCCACCAGTATTGACCACGCAGATCCATATACATCTTATCGGAACCAGGATGAATTGAGTAACAAGTTTGATGAGCTTCATTCATGATAAAGGTACGAAGATTATCACGGTTTGGAACCCAAATTCGATTCAAGAAATACATCAACCCATTGGCTTTCGTTTCTAGTTGAGCTCGAAGGTTGTACTCCAATTCCTCTCCTATTTTTCCTCCTTCTCGGACTGCTTGTTGAGCCTCCATGATACAAGTCTCGATGTCATTCTCAATCCTCAAATTTTGTAGCAGCACCGTAGTCTCGTTAACATCCAGACGAATCTCAATATCAAATTCTCCCAAGATATCAAACCATTGTCGTCGATCGCGAATTTCTTGAAACGAGACCATCTTATTATGACTCTTACGACTTAGTGCATCGGCTACAACATTTGCCTTTCCAGGGTGGTAACGAATGTCACAATCATAATCACTAATCAACTCGATCCAACGTCGTTGTCTCATGTTGAGATCCTTTTGATTGAAGACGTGTTGTAGGCTTTTGTGATCGGTGTAGACTATACATTGTGTCCCATAAAGGTAATGCCTCCAAATCTTTAAGGCAAAAACCACAGCACCAAGTTCAAGATCATGTGTCGTATAATTCACCTCATGGACCTTCAATTGTCTCGATGCATATGCTATGACCTTTCCTCGTTGCATGAGAACACAACCAAGGCCTTGTTTAGATGCATCACAATATACGGTGAAATCATCGTTTCCATTGGGAAGAGTCAAGATAGGAGCATTACACAACTTGTGCTTTAAGGATTCAAAGGCTCCCTCTTGTTCAGACCCCCATTCGAATGGTTTATTCTTTTGGGTCAAGGAAGTAAGCGGTTTCGCGATTCGAGAGAAGTTGGCAATGAAACGTCGATAATACCTAGCAAGACCAAGGAAAGAACGAACCTCGGTTGGAGTTGTGGGAACACACCAATTTTTCAAAGTTGACCCTTTTATTTTTAACATGTTTCAGGAAATGCACAAGGTTGATGATTATCTTTTGAAGCACGCTTACACCTAGGATTTGGACCTAGGAAAAATAAATAAAATAACTTGAGACTTGAAAGTTGAACTTTGTTTATTTTTGTTTGTTGAGACATTTGGTTGTAATGTTTATTTCAACTTATGAATTTTATATTTACAATTTATGGTAGTGTTATGTGGCTGTGAACAATCTTAACCCTCACATCTCGACGTTTCCGCCGTTAAGGTTGGGGTGTGACAAGTTTTATTCTGCTGCTTTCTGTGCTAAGTTGCTTGTTAGTAGTAGAGGTGTTGATGAGCCCTTTGATGTAGAAACTGCTATAGGTAAGTCTACCAGGATTGTTGACCTGATAGAAGGCTGCGATATAGAATTGGAGGGTCATAAATTTCCTGCTAGACTGTTCGTGATGACCTTAGGCGGATTTGACGTAGTCCTAGGAATGGATTGGTTGGCGGACTACGAGGCGAATATCATATGTCGTAAGAAGATGATTCGACTGACAGCGCCCGACGGGAGTTTAGTGAAGATCTACGGTGATCGAGTTACGACTATCCCGAAGGTGATTTCGATGGCGGTGGCGGGAAAGTGCATGAGGCATGGATGTAGTGCCTACTTGGCCTACGTGAAGGATGTAGATACGCCAACACCACAACTGTCGGATGTACCGGTTGTGTGTGAGTTCCCAGATGTGTTTCCCGAAGATTTACCAGGTGTGCCATCGGACCGTGAGATTGAGTTCCAGATTGACTTGATACCCGGTGCCCAAGCTGTTGCTAAGGCACCATATCGATTGGCTCCGACCGAGATGAAAGAATTGATGGAGCAACTACAAGAGTTGCTTGATAAGGGGTTCATTAGACCGAGTAGCTCTCCTTGGGGTGCTCCGGTCTTATTCGTGAAGAAGAAGGACGGTAGTATGAGGATGTGTATAGACTACCGCGAGCTGAACAAGTTGACTGTGAAGAATCGGTATCCATTGCCGAGGATTGATGACCTGTTTGATCAGCTCCAAGGAGCCAGTTGGTTCTCGAGGATAGATCTTTGATCTGGCTACCATCAGTTGAAAGTGAAGGAACAAAATATTCATAAAACAGCTTTTCGCACGCCTTATGGAAACTACGAGTTCCTCGTTATGTCTTTTGGTTTGACCAACACGCCAGCTGCTTTTGTGAACCTGATGAATCGAGTGTGTCGGCCGATGTTGGATAAATCAGTGATTGTGTTTATCGATGACATCTTGATTTATTCGAAGAATGAGGCGGAGCATGCCGGTCACATTCGGGAAGTGTTAGAGACGTTGAGAAAAGAGAAATTGTATGCCAAGTTCTCCAAGTGCGCATTCTGGTTTCGCGAAGTTTAGTTTTTGGGTCATGTGGTGAATCTGGAAGGGATCATGGTGGACCCGGCAAAGGTGGAAGCGGTGATGCAATGGAAGTCTCCAAAGACGCCATCCGAGATTCGTAGTTTCTTGGGGTTGGCGGGATATTATAGGAGATTCATTCAAGACTTCTCTAAGATAGCTTCTCCGTTGACTAAGTTGACTCGCAAGGATGTGAAGTTTGTATGGGGTCAAGCTCAAGAGAGTGCTTTTGAGGAGTTAAAGTCAAGGTTGACTCAATCTCCAGTTTTATCATTACCCGAAGGAAGCGAGGACTTAGTGGTCTATTCGGACGCTTCTTACTCAGGGTTGGGGTTGCGTGTTGATGCAGCGAGGAAAGGTTAAAGCCTACGCATCCCGACAATTGAAGGTTCATGAGGTGAATTACCCTACTCATGACTTGGAGTTAGCAGCTGTGGTCTTTGCACTAAAGATTTGGAGGCACTACCTATATGGAATGAAGTGCACAATCTTCACGGACCACAAGAGCTTGAAGTACTTCTTTGACAAAAGGACCTGAACATGAGGCAGAGCGATGGTTGGAGCTCATAAAGGATTATGATTGCGAGATCCATTACCATCCGGGCAAGGCCAACGTAGTGGCGGATGCCCTTAGCCAAAAGGAGAGACCCGAGCCGATTCGGGTGAAGGCTTATCAGTTGATTATGACCTCTGATGTGATGAAGCAAGTCAAGGAGTTTCAAGACGAGGCATTGAAAGAAGATCGTCTTAACTCCGAAAGGATGAGAGGTATGTTTACGGAATTAGGTGAAAACACTCTTGGTGTTAGAACCCGATTTGGACGGATGTGGATCCCTCGTTACGGGGATTTACATGGGAGGATTATGGATGAAGCTCATAAGACTCGATACTCTATTCATCCCGGTGCTACAAAGATGTATCAAGATATGAAGAAAGATTATTGGTGGCCGGGTATGAAGCGCGATGTAGCGGAGTATGTGAGTAAGTGTCTTACTTGCTTGCAAGTAAAAGCCGAGCATCAGAAGCCGTACGGGAAGATCCAACCGTTGGATATACCGGAGTGGAAGTGGGAGCATATCACCATGGACTTTATTACGAAGTTACCGCGTACCATGAAAGGGTATGATGCCATATGGGTGATAGTTGATCGTTTGACGAAGAGTGCTCACTTCCTACCGATCCGCGAGACGTACTCCTCTGAAAGATTAGCGGATCTATTCATCAAAGAGATTGTAACTCGTCATGGTGTACCGGTGTCTATTGTTTCTGATCGTGACACTCGGTTTACATCTAAGTTTTGGAAGAAATTCCATGATGCTATGGGGACGAGGTTACACATTAGCACGGCTTATCATCCTCAGACGGATGGTCAGTCGGAAAGGACTATTCAGACGTTAGAAGATATGCTTCGGGCATGCGTCATTGACTTTGGAGGAAGTTGGGATGACCACTTACCGTTAGCTGAGTTCTCATATAATAACAGTTATCATGCCAGTATTGGTATGCCCCCTTATGAGATGCTATACGGTAGGAGATGTAGAACACCCGTTTGTTGGGGTGATATTGGTCAGAAGGAGTTGGGAAGTACTGAGGTGATTGAGGCTACGGCTAAGAAGCTCGAAAAGATCAAAGCCTTTATGAAGGCAGCCAAAGATAGGCAGAAGTCGTATGCCGATAAGAGACGTAGACCGATTGAGTTCCAGGTGGGTGATAGAGTTATGTTGAAAGTCTCACCTTGGAAAGGTATCATTCGGTTCAGGAAGCGGGGTAAGTTGAGCCCAAGATACATAGGGCCTTTTTGAATTATTGCTCGAGTAGGAGAGGTGGCCTATAAGTTAGAGTTACCGATGAGTTAGGTGAATTCACCCGACATTCCATGTATCTCATCTGCGGAAGTGTTTAGCTGACGAGGATATGGTTGTACCACTGGAGGATATTGAAGTTGATGAAAGGCTCAATTGGAGCAACCAGTGGCAATCATTGATCGCAAGGAGAAAAGGTTAAGGAATAAAGTGGTTCCCCTTGTGCGTGTACAGTGGAAGCACATGAAGGGATCCGAGTCTACGTGGGAGACTGAAGAAGAGATGAGGCAGCTTTAGCCACATTTGTTTGAGGAATAACAGGCTTCGGGGACGAAACCTATATAAGGGGGGTGGACTTGTAACACCCGGGTAATTTTAAAAAACGAGAAAGAAAGAATAAATGTGCAGAAAAAGAAAGAAAACACAATTTAACCCAAGTTGAGGGGATAAATGTGTCAAAAGGACAAAAAAGAATAAAAGTGGGTGCAAAAAGGTGATGGCCGCCCACACCTTCCTGTACATTTCATTTCAACCGGATTTTCTAGAGAGAGAAAGAGCAGAGCTCTCGGTTTTTTTAAGAAGGAAGAACAAGAAACCGAATTCAAGGTAAGAATTCTTGGTTTTAAGTTGTTCTTGGCCGGCCTATACCTCGGTTGTATGCTTATGTGTGTTTTGTTGTGTTCGGGTGTGTGTTTTTGGTGGGTTTCTAGGTGTTTGAACTCATTTGCAAACGGGTTGAAGGAAGTCATACTCGAGGGCTGCTAAGGTGAGTTTCTAGAACCCCCTTTTTACATGTTTTAACTGATTTTGGGGCTGGAAATGCATGTATGTATGTTTTTATGAAAATGGTTTTGTACCCCTATGAATGTGTATGTGTGAATGTGGGTGGGTTATGATTTGGGTGATTTATGATGTTATGATGGTGCCATGTTCATGTTATGATGCTTAGAATGCTAGAACTAAGTTAGAACATGATGAATTGATAATTGGGACTGATTATGATGTTATTAGTATGTGTTGGTTGCCCATGCGCCTGGATTTGGCCCATGCGCCCAACGGTTGAATTTGCCTAAGTGTCCCCTATGCGCCCAAAACCCATGCGCCCGAATAGTATCCATGCGCCTAGAACAGGCTGAATTTGGCTAAGTGTCCATGCGCCCAAAACTGCCCATGCGCCTAGAAATGCCTAGAATGACTAAGTGTTGGGTCATGCGTCCAAATAGTGCCTATGCGCCTGAAAGTCCCCCATGCGCCTAAGTGTTCCCATGCGCCTGAAAGGCCATGCGCCTGCATAGTGCTCATGCGCCTATGCCTTAGAATATTTTCTGAAATTTTGGGGAAAATGTAAAGTGTAGGCTTTGACTTGGGATGTTCCCGGGGGTAATGTAAGTTGACTTATGATGTCATATGTGATGTGATGATGATGCTATGTATGGTATGGTTATGTTTATGTTATGTTCCTTATTATGTATGTTTATTTTCCATGGCTTTACGTGGTATGATTATGAAAAGTAAATGAAAGTATTATGTAACGTAAAGCGGAAGATAATGAAAAAGGGAACGTAAGGAATGAATGAATGCATGCATTAATGAATGAAGTAATGAAAGTCTTGCAAGCAATGTATGGAGGTTCACACCTAATGAAGGGTGTTAGCTCAACTGTGTGCGGGTTAGCTACCCCGGAAGTATACACACTGGGGTCTAATCTTTGTGATTGACCATATGTATGGGACCCTTGCTGCTTGCCCTAGGTACTGGAGTCAGCTTCGTGCACAATGTTCGAGGTGAAAGTAAATTATTATCTATGTGTACGTATGATGCATGATCACATGTGAAAGTAAAGAAAGAATGGTTTTAAAGAAAGAAAAGTATTTTATTTATAAAACTAGAACTCACTCAGCAACGCTGACTTTTATGTGTTTCCAGTTGGCAGGTAATGTTGCTGAGGATGGCACGGGGCAGCTACTTGGTATTTTTGGATGGCATCCGTTGTTTAAATTATAATGTTTTTGTGATGTAATGCAAATTAAGATATTTGTAACAGTTAACTACAATGTATTATTTTGCAAAAGCAATTATAGAAATGGTTTGTTTAAAAGAATTCCGCTGCAATATTTAGTAAAGTTAATGTATGTTTTATGCTTTGTGTGCAATGATTGACCAGCTGTAAGCGTTCCGGAAATGAGGCCTTACAATTAACGTCACGTCATATATATATTTTTCTACTGTTTCCCCTTGTTTACACATAGTCATCCCAGTTTTTCCCTGTTTTCCCATTTGACCCAGAAAGAAAAAGTGGATGGTGATGCCTGGGAAAGTTTCGCCGTGTCATGGCTTTGATTTTGTTATCGGGACTGGAGGTGGTATTCCACTCGGGGCCAGGAATTCCCTATGCTCTATCATACATATCTTGATGCCCACTCCGTGTAACGTAACCAGAATTTTATATTTAACTATCAACCATCAAAAACCTTAAACATATATTCATTGATAATTTGATATTTAAATATAAAAATCTTATCAAATGAACAATGAAATGGTTGCAAATACAAAATATATTCAATGTTATCTTACAAGGGGCTAAGATACATGAATTAAAAAGTATTTATAATTATTATATTGAGTTATAATAGATTAAATGTATAAATGCAAACTTCAAACAAGTCACACCTAAACTATTACTTTCTATTATTTTAATTATTAAATTATTACTTAAATAACTCTATTGTTTTACTGAATCCATATAAAATCACCCCGGATACAAACTTCAAACAAGCCACACCTAAATTGTTACTTTCTATTATTTTAATATTTTAATTACTAAATTTTTACTTTAATAATTCTATTATTTTACTGAATCCATCTTTAAAGGTATGAAAATCCCCCGGATACAAACTTTATACAAGCCGCAACTAAATTATTGCTTTATATTATTTTAATTATTATATTATTACCCAACAATTCTATTATTTTACTAAATAAGTTTTATTATTAAATTACATTCTCTTTATGCATGCTATTATCTTTCGTTGTAAAAAAATTATACATAATCTTCTGAAATATAAATAACCAAATTTAAAATAGTTTACGAAGTTGCTAAGATAGCTTTTGTAACCTTAAGAATATTCGGACATATCACACGTTCACAGTCACACCATTACATTTTAGTTACACAACCACACTGTTTACATATCTTTTAATAAAATTTATTTTTTTCATATTGGGGTAACTTTTAAAATAGAAATCAAATTTTAAAAGTGTTTCAATTAGTTAATTCAAGTTTAAAATGTGTTCCAATTAGGTAACTCACTTTTCATGTTTTATTTTTATTATAAGTTTTAACATGTTTTTAGTATGTTTTTTTTAGTTTCAATCAGAAAATATTTTTATCTTTTTTGCCAGAAAATCCAGAATACAGGTGTTTATGTGTCACACACTTCCCTATGGGCCACTAGAATTAAAACCTCGATGAGATTTTCAAGATTTAGACATATCGTCTAAGGAATTTTCTCCACTCGATAAGATGCGTAAAATTCCACACGTAGTCGAGAATAGGATTTAGAAAGGATTAGTTGCGGTAGAACTTAGAGGCATAAGAAGAGGATTAGGAAGTTGGGGTAAACAAGGTTCAAGGCATAATCCTAAGGCACTAGTTTCTAAATATAAACAAATAGCACATAAGGAATTGATCATGCAACATGTGATAGGCATATAAGCATACTTACAAGATTATAGCAAATGTCATGTAAATGGTCCCTAGTTTAACCATAGTCTAGGCCACCATTTCTAATAACCTAAATCCCTATAGTTATGGGCTCTGATACCAATCTGTCACACCCCAACCTTAACGGCGGAAACGTCGAGGTGTGAGGGTTAAGATTGTTCACGCCACACAACTCTAAATTAAAAATGACTATATTATTAAATATCAAGATTCATAACGTACATAATGGAAATAACATAAGTTCAACAATCAAATACATAAGTTTCCAAGCGTCATGTGACAATAAATGTCTTTTATTATAATCTAGGTCCAATCCTAGATGTGAACAAGTCTTCAAAAACAAGCTAAGCAGTATCATTTTCTGAAACATGTTACAAATAATGTCAACAATATGTTGGTGAGTTTCTATAGTTTTAGCATACATATATATATATAAAAGATAGCAATTCACGTCATAGGTTATTGAATAAAGTAAATAAAGATGGATGAACAAATGTAACAATCAAACCTTAACAAATATGGCTATTACAAGATTAAACGATTAGCTAAGTGTATTTGGTTCCCATAGTGCTCAAGAATACGGCACTAGGAGCCGGCAATACCTCGGCTTTAGCACCAAATAGGCTTGTCAGGCCCATAGATCTATGACGTCGCTAGGCTAGCAATAGTTAATGATTGTATCTTACAAGAGTCATCACATGATAGTTACAAGAGTTCAAATAAACATGACAAAATAAGATGAATCGCATAAGTGTTACAAGATTAAAAACGTGGTTACAAGGTGTTTATAATACGATTAACATGTTTCACCCCAAAAATATAAAAAATAGTATAAAAGGGGTATGAAAACTCACTTGGATTGCAAGAATGAGCAAAATAAGGATGTCTTGTATAAAATATGCCGAGGATACGATACCGTTCAACCTAAATGAAACGTCGTATTAAGTTAATCATGGTGATTTTGGTACTATATTATAAACCGTTAGTCCATGATTTTTATATTATTAAATAGGTGTAATTTATTATTATTTTGATAATTAAACGTTTTAAACAAGAATTTTAGTGATTAACACTATTAATAAAAGTTATACTTTTATTATCAAAAGAGTTATTATTACTATTTAATAAAATAGTAAATTTGTAATTTTAAAAGATTAAGATAATGCACATTTTAAATATGTACATATTCATATTTTCTTTTAAATATACATGAATTTGTAAATATATTTATAGAGAAGGATTTACTAAATTAAAATCCTTTGGAAATTTAAAATAGACAAATTTAACTACAAATAAAATTGATACTAAATTATATTTTGTAACCTTTTTTTTTATAACTTTAAAATAAGATTATAAGAGTTTATTAGTTAAATCCCTAAGAAAATTAAAAAGAAATGGTTTTATATAATTTCTGATTTAAAAATGATTTTTATTTGATTAATAATATTAGGAAGTTTTCTGAAATTTAAATATTAACAAAATTCTTTTAAAAAAAATAATCGCAGGGTCCCGGGTCGAACCCGGGACCTCCTGCCCATCAGTCTATGACTTAAACCGATTGGGCTAAGCCCTGTTTGGTGTTATGAATAGAAAACAAGGTTTAAAATCCATTTTCAGTAGGATCCCCATCTTACCGAAGAACCCTAATTCGAAATCGATCGAATTGATCATCAATCTGTTGATAATAATTAAATTAACCATGGGGCTTTGGTTCCCTATGATTAATCGAGTGTGTTTATGTGTTTAATTACCTGGTTCACTGCTGTTTTGATGATTTCAAGATCGAATGGCCGCGACTGTTCTTTAATTGGGTATTTCACTATGCGAGTGTTTTGATGAAATTGAGTTTGCGGATAGCTGGAAGGGAACAAGGTAAACATTTCCCCTCTGTTAAATAGGTTCGATTTGATCAATTAATTGCCCAACGGCTACAAGATTAATGGCGGGTGGTTTCAGGTTGAATTGAATGGGTTACAACTGTTTCAGGTGAGATAAATCATCACATTAAGTTCGAGATGATTAGAGGGATTTGTGCTAGTTTAATTGCATTATTAACTCAATTAAATGATAAACCGATCTTGGGTTGATTGTGGTTCGGTTTCATGTTTGAAAACCATCATAACCGACTTAAATTCGAATAAAAGATGGGATAGAGTTCGAAACCGATGAGAGTAAGCAAATAGCGGTTTTATTTGATTAAAATCCATGAATTCATGGATTTTAGGTGTGGCCGGAGCTCCGCCGGAAATCGGGATGGGTTTTAAAAAATTTCATTTTGGTCCCTGTGCTTTAAGAGTTAGCATGATTAACCCAAAGTTCAAATTTCGACTTTAAGTGAATTTACAGTTTTAGTCCCTGGGGTTTTAATCTTTGTATGTTATGCCCATTTTCTATTAATTTACAAGTTTTAAGTTATTAAAATTATTTGCTTTATTTATTTTGAGGTTTAACATTTATTAAGCTTACTATGATTATTATTTTATTATTATTATAATATTAATATTTCTTTCATGTTTATATTTTTATTATTATTATATTATTATTATATATATTATTATATTATTATTGTTATTTATTTATCTAATTGCATCTAAATTACAAGGATACCGCAAGTTACACATAAGTCCTCGTATTTGCATTAATAACAAAGTAAACCCTTATAAGAGATAACGACGTTAATCAAACGTTAAATAAAAATACGAGAGGTCACAACAGCTGCTACCCCACATCGGATGATCGGAACATCCCAAACTCCCAACCCTAAGTTCGGTTCCTTCTCCTCAGCCGCTACCCGACCCAGCCTCCCTCGAGACTAGTCGACCACCATCCTCGCGAGTCCCGACAACCATCAAGACCACCAGCCACCAACCTTCATCGCGACCACCGTTGAGACCAGCCTTCATCGAGACTACTAGGCACCAGCCTTCATCGCGACCACCAACGAGACCACCAGCCACCATCGATAGTTCAAGACCACCGGTCTTCATCGAGAGTCGAGACCACAGCCTTCATCGAGAGTTCGAGACCACGAGCCTTCATGCTTTAAATACGTGATATTACAAGTGTTCCTAAACAGGTTATTTCGAGTAACTTGTTTCTTAACAGGTTCGTGTTCGTGTTTTTAAAAAAATGACACGATAAGTTTGTGTCGTGTTCGTGTCTGACATGACAGATCATCGTGTCTTATCGTGTCGTGTTATCGTGTCGTGTCTGACCTGTTATACCAGCCCTAACTTATTAGTTATCCTACTGATGCTTATTTGGTAAGTTGCGATTATATAATTAAGATTTCATAATTTACACGTATTGTGTTTATCTAACATAAACTTTTTATCTTATGCTAGCACTTCCGAAGTCTTTTGTTCAAGAGTACTACAAACACGAACATCCTGTTCCAATGATTCATGTCCAACTACATGATCAAACTATTTCGAACTTAACCATTGGTACCATTAATGGTAAGATTGCATTGATTAGTGGATGGGCATCCTTGTCACTGTACTTACGTTTGAAAAAGAACGATATGTCGTTGTTGTTTATCCCGTTCAGCTGACTATTGGTTGCTCATCCATGTCCATGGTGATTCTTCTTCAAAACATCTTCCTCTGTTCTATCATATCGTGACAAATCACTTTGATCCTTACATTGTAAGTAATAATTTTATTACTAAAATTTTCATGTCTAGAATATGAATCCCATTAAACAGTAAACATATTAATTTATTAATTCCATTCTTTAACAATTTAATTTTTGTTATATGTATATGTTTCGGCCGATTGATAATACCTTTGTCCAAAACCATCTTGGCCATGACGTGCATAAGCGTTACTTTACGGTTCGAGCAAATCATGATTTTGAGGGTCGGTTGAAGGCCCATGCACATCGTGGAAAATTCGCTTTTATAGTTGGTGTTTATGAACTAGGCAGTCAATTTCCTTTACAAAATGGAGATTTTCTGCTATTTATCTTAACAGATGACTCCATATTGTCACTATCTGTTTTAACGCCGATGGTTATGAAGTCTTCAAACCCTCAATACCGCATCCACAAATCCCACAAATAACGATTAAAAATGAAGGTAATGGATCTTTTATTATTTTATCCCTTTTTAATCATTCATATTTGAAAAGCGTTAATGTATATTCCATTGTTTTAATCATTCATTGAATGTCGTTGATTTAATATAATAAAGGGTTTTATGTATATGGTAATAAACATACAATCTATTACATTTAATACATTATTTTTGTTTACAATTTAAATTTTCGTATTTATTTTAAGATGCAGAAGATGCTACTGATATGCATGCCGATGATGAAGATCAAATAACGGTTAAAATGAAGGTAATGGACCTTATAATATTTCATCCCTTTTAATCATTCATTTTGAAAAGCGTTAATGTATAGTCCATTGTTTTAAACATTCATTGAATGATGTAGATTTAATATAATAATGGGTTTTACGTCTTGCTATAAAACATACAATATATTACATTTAATACATTATTGTTTATGTTTACAAGTTTAATTTGCATATTTTCAATTATTTTAGCTGCAGAAGATGCTACTGATATGCATGCCGATGATGATGGTCCACGAATCGATGTACCAAATCCTGATCAAACTGTTTATGATGATGATGATGCTAATGAGACACATGAAGGTTCTCTTATTATACTCTTTCATCTAAATTATTTTTAAAAAATACAAAATATTACCATTCATCTGAGCATCCTAATTCTATTATAGATTATGTCTAGTTCAAATTGTTAAATAACTTATTGAAATTTTCCACATAAACCACTATGTTTAATTCTATACATGTCTTATAAATGATAGGTTGGACTGTTATCATTAATAAACAACTTAAATTTGAAATGCATGTTATTTAGTGAATCAGTACATGATTTATTGATTTATATATGATTTATACATGATTTTTGTGATTTAGTACATCATTTTTTTTAAATTATAAACCACATATCGAACTTTTTCTCATAAACCACCACTTTTAATTTTGTACATGCCTTATAAATGATGTTAGACTGATTCTCATAAATAAACAACTTGATTTTAAAAGTTATGTTTTATTCTTTTTAAGAACATCTTTTTTTATTTATAGATGACTTATACATAACATTTCTGATTTAATTTTTTTTTTTAAATTTATAAACCACCCATTGAAATTTTCCTCATAAATATCCAACTTTACATTTAAAATATTATATTGATGACATATGTTATGATTTTATAGTGATTAACTTATATATAATATTTACAACTTCAATGAGCATATTTTCATTGTATAAAGGTAGGTGTAGAAAACTGCTCAAAATGTGCGTGATGATGTGTTGTTCCAAAAGTCAAGTACCAATGCCAAATCAATCTTTAAATGATGATGCTGTTGATGTTGGACTTGAAGGTTTTTTAAATTTTACCTTCATCCAGTGTTATTTCTTTAAAATTTCATTATACGAGCAATCCTCTTTTCGTCCTCTTGAAAATTTCGTTAAAGTTATTTACAAGTATGCCTTACCCGGACAATGATTGTTGTCTTCTTCAAATAATCGATTAATTAGTGAGGAGTTGTTATATGATGTTCCAAGCGAGACAAGAATTTGAAAAGCTTCGCAATTCTTTAACGAACGAACAACAATTAGTTTTTAATGACATCATGAAAGCTGTTGAAGTTAATAGAGGAGGATTTTTTTCGTTTATGGATATGGCGGAACTGGTAAAATATTTTTATAGAAGACATTGGTCGCAGCAATAAGGTCTAAAGATGATATTGTATTAAATGTAGCATCCAGTGGAATGACATCTTTGTTGCTTACCGGAGGTTGTACTGCACACTCCCGATTTCATATTCCATTAAATGTAAAACAAAGATTCATTTTTGTCACATAGAACCAAACAGAAGTTGCTCATCTACTAAAGCTAACAAAATTGATTATTGGATGAAGCACCAATGACACACAAGCACGCATTTGAAACATGGATAGAACGATGAATGATATACTAACTAGAAATACTTCCATACCTTCAGATATCACATTTGGCGGTAAAGTTATTGTTTTTGGTGGCGATTTTCGACAAATTTTACATGTGGTTCCAAACGGTAGTCGTCAAGAAATTGTTAATGCATCATTAAGCTCATCGTACATTTGGAATATAGCAAGTTACTTACTTTAACCAAAAATATGCGTCTAAAACCCAGGGGACAAGGTGTTGATACTAAAAGAATTGAAAATTTTGCTACATGGCTTTTTGATATAGGAGAAGGTAAAGTTGGTGGTAATAACGATGTGAGGCAACTATTACTATACCTGATGAACTCCTCATCAACGACTCGATTGATCCTTTATCAAGTTTGATTCAATTGTTTACCCATCCATTTTAGAGAAATATAAAGACAATGAGTACTTTTATGAGAGAAATTCTTGTACCAAAAAATGATGTTGTTCATGAAATAAACAATCGTTTGCTTTCCATTTCCCCGGTGATAAGATAGGGTATCTTAGTTCGGATAGCATATGTCAACGGAACATCTTAACATTCGTTAGAAGAAAATTTGTATTTCCTGATTTTCTAAATGGTCTTAAATATCCAGATTGCCAAATCACAATTAGTATTGAAAGTTGGTGTTCCCATCATGTTTCTACATAATATCAACCAACAAAATGGTCATTGCAATGGTACTCGCCTACAAAGTGATCTCTTGGTAAACGGGTTATTGAAGCGGAGATAATATCTGGTAGTAATATTGGATGTCGAACATTTATTCCAAGAATAAATCTCATGTCATCTGATAAAAAAATCCCTTCAAATTCCAAAGGAGACAATTTCCAATAACTGTTTCAGTTGCAATGACGATTAACAAGAGTCAGGGACAATCATTTTCAAGAGTTGTTTGTATTAAAAAGAACCAGTATTCACCCACGGACAGTTATATGTGGCTTTGACAAGGGTGAAAACTACAGACGATGTAAAACTACTCATTTTATATCAAATGGTAACATTACCAATGAGACACAAACGTTATATACAAAGAGGTGTTTACACATTTATGAAAAGTTTTGAGAATAAGAATGTTGTATCACTTCTATTTTCAAACTTTAATATTTAGTTTTTTTAATTTTTTATAATGTTTATTGTATCATCAATATTTAATGAAGTCTAAAGCTTTAAAACAACCGTGTATCACACGGGCTCTAACCTAGTATATACCTAAACTAAAAGTTTAATTACATATATCCGCTTTATTAAATATAAATATTATATAATTATCCATTTGATTTTTTTATTAAAAATAAATTAAATAATTAGTATTTACTCTTATTTTTTTATTAAACTATAAAATTATGTTTTCCTATTTACTAGCTTTTCGAGTTTTGATTATTTAGGAATATTTCTATACTAACATTTTTTATGTTTTTTTTATTTACCTTTTGATGCTAATTTTCTGGTTTCTGTACGAGACACTTCCAGTCTCGTTATGTAACATGATCCGAACACATAAGTTTATGTTGCATAATGAGATTTGAAGTGTCTCATATATGTTCAGAAAAAATTAACATAAAAAGATAAAAAAAACACAAAAAGAACATAAAAAACATTTGTATAAAAAATTAATAAATATCAAAACTTAAAAAGCAAGTAAAAAAGGAAAAACATAATTTTATAGTTAATAAAAATAAGAGTAACGTACTAATTATATAAATTATTTTTAATAAAAGTAATAAAATAAGTAAATATGTAATATTAATGTTTAATAAAGTGGATATATGTAATTGAACTTTTAGTTTGAGTACATATGTAATTAATTAAGTTTTAGAAGATGATATATGTAATTAAACTTTTAATTTGGGTATATATGTAATAACTAAGTTTTACAAGGGATATATGTAATTAAAAATTAAGTCGGGTATATATGTAATTGATGAAGTTTATAGGGAGATACATGTAATTCTTCCTTCTTTAAACGGGACATATGTTGCCTAGTAATTGGTGTTTTTAGGGGCATTTACATATATTTTTTTTTAACATATCAATTACATATTTACCAAAACTAACAAATAATTATATATTCCCTTTTTAAAACATATATATTACATATATACCTTTTTTCATTAAAAGTAGTTATGAAATGATTATTATATCCATATTTTCACTAAGTTATTTTACACATATCCATTTCTAAGAACATTAAACACATACTTTCTCAAGTTCGAGTCTATATATAAATAAAAACAATAAAATTACAACTCCAAATAAAAAGGTTAAAACTTCATTAAACATTAGTCACCGATAATCCAAGTTATATTTCCGTATACAAAACACAATTGTTAAAGTTACAAACAATTATAATATCAAAATATCAATACGTAAAATCACTTAGTAAAAATAAGATAAAATAATAATTTGAAAGGTTATTATTAACGAAATGGATAAATATGTAATTTATATGTATTAGGAAGGGAAAATATGTAAGTAATTTTAAGCCTTGGGAAAATATGTAAAAATTAATTTTTTCACTATTTGATTTGAAGTTATATATAACTAGATAATTAGTATCCCGTGTATCACATGGGTGAATAAATAAAATAAAATAGTTAGTTATAAAATATTATAATTATAAAATCATATTTTGAGATAAGAATTATTAAAATTACCTATAAGTAATGACTATAAGTAATAAAACAATGATATAATTTTCTTTAAACTTTTGTATTTAATTTTTTATTAAAATATTGAACCATTTTGTTTTAAATCAAACATTTTTAAGAAAATGTCATTTTACAAAAAAAATTCTTATTATAACTCCGAATTTTAATTATTATGGTTCATAAAAATTTAATTTTCTAAAAACCCTGCTTTTAAAATATTTGTATCTTTAAAAAAATTGATATTTTAGAAAAATTACTTATGTTATACAAAAAATTATCTTTAGATATTGCATTTATAAAAAATACTCTTTCTTAATTATTAAAAACTATTTTAATCTAAAAAATTAAATAATATAATTGGTATCTAATGTAAATATTTAATAGGAGAGAGAATAAAAAAAATAAGTTTAGAATGTCTAAAAATTATAACAACTGACAACTCAAACTTTATTTTATTATTCTTTTTGCCTCCATAGCTAGAATGTGGTGTGTGTGTTAGTTTGAACCTTGTTTTTTACAAGCGACCTGGCTTCTAGTCCCATGGAGGCCTTTTGCTGATTATTAGGGTTTGGGGGTTTATTTTTTATTGTTTTACTGGTTGTTT